>OY757022.1:15980504-16569326 GCA_963580285.1 Lucinisca nassula | reverse complement strand
CCCCCCTCCCCCCCCAAAAAAAATAAAGTACCAGCCAGAGGCATCCATTGTAGGTAGTATTTATAGATTTATAGTGGCAGGGGACATTGTTTTCTACTGAAAACATTTCTTACATACCTACATATCAGTTATGACTCAAGCTGAATGGCAAAAGTCAATACCAAATTTGATTGACCCATTTTATATGGAAAGCCCCAAAAATTAATGGGACACTGGCAAAAAGCATGGGCATTTGATCAGGGCCTAAACACCATTTACAAATGATTAAAGTTAGCCACTAAATATAGCTGAAGCACTGACACCCCTAAATTACTCCAACTACTTACTATACATGTATAAGGTGGAAGACTTCACTGTATACAAAATGGGCTAAAAGTCAATGATAGACATAAAGTCACATACATACATGTGGAAGCAACAGCTGTGACCATAGTTATCATAAATATTTGAACATTTTTTTTATGTAAAATGCAAACTACCAATAGAACCAGATCAGTGAGATCACAGACGGCTCCCTTCACAGTTTAGACCCAGATCAGACTGCTCTTGGAGCAGTCTGATCTGGGTCTATACTGTTTGTAATTTCAGCTATATTGTTCAGTTTTCATACATGGCTGATCAGAATAATGGATGATCAAGTCAAAAGTTTAGGGTCATTGAATCAGATATTATTATTTTATTTACCCGGGTGTAGGTGACAAATACTTTGGACGAAATACGAGTATACTTGGGATAAAATAAGAGTGTTTCTGCTTAAGGTACGTACTGGACCCACCTTTGCGGGACAAAAACAACTGTTACTGTCCTGCAATATAGGTCTGCTCTTATTTAACCCTTGTTCTGCTGAATATTTTAATCTGCCACACCCACTACTGATTATCAATCAATCAGATTACTTGATGCAAATTATTGCAACAAATTCACAATCTGAATGGCAAACAATGTAGATCCTGATCAGATGGCTTCGTCAGAAGCCATCTGATCTGGATCTTCATTGTTTGGAAAATAAGGCATATCTGGGCTCAGCAGGACAAGGGTTAATAATCGGCACAAATTCTTTCCTTTTATATTGGATTGATTCCTTCTCAGGTGGAGATATGTTCCATTTTACAGCTGGCCCCTGCCCATTGGGGGGCTGCATGATGCTTCCAGGCAGAGCTGAAACCGACTGCACATAAGTACTGGTAAAACGCTTAGATGATCTAAGCCTGCCCAGGCAAAGGGGTGTGAGTCCGACTGTCCATGCTTATAAACCCTATTGGTTTCATTGGGTGGTAGGGCTTGAGATGTCATGTCATCTCAAAGTTGATCTCGAGCTTCAAAAAAGTATTTTCATCTCTCTTTGACTGTTCAAGCAGCGTGCAGATTTGTTGTTACCTTAGAGACTCAGACTGACAAAAAGTTTGCAAAGTACTTGTTGACCACTGACATTATTATAAAACTGCTCAGGAAAAGTCAGTGAGGGGTTAGAATGTAGACTGACTGGGATTAGCATCACCTTAATTGTGTTGACTGGGCCAGTGAACTCCAAACCGGAGAATTGCAACTTGGCAGTTTTTGCTTAGGGAAAAATAAACTTAGTTCAAAATTGTCATGTTTCTGCTGAAATTGTGTTTAATGCAGCAATTTAACATGTAACTCAGTTCTATTTGCAGTAATCCCATATAACCCTTATTGAGGGATTTTTCCCCTTAAATTTGTTGTTGTACCCTAAAATAAAGAGGCAGTCTATATGCTGCCTAAGGCCGGCCTCGGTAGCTCAGTCGGATGGGCGTCTGAATGCATGGTGATCAGGAGGAGGCAGGTTCGATACCTGCCGGGGTCGGCAACTTTCTTTCGAGGAGATTGATCATGAAATCTTTTCTACGGTTATTATTAGCTCCACTGGCGGGGCTATTGTCATGGCCCTGTGTCCGTCATGCGTCCGTGCGTCCTTGCGTTAACTTTTTCTTTAAACATCTTCTCCTCCTAAACTACTGGGCCAATTGTAACCAAACTTCACAGGAATGTTCCTTACATAGTCCTCTTCTAAATTCCTTCAAAGAATTTTGTTACACCCAGAACTCTGGTTGCCATGGCAACAAAACCACAAAAAATTAAAAAACTTTAAAAATCTTCTCCTCCAAAACCACCTGTTGGATTTCATTTTTATTTTGCATGAATGTTCCTTGGGTGGACCTCTTTCAGATTCCTTGAAGAAATTTTGATCCAACAAAAAACATGGCCGCCATGGGCGGGGCTTATTTTCCCTATTTAACATATAGTGTAATGCTAAAACATCTTCTCCTCCTAAACTATTGGGCCCATTGTATCCAAACTTCACAGGAATGTTCCTTACTTAGTCCTCTTCTAAATTCCTTCAAAGAATTTTGTTACACCCAGAACTCTGGTTGCCATGGCAACAAAACAACACAAAAAATTAAAAATCTTTAAAAATCTTCTCCTCCAAAACCACCTGTTGGATTTCATTTTTATTTTGCATGAATGTTCCTTGGGTGGACCTCTTTCAGATTCCTTGAAGAAATTTTGATCCGACAAAAAACATGGCCGCCATGAGTGGGGCTTATTTTCCCTATTTAACATATAGTGTAATGCTAAAACATCTTCTCCTCCTAAACTACTGGGCCAATTGTAACCAAACTTCACAGGAATGTTCCTTACTTAGTCCTCTTCTAAATTACTTCAAAGAATTTTGTTACACCCAGAACTCTGGTTGCCATGGCAACAAACCCACAAAAAAAAATTAAAAATCCATAAAAATCTTCTCCTCCAAACCCACCTGTTGGATTTCATTATCCCCTCGCACAACATAGTTGTGAGGGGGGATATAGCATTTGTCCCGTACATACGTACGTATGTACTTTTGTCATCGCTCTAGCGCCATGTACGTACGTACTTTTGTCATCGCTCTAGCGCCATGTACATACGTACGTACTTTTGTCATCGCTCTAGCGCCTACATTTCTTGACCGATTTTAATATAACTTCACACGAACGTTCCTTACGACAATATCTGGAGCAAGATCGACTTTCAAGGTCATGACCTCAAGGTCAAGGTCACTCTGGCTATTTTTTGAAAAACTTTGTCATGGCTCTAGCGCCTACATTTCTCCCCAAATTTCAATATAACTTCAAACAAATGATCCTTATAAAAATATCTCGAGCCAGTTTGACTTTCAAGGTCATGACCTTAAGGTCAAGGTCACTGTGGCTATTTTTAGAAAAACATTGTCATGGCTCTAGCGCTTACATTTCTTCACCAATTTCAAAATAACTTCACACAAATTATCCTTATAAAAATATCTCGAGCGAGTTCCACTTTCAAGGTCATAGCTTCAAGGTCAAGGTCACAGTGGCTATTTTTAGAAAAACTTTGTCATCGCTCTAGCTCCTACATTTCTTCACTGATTTCAATGTAAGTTCACACAAATGTTCCTTATGACAATATCTTGAGCGAGTTGGACTTTCAAGGTCATGACCTCAAGGTCAAGGTCACTGTGGCTATTTTTAGAAAAACTTTTTCATCGCTCTCGCGCCTACATTTCTTCACCAATTTCAATATAACTTCACACAAATGTTCCTTATAAAAATATCTCCAGCGAGTTCGACTTTCCAACTCATGGCCTCAAGGTCAAGGTCACTGTGGCTTTTTTTAGAAAAAACTTTGTCATCGCTCTATCGCCTATATTTCTTCACTGATTTCAATATAACTTCACACAAATGTTCCTTATGACAATATCTCAAGCGGGTTCGACTATCAAGGTCAAGGCCTCAAGGTCAAGGTCACTGTGGCTTTTTTTTAGAAAAACTTTGTCATCGCTCTAGCGCTTACATTTCTTCACCAATTTCAATATAACTTCATACAAATGTTCCTTATGACAATATCTCTAGCGAGTTCCACTTTCAATGTCAAGGTCACTGTGTCTATTTTTAGAAAAACTTCATCATCCCTCTAGCGCTTACATTTCTTCATTGATTTCAATATAACTTCACACAAATGTTCCTTATGACAATATCTCGCCATTTCGACTTTCAAGGTCATTTTTAGAAAACTTTGTCATCGCTCTAGCGCCTACATTTCTTCACTGATTTCAATATAACTTCACACAAATGTTGCTTATGACAATACCTCGAATGAGTTCGACTTTCAAGGTCAAGGTCACTGTGGCTATTTTTAGAAAAACTTTGTCATTGCTCTAGCGGTTACATTTTTTTCACCAATTTCAATATTACTTCACTCAAATGTTCCTTATAACAATATCTCAAGTGAGTTCCACTTTCAAAGTCAAGGTCACTGTGGCTATTTTTAGAAAAACTTTGTCATGGCTCTAGCGCTTACATTTCTTCACCCATTTCAATATAACTTCACACAAATGTTCCTTATGACAAGCGAGTTTGACTTTCAAGGTCAAGGTCACTATGGCTATTTTTAGAAAAACTTTGTCATTGCTCTAGTGCTTACATTTTTTCACCAACTTCAATAAAACTTCACACAAATGTTCCTTATGACATATCTCAAGCTATTTAGACTTTCAAGGTCAAGGTCACTGTGGCTATTTTTATAAAAACTTTGTCATCGCTCTAGGGCCTACATTTAATGATGGATTGTAATAGAACTTCACACAAATGTTTCTTATGATAATATCTCGACTTACTTCGACTTTCAAGGTCACGACCTCAAAGTCAAGGTCACTGTGGCTATCTTTAGAAAAACTTTGTCATCGCTCTACCGTCTACATTTATTAACAGATTTTAATATAACTTCACACAAAAGATGCTTATGATAATATCTTGAGCAAGATCTACTTTCGTGGTCATGGCCTCAAGTCAAGGTCACTATGGCTATTTTTAGAGAAACGTCATCACTCTAGAATGTACATTTATTGGAGGATTTTTAAACAAACTTTACACAAATGTTGCATATTATAATATCTCAAGCAAGTTGGACTTTTGCCATTTCAGTGTTTTCCACATACGAAGTTGTCTAGTGCGAGGGGGTTTGTATCACATGCGATGCCTTGTTTTTATTTTGCATGAATGTTCCTTGGGTGGACCTCTTTTAGATTCCTTGAAGAAATTTTGATCCGACAAAAAACATGGCCGCCATGGGCGGGGCTTATTTTCACTATTTAACATATAATGTAATGCTAAAAAATCTTCTTCTGCAAAAGTACTTGTGGGATTTCATTGTAATTTGCATGAATTGTCCTTGGGTGGACTGTTGTCAGATTCCTTGAAAAAAATTTGATCTTACAAAAAAACATGGCCGCCATGGGCGAGGCTTATTTTCACTATATAACATATAGTGTAATGCTGAAAATATTTTCTGCAAAAGTTCTTGTTTTATTTCATAGTTATTTGGCATGCATGTTCCTTTGGTGGACCTCTGTCACATTCCTTGAAGAAATTTTGATCTGACTAAAAACATGGCTGCAGTGGGCGGGGTTTATTTTCAATATATAACATGTAGTGTAAAGTTAAAAAAGTCTTCTCTTCTTCAAAAGTTCTTGTTTATTTATTTATTTATTTATTTAAAAGTACCTTCCTGTATCTGAATTAATCTCTTCCAATTTTGCTGACTATCACATATCTATAGAGGTCCACCTAAAAATTGTCATTCTAAAATTCAAAACATCAGAAATTTCACTTGCCCATCACACTGGTGATAGAACTGATGTTTTCAACACAAACTCTATTTATACGACTTGATGTTTCAAAATAAATTCAAAATACTGAGGGAGATTGATTTATTAGACCTAATTATACTACAGTGTCAACAGTTCTCCAGATCCCTGAGGGTTAAAATGGCTTAGTTGAAAAGGGAGACATACCGAATCCGACGGAGGAAAGGAAAATATAAATAAAGAAATAAAAACATAAATCTGTTCATTTTTTAGCTCCACTGGCCAAAGACCGGCGGGTCTTATGTTATATGTTATGGCCCTGTGTCTGTTGTGCGTCTGTGCGGTTGTGCATCCGTGCGTTAACTTTTTTCTTTAAACATTCCTCCTTAACTACTTGGTCGATTGTAACCAAACTTCACAGGAATGTTTCTCACATAGTCCTCTTCTGAATTCCTTCAAAGAATTTTGTTACATGCAGAACAAAATGGCATCGAAACCAAAAAAAAATATTTAAAAATCTTCACCTCCAAAACCACTCAATGGATTTTATTCTTATTTTGCATGAATGTTCCTTGGGTGGACCTCTGTCAGATTCCTGGAAGAAATTAGGATCGGACCAAAAACATTGCCACCATGGCCATGCCCCACATGACTGCCATGGCCATGCCTCTTGGCTCATTAGCTTTCAAAGACTTACATGGGGAAAAGTTTTAAAAACCTTCTCCTCCAAAACCGCTCAACTTAATGGATTTCATTCTTACTTTGCATGAATGTTCCTTGGGTGGACCTCTGTCAGATTCCTTGAAGCATTTTTTTGAGCAGACAAAAAACATGGCCGCCATGGACACGCCCATTGGCTAATTAGCTTCCATAGACTCATAAAGGGATCTTTTTTTTAGCTCACCAGAGCCGAAGGCTTATAGGATAGGCAGTTGTCCGTCGTCGTCGTCTGCGTCGTCTTTGTCAACATTTTCAAACGACATCTCCTCTGAAGCCACTGGGCCGATTCAGCCCAAATTTCATCTGTAGCATCCTTGGGCAGGGGGATTGAAAGTTTGTGTTTTTAATGAAAATCGGTTGATTAGTTTGGTTGCTATGGCAACTTAGAGTTTCCATAGACTTATAATAGGGAAAATAGAAAAATGACATTTACTGCCAAGCCTCTGCAGATATTTTGACAAAACTTTCATAGAAATATTCCATAGGTAATCTACTATCTGCCGTATGGTTTTAGGCCTTCTGCTCATTTTTATTGGTTACCATGGAAACCAAAATGCAAAAAAATAGACAAAAAATACTAAAAAAATCATCTCCTCAGAAACCATATGCTCTAGGAGGCTGAGACTTTATGAAAATATTCACCATATTTGCCTTTACAGGTTTTGTGTTTTTTTATGAAATTTGGCCTTTTAGTTTTGTTGCTATGGCAACTTAGAGTTTCCATTGACTTATAATGGGGAAATTGAAAAATGGCATTTACTGCCAAGTCATTTCAGATATTTTGACAAAACTTACATAAACATGTTCCTTGTGTAAACTTCTCTCAGCCATATGCTTTTATGTCAACCTGGGGGTCCCCTAGGTTGTGCAGGGGCCATGCCCCGCCCCCTCCACTTCATAAAATGCCTTATATCTCAGAAACCTTACAGATCCCAACCCCTTAACCATATATATATATATATTCTTGTTCCTTATGATAAGATGCATTAAGTGACACCAACCTGGGGGTCCCCCGGGATGTGCCGGGGACATGCCCTGCCCCCTCTATTTCATAAAATGCCATTTATCTCAGAAACTATTCAGATCCCCACCCCTAAACTATATATATTCTTGTTCCTTATGCTAAGATGCATTAAGTGACACCAACCTGGGGGTCCCCCGGGTTGTGCCGGGACAATGCCCAACCCTCTCCACTTCATAAAAGGCCAAATATTCCAGAAACCTTGCAGATCCCCTGCCCTTAACCATATATATTTTTGTTCCTTATGATAAGACACATTCAGTGACACAAACCTAGGGGTCACCAAGAGTGCTCCCGGGCCATGCTTCACCCCTTGACTTCACAAAAAACCATATATCAGAGAAACTGTCCAGAGCCCCACCCCTAAACCATATTATATATATTCCTGTTCCTTATGATAAGATGCAATCAGTGACACCAGCATGCGGGTCCACCCAGGGTGCCATGGGCCATGTCCCACCCCTTTACTTCATTAAAGTCCATATATCTCAGAAACCATACAGATCCCCACCCCTAAACAATATATATTCTTGTTTCTTATGATAAGGTGCATTAAGTGACACCAACCTGGGGGTCCCCCGGGATATGCCCCGACCCCTCCACTTCATAAAAGGCCATTTATCTCAGAAACCATTCAGATCCCCACCCTTAAACCATATATATTCTTGTTCCTTATTATAAGACGCATTAAGTGACACCAACCTGTGGGTCCCCCGGGATGTGCCGGGGACATGCCCCACTCCTTCCACTTCATAAAATGCCATTTATCTCAGAAACCATTTAGATCCCGACCCCTAAATTTAAACCATATAATATATTCTCATTCCTTACGATAAGTTGCATTCAGTGACACCAATTTTGGGGTCCCCTGGGATGTGCCGGGACCATGCCCAACCCAACCCCCTCCTCTTCGTAAAAGGCCAAATATTCCAGAAACCTTACAGATACCCACCCCTAAACCATATACATTCATGCTCCACCCCTTCACTTCACAAACGACCATATATCTGAGAAACTGTTCAAAGCCCCACCCCTAAACCATATATATTCTTGTTCCTTATGATAACACGCAATCAGTGACACCAGCATGCAGGTCCCCCCGGGGTGCCACAGGCCATGCCCCACCCCTTTACTCCATTAAAATCCATATATCTCAGAAACCGTTCAAATCCCTACCCCTTAACCATATTTATTCTTGTTCCTTGATAAGACTTAACTTCATAATAGGCCATATATCTCAGAAACCATTCAAATCCCCATCCTATAATCACATATATTCTTGTTCATTGTTATTAGACACATTCAGTCACCTCCATCCTTGGGGGTCCGCAGGGGCCATTTCTCTCCCTGCCAATTCATTAAAGTGCCTCATATCTCAGAAACCATTCAGATCCCCACAATTTAACTGTATATACTCTTGGTCCTTATGATTAGACTTATTCATTGACAACAATCTTGGGCTTTTCTGGGATCTGACATGCCCGATTCCCTCCATTGCTTAAAAGGCCTTACATCTCAGGAACCATACATACATATTCCCACAGATAAACCATATAATATTATGTCTTTGTTCCTTTTGATAAGACGCATTTAGTGACACCAACCAGGGCTCCATTGGGTCCGTGCCCCGATCTCTCTACTTTTATAAAACACCTAATATTTCAGATACAGTCACATGGGTGCTCATTTGGGTATGGGGTTTGTTTGGGAGACTTTATAATTGGTATAATAAAATCATATCATGTTATAATACATGGCTGCCATTGGGCAGTTTCCACCTGAGCTCAGGTTTATGAACTTTGGCTCTTTGGTTTGTTTGCTATGCCAAGTTTTGAGTTTCCATTGTCCTATAACGGGGAAAATTGAAAAAATGACATTAATGCCTTTCAAGATATTTTGTCACACTTTCATAGAAATGTTCCTTTAATAATGTTCTTTTTGGCCTATTTGTTGCCACAGATGGGAAATTGTCAATTGTCATCTGTTGTCCTGCAACAACACATTCAAGCGACATCGAATCTATAGCCACGAGGCTTATTGGGTCCAAATTTTATCTGTAGCATCCTAGGGCACAGGGCTTCCATGGTTAATTAAAATACATTGCTGCCAGTGGGCAGTGGCCCCCTGAGCTCTGGTGAGCATTGTGGCCCATGGGCCTCTTGTTTTTTAATCTTCTCCAAAACTGCTAAATGGATTTCGTTCTTAATTTTCATGAATGTTCCTTGTGTCTACCATTGTCAGATTCATTGAAGATATTTGGATCAGACAAAAAATATGGCCGCCATGGCCACCACCTTTGGCTCATTAGCTTCCATAGACCAATAAACGGAAAAACTTCTTCTCTGAAACCATAAAGCCTAAAGCTAAGACATTTACAGTAAAACCTGTCTTAGTGGCCATCTCTATTAAGCAAGCAACCTGTCTTAAGCCAGCAGGCATTCAGTTCCTAAGAAAGGCAGATGTGTTAAATTTCACCTGTATTAAGCAAGAACCTGTCTTAAGCAAGCATATTTTGACTATCCCTTAGGCACTTGCTTAATACAGGTTGAACTGTAGTATGTAGCAAAGTTATGTGGTCACATACTAAGTCCTGCGAACTATGACTCTTGAGTCCAAATTGGCAACGCCCCGGTGCTTAGTAGCTCCCATAGACTAATAATGACAAAATCTTGAAACTTTTCTCCTCTGAAACCATAAGGCCAAGAGCTTAGTATGTAGCAACTTGAAGTATTCAACTGCATAAATCCTGCCAACTATGCCCCTGGGGTCCAAATTGGCCACACCCTGAGGCCCATAAGCTCCCATAGACTTATACTGGGAAAAACTGACAAAAATCTTCTCTGAAACCATCAGTGCCCAGAGCTTAGATATTAAGTATGCAGCAACGTCAAGTGGGGTAAAAAATTGGTCATGCCCAGAGGCATATTAGTTCCCATAGACTTATAATAGGAAAAACTTAAAAAAAGTCTTCTTCTCTGAAACCATAAGGCCCAAAGCTTTAGATATTTAGAACGGAGCAATGCCAAATGGTCACTCACATAAATCCTGCCAACCATGGCTCTGGGGTCCAAAAAATATAGAATGGACATTCCTTGGGTGGATCACTTGTTTCTTTTTTACCCATTGCATGCGGGGAAAACCCTAAATGGGTACCTTGGCAAACAGTGCTGGCCCAGATCAGACCCCACAGAACACCATGTCTGATCAGGGCCTGCACTATTTGCTAACAGAATTTTCCATCAAAAATAGAAAAAAAATAGGCCTGACACCCCTTTATGACAAATGGACTTGTCCAACATATAGCATTAGAAGAGTCCACTTGTATACAATTGGTTAATGTAATAAATATGACAATTGTCTGAAGTTAGCCGGTGGAGCGACAGGCCCTCTTGGGCCTCTTGTCTCCCTTCCGCTGATTCAAGAAGGGCAGTTGTCAGTTTCTGGCGAAAGAATGTGTACTGTACTGGTTAACCGCTTACGACTGAGCCTGCCCAGGAAAAGTGTGGATAGGTAAACTGACTGGCTCATAAATGCCTAAATATTGTTGACTGGGCCATTATACTCCAAAACAAACGAATAATATGCTGCTTTATATACATTAACCCTTATCTTGCTGAATATTCATTTAAGCCACAACCTTTTCTTTCTATGAACCAATCAAATTACTTGATGTAATTTATTGCTACATATTTATAAACTGAATGCCAAACGGTGTAGATCCTGATTAGATGGCTTCTTCAGAAGCCATCTGATCTGGATCTGCACTGTTTGCAAAGATAGAGGTTGTCGTTTACAGCAAGATAAGGGTTAAGTGTGCTGAAATCAAACAAGAGTAGCATATAAATTTTGCAGAATCCTCAAAGATCCTATCCTAAGAAAAATACAAACTTGTTTTATGCTTGGCCAAACAGGGGAAGCAAACTAGTTCTGAAAGATTTGTGTCCCATGAAGGTTTATCTCCCCTGAAGATGGTTCAGATATTTTTAAGTATATATAAACTTATTTATAAATGTATTATATTGTGTCCAAATTGATTAAGAGCAGGATAATGGGATAGATCAGGCAGAACGCTGGGACATTTACATGGATGTGTAATAATAAATTGAAACTTGCTACTCCGAAATAAGAAAACCGACAATTTCTTATGTGTATGGATATATATTTAAATACCGTATTCGCAGATCTTTTGATATGCCAACTGCAATACTTGTTTTCAAAAGCTGTATTTGACAGCAGAACGGGAATAAGAGCACAAGAGTTTGCAGTGTATTATTTGTTTGTTTGTTTCATTTGAGGTTTATCGTCCCCGTCAACACTGTATAGGTCATTTTGGAGACGTTGCTTCCAATTTTGTGGGACTTCTACCGGACATTGAGATGAAATGACATATCTCAAGCCCTGTCGCCCAATGAAACCAATAGGGTTGATTAGCATGGATGGTCCGCCTCGCACCGCGGTTCCTGGACAGGCTTAGATCCTCTAAGCGGTTTACCAGTACTAGTGTGCGAACCGGATTCAGCTCTGCGTGGAAGCAAAATGCAGCCCATATATTTCTTCAAGCCCCTATTGGCGGGGCTGCATCAATTGCAGTGTATTGGAATTGAAATATGTTAAAAAGATGGCATTAAAATCTTGATTATTTCTCTTTATGAATTGTTAAGAAATAAATTATTGTGTTTAGATATTAATTTTTTATGCTCTCGTGAATTGTTGAGGAATTTATTGTACAGTAGAACTTCGATGGCTCGAACACCGATGGCTCGTTTACCATGGATGTGTCGAACCCATTCTTGAGCCCCTAGCGAAATCCTCCACATTAGAAATAGTGGGGGATAATTAAGGGGATTTTAGTCTTTTATCTTGCAAATGTATGCTGTGTGTACTCATTAGAATCGCCTCAATGAGGTGATTCCAATGAGTACACACAGCATACATTTTCATTATAGAACATTGAAAAGATGTCTCAAAGTATCTTGTTATGCCTCCTGGCAGTATAACCTCAGTGGTTCGAACTACCCCTGTCTCGAACAGATTTTCGAGGTCCCAAAGGTGTTCGAGCCATTGAAGTTCGGCTGTACTTAGATATTATTTTTTATGAGCCTTATGCTAACTTTGGGCATGTTTGGTTGATTCAAACATGTCGATGTTTGGTTGAACCAAACATGTCGAAAGTTTGCAGAAGAAGCATTAATTGCACCTGAGTGTGCACTCTACCTTTATTCTAGAAGCCTCCGTGGTGCAGTGGTTACGCTACTCGCCTTGTAAACCAGGGATCGCAGGATCGATCCCGGGCTTCTCCAGACTTTCGGATGAGTCTTTAAACCGAGGTCCCGTCTCCATATGACCTTAGCTGTTGGTGGGACGTAAAACTAAAACTCACTCACACTCACCTTTATTCTACTGATCACGACAACCCCTACCTAAATTGCAAACAGTGTAGATCCAGATCAGATGGCTTCTGAATTTGCGGGAATTTTGTTTGTTTGATTTCAGGTTTAACGTCCCCGTCAACACTGTAATGGTCATTTTGGAGACGTTGCTTCCAATTTTATGGGACTTTTACCCAACATTGAGATGAAATGACATCTCAAGCCCTGTCACCCAATGAAACCAATAGGGTTTATTAGCATGGACGATCTGCCTCACACCGCGGTTCTTTGACAGGCTTAGATCCTCTAAGCGGTTTACCAGTACTAGTGTGCTGGCCGGATTCACCTCTGCGTGGAAGCATCATGCAGCCCATATATTTCTTCAAGCCCCTATTGGCGGGGGCCGTAATTAGCGGGAATAAAATACATCAAGTAATCTGATTGGTTCAAAGTGAGAAATGGGTGTGGCTAAATTAATTATTCAGCAGGATAAGGGTTAATGGGCAAGAACACTCAGTGGTGAAAGAGTGCCTGTGCCAGTTAGGGCTTGGAGAAATACCGTAAAAATTCTAAAAATTACCTTCAGGACTTGCTGTAATTCTCCTAAAAGTTTAACAGATTTGTTTCAAGATTCATCAAGGAGTCCAAAAGGTGCGGACAGAATGGCAAACAGTGTAGATCCTGATCAGACTCTGATCATGGTCTGCACTGTTTGCTTAGGCCTCTCTGTACCAATACTGGTACTTAGGATTATTGTTGTTCATTGGGCTGCTGCTATGGTGCTTCTGCGCAGAGTCGAAATTTACTGGCCAAACTGGAACACTGGTAAACAACTTAGTAGGTCAAAGCCTATCCAGGAAAAGTGTGCATCACCATCATACCGTTCTTTAAACCCTAGCGGTGTCTTTGGCCCATAGGGCTTGAGATGTCATTTCCTCTCAATTTTGGGTAAAAGTTGTGCTAAGTCTACCATGTTATCAAATCTTTGAAATCTGTCAGAGAAAACTGGAGTTTAAAGAGGTATACATTATTTTTACTTATTTCTACTCCTAGATATAAGTTGTGGGTACTCATTAGAACTGCCTCAATGAGTTATCCAAAAAGAGCTACACCTAAAAGGAGCTAACACCTAAAAGGAGCTACTCTAATTTCTGCTCCAAGACATCTGGTTGTGGGTACTCATTAGAACCGCCTCTATGAGGCAGTTCTAACAAGCACCCACAACCTATGTTTCTAGTATAAATAAGAAAAAATATCACAAATTGTCATCAGTAAAATAGCTGTTTTAGAGAAAGAGAAAGAATGCATTACATGTACATGTATGTCACACGGATGTGTTATCATAATGCGGAAGCAACATCTCCTAAATTCCCTAGTGTTGAAGAGGATTTAAAACCTCAGTATAATAAACAAAGAAACAAAGCCAGCCTCGGCAGCTCTATCCGATGTGTGTCTGACTGGTAATCTGGAGGATGTGGGATTCGATACCTATCGGGGGTCGGCAACATTTTTTAGTGGAGGTTAATAATGAAATCTTTTCTACGGTCATTCTCTCCCTTCCGTTGATTCAAGAAGGACTGTTGTCAGTTTCTGGGGAAAGAATGTGCACAATATTGGTTTCCGCTTAGATGTACTTATAAGCCTGCCCAGGAAAAGAGTAGATAGGTCAACTGACCGGCTCAAAAATGACCTAAATAGTCTTGACTGGGCCAATACAAACAAACAAACAAAGAAACAAAATCTGGGGTTGTAGTGTTAAATGTACTGTTAGTCTAGTCCTTGTTTGACCCATAACATGCCAGTCATGACAATTGTCGTCTGTTTTGCCATCTGCCGGTTACCTTTTGCAAACAGTGTGGACCCAGATCAGACTGCTCCTGTAGGAGCAGTCTGATCTGGGCCCACACTGTTTGCCTGTGTGCAAAAATATTTTTAAAAAAGTTTGGTAGAAGATTCGTCATTTGACATAAGCAGTCGGGATTTTCATCATTATGTTGTTTTTCTGGGACTTATGGATTATTTATAATTATATAATATTTTTGGATTAATATAATTATGGCATATAGACTGACTGATAACTGTTAAAATTCGAAAAGTCACAGTCATAAAAAATAACCTGAAATTTAACTTTTTATGAATTGTCATGAGAAAACTCCTTTCTGCCATTGGCGAACAACAAAGGTGCATTTCAGCCTGTTAACCCTTTTTGTACCAAATGGAATCTTCCTCCTTATATACAGCAGGAGTCCATTTAAAAATTTAGGGGTGTCAGGTTGTGTTTTCTTCAAAATTTATTTGGAATCTGCAAACAGTGGAGGCGTTCTGCGGCGTCTGATCTGGGCCTGCACTGTTAGCCAGGGTACCTGTTTTGGTGTTTCTGGTACTAAATGGGTTAATATGTGCTGTCTGATCAACATCTTTGCGCTTGCAGCAATGACTAGTACATTAGCTCTAGTGACTATATTTAAAGTGACGGGTGTATCCATTTATTATTTTTCTTATTTGTGGACAAAAACATATGTTGTGGGTACTCGTAACTAATGAATACCCAGAACATTTTGTTTTCATCCAGAAATAAGAAAAAAATATCAGTACTTTTCTGAAGAAAAAAACACCTTACATCATGTGAATTAGTCCGTGAAATGAAGACCCCATATACCCTACTTTATATAGAGAAAACGGGGGTTTACAGGGGTATACATTATTTTTCTTATTTTCACTCCAAGACATAGGTTGTGGGTACTCGTTAGAACCGCCTCATTGAGGCAGTTCTAACCAGCACCCACGACCTGTGTTTCCAGTATTTATAAGAAAAAATATCAAGGATTTTCATCAGAAAAGTAGCCATTTTGGAGATGAGAAATATGCACTTTGTCGCACGGATGTGTTATCGTAATGTCTGGAGCTATGACTGTCAAGACACTTGCTAGTCTATATAGCAGCTGCATGAGCAGGCTCAAATCTATAACAATTAAATCCATGGGACTAGTGTATTCTTTCATATGTCCAAAACAGTCAAAACTGTTAATTTTCTGATAGAAGTCGTTTATAATTCTTACTTATGCTCATAACATAGGTTGTAGGTGCTTGTTAGAACTCTAACAAGTACCCACAACCTATGTCTTAGAACAGAAATAGGAAAGACAGTGTTTACCTCTGCAAACCCTAGTTTTCTCTATAAAAAGTTGGATTTACGGGGGTGTTCATTTCACAGATTAAAGTCAGGTTTTCTCATGATGGGGTCTGTCATCTTGATTTACCCATTTTGTACTGAATGGAATCTTCCACTTTATATATATAACAGGAGTCCATTTTGAAACCTGGGGGTACCAGGTTCAGTTGATTTTAGATGGTTGATTTAAAAATGGTTGAGCTTTTTGCAAACAGTAAAGGCCCTCAGGTCATCAGATGGTGCCTTTTGCAGCATCTGATCTGGACCTGCACTGTTTGGCAGTATCCCGTTTTTTGGTTTTCCTGCATAAAAAGGGTCAATTGTTGGCTTTAAATCAAAGCCATACTGCATGATGTTTGTGTTGGCAAGACAGACAATATTTTGTTTGTTTTTCAGGACAAGAATGTTAGGTTTACTGTGCATGACAGTTGAAAAAAATTTGGACTAAAATATTTGCAAAAGTTTTTACAAGGTTGATGGAGGACATTCTTTTCCAAGGGGTAAGACCAATACAATTGATTTGATTTTTACCCTTTTCCTACTGTATAATTTAATAAGCCACACCCATTCCTGACTTTCAGCCAATCAGATAACATGATATATGTTTTTGTCCAAATTCGCAAACTGAATGACAAACAGTGTATATCCTGATCAGATGGCTTCTGAAGCCATCTGAACTGGATCTACACTGTTTGCAAAGAACCATTTTACATAACGACATTGTTTCTATAGAACAATAATTATAGGCAAACAATGCAGACCTGAATAGACACCACAACATGTGGCATCTGACCAGGGTCTTCATTGTTTGCTGATAGACTATTTCCATAAAAATAAGATAAAAATGAATAAAAAATAGGCCCAACACCAAAGATTAAATGACAACATTCAACAATGAAAAAGAGTCCATAACCAGTACAATGGGTGAAAAATACCTACCACAAGCTTTTTGGAGATAGATTGAGGATGTCAAATCTTCCCAAGAAGGATCTAGACAATTTGACAATGGTTATATGTCGTATCCTGCTGAACATGACAGACATTGCCTTTGAAAACAGTGTAGATCAAGAACAGATGTAATATGAGCAGAATCAAGTCATCCTGTTAATGAATTAGAAAACATTGTATCGAGTAATCTGATTGGTTGTTAGTCAGAAATGGATGTGACAAAAATAATTTATTCAGTAGAACAAGGGTTAAAGTGCTTTTATTTGACTTCACACTATATATTCATTAACGGTTATCCTGCTGAAGGATTACAACCCCTACCCTTACAAACAGTGTAGATACCGATGAGGATCTTCTTTGTTTGTGGTGAGGTTTTTTGTCCCCGTCAACACTATTTAGGTCATTTTTAGCTCGTCTGTTTTTTGAAAAAAAAACTTTCGAGCTATTGTCATCACGCCGGCGTCTGCGTTGTCGTTGTCGTCGTCTGGCGTCGTCGTTCCAAAAAAACTTAACCTTGGCTATAACTTAAAAAGTATTAGACCTAGCCTCATGAAACTTCATACACACACTCATCATCACAAGAGCTACATTTTGACCAAGGACCATAACAACATTGTTGATTTTGGCTGAATTATCTCCCCTTTTCCAATTTTTTTCTGAAACACATTTTTTGCTCTCATTTTAATACTATTTACAACAGAGCCTTCAAACTTCACATGAATGTTCCTTGGGACAAGACCTTTTCAGTGATACCACACTTTTTGATCTGTAACCTTGACCTTTGAACTTTGACCTATTTTTCGAAAATTTAACCGAAAACCTTAACCTTGACCATATTTCCAAAAGTATTTGGCCTACCTTCATGAAACTTCATACACATACTCACCATCACAAGAGCTACATTCCCTACAAGTTTTATAACTCCATCTTGCAATTTGATTGAATTATCTCCCCTTTTCTCTCCGTTTTTTTTAAATTGTTTTTGTCTCTTATTTCAATACTATTCACAACAGAGCCTGACATGGAAAAACAGACGAGCATGGCGCCGCTCTTGTTCCCATTTCTCCCTTGTCCCTAACCTTTATCTCCTCTACTATCTCTTCTGTCTCTCAAATTCTTTCTCTGGGAGATGACACAAATGACCCACAAGTGTTGACGTAATCGTTAAACCTCAACACAATTAATCAGTCTTGAATGTCGTTTTACTGGGATTTGGCTGATGATGCTGATCAGATGAACACAGAGTGACAAGGATTGATATTGGATATGATATAGCTTGAGGCAAGATTTTTATTTGGTCATGAACATTGCTATAGTTCATTCAGTGTGTAATGAAATACACTGAAATTCCCACATTCACCATTTTTGCAATATTTGCTGGCTCCCAGCTTGCACATTGTCAATATAGGAAAAACAGGTAACCAGACCCCCCTGACCTTTCAAGGTCAGGGGGGTCTGGTTACCTGTTTTTCCAACACTGATAACCTTCAGACTAGGAACCAGCAGATAATGCAAATATGGTGAATATAAGACCACTGTTGGGGCTATTCAAAAGTGATTTGATTAGGGTCTACACTGTTTGCTTAAAATACTGGAATTTAAACGAGTTAAGGGAATGCATACTCCTGGCAGATTTTCCCACCATTTTTCAAAGGGAGACAACTTTTGGGACTTCCTGTTTGCTTTGCTACAAACACAGTCCCATGAAAAAAAAGGTCTACTCTTAAAGGAAAGAATTTGCTCCTCAGGAGCAAATTCTTTCCTTTAAGAGGTGACCCCTTTTGACATCGGAGACAAAAAATATATTTGCAGGAATTGCCTCCCCTGAAGGTGTACCCATTCCCCTTAAACTAAGCAGTTCAAGTCACAGTTCAGGACTTATTCACCCAGAGACATTCAGCCTACCACTACTCTCAGTAATTTGATTGAGGCGATAATCGTTTTCCATTGTCATTTAGCTAGGGAGGTGAATAGGAAGTTTTACTGATGGAAATTTCGTTTTTCGGGGACGCGTCAGCGGAGGTGTAAAATGAAATTTGCGACCATAAAACTGACATTTTTTCTCCCCAAATGACAATTTTTCAATACATTTATCCCCATTCTTAAGCACTTATCCACTTATCTTGTTAAAATGTACTATTTTGCTCAGAACAGCAAGGGCTATAGTTCGAACAATTTGACCTGAGACTTACCTTCATGCATGGAATAAATTTGTCAATGTTATCGCCGAATACGTCGGCTTTCGCAAACTTTTGTGAATTTTCGGCATCACGTGAATTGCGACCCATTTACCGACCTCTATGTATTGAATAACAATATAGCCATTTTCGGGAGACGGCGAAGATAAATACATGCATTCATTCGGGTGTGAAATTATGTTAATAGAGTTCACCAGTCTCAGGTCAATTTGTTCAAACTATACCAGCTGCGTAAAACCAGATGCTGACCAATGAAAAGAGACATTAAATCATGACATAGGGTTTTTGACATTATATATCAAATTTTTGACGTTATCAAATCAGACGTTGCATTTCATACGCAAGTGCATTAGAATTTTGTTTGTTTTAATTGAGGTTTTACATCCCCGTCATCACTGTTTAGATCATTTTGGAGACATTGCTTCCAATTTTGTTGGACTTTTACCTGTTACTGAGATGATCTGACATCTCAAGCCCTGTAGCCCAAATGAACCAAAAGGGTTTGTACTTAGGAGCAGGCCAATTGGCTGGGCAGGCTTTGACCCTCTAAGCGGTTTACAGTACTCGTGGGGTTGGTTTCAGCTCTGGGTGGAAGCATCATGCAGTCCAATCTATTTCTCCAAACCCCATTGGGCGGGAGCACAGTTTCTGCTTTGGGCTCCTGGGAAACTGTGGTAGCTAATCAGTGTTGTAAAGAGGATGTAGAGTTATATATACCCTGTAAAATCCCGCTTTTCTCTGTATAAAATGGAGTTTATAGTGATGGTTACTACACATACATGTATTTGGATGGGTCTCAATGGCCTATTGGGTAAGAGTGGTGACTCTTAATCATTGTGTCTCTTGCAGCTGTGATTGGAGCCTAACTTGGGTCACGTGAGACGCAAAGTTCTGCAACAGAAGGTTGGGTCTTTTTTCTCTGGGTTGCCAGTTTTCGCCCACCAATGATTAACAATACGCTCAAATGAGTAAAATTTACCTTGAAAGGGTCATAAAAACTAAAAACGAAAAAAAAAAAAAATACAAATGTTTGTTATTGTGACCTTCATCATAATTTGTGAAGATATATCATTTTGCTACTTGCACGCAGGAAAAGCTGAAAGTGTCGTGTGCAGCCAGCGCACAATCTATGACTTAAAATAGTAAAAAATGACTACTGCATCACTGGCTAGGACTGAGATCTGATTGAGCAAGATTTGTCATGTTCAGCAGGAGAAGGGTCACAGTTTGCAGTTGTGCATCCAGTCAGGACTTATATCTTGACTGCACATTGAGGACTCAGATCTGACTGTGAAGTCAGATCTGAGCCTTCACTAGTTGCACAATTGCCAATTATGTACCAGTTCATTTAACCCTTATCCTGCACTACACGGCAAACCCTACCTTTGCAAGCAGTGTGGATCCAGATCAGACGGCTTCTTGCTTCAGAAGCCATCTGATCTGGATCTAAACTGTTTGTAGTTATGTTTGTGAATTGAACAAATATGTTATATTAAGAAATTTGATTGGCTGCCAGTCAGCAATGGCTGTGGCTTAATTAATTTATTCTACAGGATCAGGGTTAATTGACAATATTTTCTCTGATGTCACAGTCATAGTCAGAGCTGTGGTTATGACAGATACCACAGGCTAGATAGATTATGATATATTCTTTTATTTTGCAGTAAAATGTAGTATATGGAGTAATGGCATATACAGTTGTTAATGAGGGTAAGTGAACAGATTCTATTTATAGCCCCGCTTTGAAAAAGTGGGGCTATATTGGATTTGCCATGTCCTTCTGTCATTCCGTGATTCCGTTAATTTGTGTTGGCTCGATAACTTTGTATCTGCTTAACATATTTTCATGAAACTTCACACAAATGTTAAACACCATAAGACAATGTGCAGAGCGAAGGAATTATAACTGTGGATTGCCTACTTTTGGAGTTATTGCCCTTTGAACATTTTCCGTAATTCCGTGATTCCGTTAATTTGTGTTGGCTCCATAACTTTGTATCTGCTTAACATATTTTAATGAAACTTCACACAAATGTTAAACACCATAAGACAATGTGCAGAGCGAAGGAATTATAACTGTGGATTGCCTACTTTTGGAGTTATTGCCCTTTGAACATTGAAAAATGGCAATTTTAATTGTGTCCGCTTCATAACTCGAAAACCGTTTGAGATATTTTTAGGAAACTTCACACAAATGTTAAGCACTATGAGACGATGTGCAGAGCGCAGGAACCATAACTCTGCATTGCTTATTTTTGGAGTTATTGCCCTTTGAACATTGAAAAATGGCAATTTTAACAGTGTCCGCTTCATAACTCGAAAACCGTTTGAGATAATTTCATGAAACTTCACACAAATGTTAAGCACTATTAGACAATGTGCAGAGCGCAAGAACCATAACTCTGGTTTTCGTATTTTCTGTGTGTCTGTCTGTGTGTCTGTCTGTGTCTGTTAACAATTTTCGTGTCCGCTCCATAACTTTAAAACCCATTCACATATTTTCATGAAACTTCACACAAACATTAAACACCATGAGATGGTGTGCAGAGTGCAGGAACCATAACTCTGGATTGCCTAATTTTTGAGTTATTTCCCTTTGAATATTGAAAAATATCAATTTTAGCCGTCTTTGCTCGATAACTCAAAAACCGTTTGAGATAATTTTATGAAACTTCACACAAATGTAAAGCACCATATTACGTGTGCAGAGCGCAGGAACCCAAACTCTGGATTGTCTACTTTTTCAGTTATAGGCTTTTGAATATTAAAAAATGGCAATTTTAACTATGTCCGCTCCATAACCGTTTCTGATATTTTCATGAAACTTCAAATAAATGAAAAGCACCTTGAGATGATGTGCAGAGTGCAGGAACCATAACTCTGGTTTGCCTACTTTAGGAGTTATTGCCCTTTGAACATTTAAAAAGGCAATTTTGACTGTGTCGGCTCCATAACTCACAAACCATTTGAGATATTTTCATGACACTTCACACAAGTGTAAAGCACCATGAGACAATGTGCAGAGCGCAGGAACCCTGACTCTGATTTGCCTACTTTAGGAGTTATTACCCTTTGAACATTGAAAAATGGAAGATTTGTTTGTTTGTTTTGAGGTTTAACGTCCCCGTCAACACTGTAAAGGTCATTTTGGAGACGTTGCTTCCAATTTTGTGGGACTTTTACCCAACATTGAGATGAAATGACATCCCAAGCCCTGTCGCCCATTGAAACCAATAGGGTTTATTAGCATGGACGGTCGAAATTTAGTATAAACATGGACATTCTGGTAATGTATCATGCTCATTGAAATGAGGGACAAGGGCTCACAACTCTTAGAGTTTTTCCAGATAATGTAAAATTTTCAACAGTTATTTCTTGTTCATAACTGTTTTCTCTGCAGCTTAAATAACTTTCTTCTCTGACAGCGCTGAAGCGGGGCTATAGTCAGATCCTCTGACAGCTCTAGTTAATATTTATTTATTTATTTGCTCATTTCAGGAAGAAATGCTTAAGTTGAACAATAGTGATCACAGTGTATGTCATTCGCATTAACCTTATTCACTCTCAGAGTCTCTGGAGGCCACTGTTTTGCATTAGTCTTAAGAAACTTTACTAAACCTTTCTCACTTAGACATTAGTACTCTCTAGAGGTCACTGTTTGTCTTCTATCTTATGAAGTCTCAGACAGGTTCCTGTATAGGCTATGTTGGCTAAAAAACTAGGTTACTAGGTCAGATTTCATTAAAACCTTGTTCACTGTCTAGATACCAGTTTTACTTCATGCTTCATGAAACTTTACTAAATTGTTTCCCATGTGTGTATCTCGATCGGGACATAATCAGATTAATGATTTCTTAAAATTTCATTCCACCCTAGAGGCTAATGTTTTGCTTCAGTTCTTGATGGTCGTTTACCAGAATATTTGTCTTGACAATATTTAAGCCTTGACCTGCTGAATATTTATATATGCCACACCCACTACTGATTATCAACAAATCAGATTACTTGATACAAATTCTTGCAACAAATTCATAAACAGAATGACAAACAATGAAGTTCCTGATAGAAGCCATCTGATCTGGATCTACATTGTTTGAAAGCTAATTATAAGACATATCTGGGTTCAGCAGGACAAGGGTTAAGTCAGGTTTGAATATAGGTCATTTCAGGTCAAAAACTAGCTCCAAAGGTCAGGTTTCTTTGAAACTTTTTCAACCTTTATAGGATATAGGTTTGTTTCAATGTTCATGAACTTTTATCTGAATGTTTTGTCTTCATGATATCTGGATCAGTTAACGGGCCTCCGTGGCCTAGTGGATAAGAGCGCTGACTCTTAGTCATTAGGTCTCTCATCGCTGTGGGTTCGAGCCTCGCTTGAGTCACATGTGAGACGTCAAGTTCTGCAACAGAAGGTAAGGTGGTTTTTCTCCGGGTACTCCAGTTTTCGTCCACCTCTGATCAACGATCGGCTCGATATGAGTGAAATAATCTTGAAAGGGTTGTAAAACCAACCCCCCCCCCCCCAAAAATCTGAATCAGTTTAGTAGCCCCGCCCATTTGGGCTTAAAGAAATAATTGGGCTGCATGATGCTTCCACGCAGAGCTGAAACCGACCACACAAGAGAACTGGTAAACCGCTTAGAGGATCTAAGCTTGCCCAGGCAAAGGGGTGCAAGTAGGACCAGCCATGCTTAAAAACCCTATTGGTTTCATTGGGCGACAGGACTTGAGATGTCATTTCATCTCATTGTCGGGTAAAAGTCCCACACAATTGGAAGCAGCAGCTCCAAAATGACCTGCACAGTGTCGACGGGGATGTAAAACCTTAAATCAAACAAGCAAAATTAATCTGGATCAGTTTCATGTTGGGTTAAAAAAAAGGTCACTCGGTCAAATTTTTTTCAAACACTGTTCACTATCTAGAGACCACAGTTTTACGTCAATTAATCTTCATGAAACCTCACCAGACAGGGTGCTTATCTTGACACTATCTTAAAACCCTTGTCCTGATGAGCCCGGATATGTTTGATCTTTCAAACAATGCAGATCCAGATCAGGTGGCTTCTGAAGAAGGATCTTCATTGTTTGCCATTCCGTTTATGAATTTGTTGCAATGATTTGCATCAAGAAATCTGATTGGGTGTTGCGTATTTAAATATTCAGCAGGTCAAGGATTAACCCATGTCCTGCTGAAAAAAATTGTTTTAAAGAGAAATAGATTGGGCTGCATAGAGCTTCTGTGCAGAGCTGAAACGAACCAAACATTGATCTAGTACTGGTAAACTGTCTAGAAGGTCTAAGCATGCAAAGTCAAATGCAACATCTCCAGTATGACCTACATAGTGTTGATGGGGATGTAAGACCTCAACACAACAACACAAAACATATCTCACTGTCAAAATCCAGCCCCGATAGCTCAGTTGGTAGAGTGTCCGCTTCGGGGAAGGGAGGTCACGGGTTCGATCCTGGGCCGCGACATACCAAAGTCGTTAAAAATGGTACTAGCTGCTCCTCGCTTGGCACTCAGATTTATGGGGTAGAGCTAGGACTGGTCGACCCAGTGTCAGGATATTGTGACTGGGTGTGGTATCATGTAATATGTCTGGGACATTATACTTCAGTGAGGCAGCGCTATAAAAGTGAGCATTGAGCTCCCTGTCGCAACCAGACACAGTCGTGATATGACTGAAATATTGTTGAAAGCGACAAACCCGAATTCACACACACACTGTCAGCCAATCAAGTTGCTTGATGCAGTTAATTCAGGCTACAAATTCACATACTGAATGACAAAAGTGTGGATCAAGATCAGATGTCTTCTTCAAAAGATATCTGACCAAGTTTAATTCATTTAGTACCAGAAACCTCAAAACGGGTACCAGGGCAAACAGTGCAGGCCTAGATCAGACGCCGCAGAGTGTGGCGTCTGATCAGGGCCTACACTGTTTGTGGAAAGTTCAGTCATTTTCCAAATAAATTTTGAAGAAAAAAACAACCTGACACCCCTAAATTTTGAAATGGACTTCCAGTTTACATAAGGAGGAAGATTCCATTTGGTACAAAAAGGGTTATGTCGGGTTTGAATACAAGTCATGTAGTGTCAAAACCAGTCTAGTTGAGCAAAGTAGGTCCCTATGTGCTTATGACTGGTCACCATAAACACCAGTCACAACAACAAATTCACAGTATTCTTTACATTTAACATTTTTTCCAGAGAAGAAAGTGGCTTGTCATTTCATGTGAATAGTCTGCTTGATAGACATGAAATGTCAAAACAGAAGTGAAGGCAATGATCAGGAATCAATACAATTACCGGTAACCCACATCTCCCAGCAGAGACACCTAAGGGAAAGAAACACAAACATGAAACAACAGGCCCTAATGGAAACATCAATAGCGGAAAGCCAAAAGGACAGCTACTTTCCCGCAAAATGGCCAATTAGCTATCCAAAACAAAATAATACAAGCGATACAACCACTCAAAGACAAACCATAACAAAAATAAATCGCTAGAAAAGAACCGCCTTGGAACAGTTAGTGAAACGAATTCCACTGGGGGCGCTTAAATCAATTTATGTGGCCACAATCCTCGCCCTTACTTCCGTTGTGATTTAGACAAATAATTTGTTCAGTCCGCATGAAGGCCAAATCTCATTTTTTCAGATTAAATAAGAAATTTTATTGGAAAATGTCTTCTGCTACAGTAACTGTCGTTATTGTTGCTTTAGGGATGAGATTCAAAATGAGATTTGAAGTTATTCAATTGCTACTTTTTTGCCCGTAGCTCAGAATATTTTGTGACACATTTTATTGAAAATCATTGATTCATCTCTGTTTAAGATTATGTCAGCCATTTCTCAACAAAACCTGTGTATGTCACATACAACAAGCAAATCAAAGCATTATTGCTATACACATATGAGCCAGCGTACGACAAAACCTACAATAAGACATGTGCGCCTACCGAAGAATCAAATTAGCCTGCACATCTATATAGTCTAACCAGAGACTTCTCTTGCTGCATGAAGGAGCATTGGACCCTTAGCTATCCTTAGAGCGCACAACAAAGACTCTGATCAGACTGTGCAGATGCGCAGGCTGATCTGAGTCTTGTTGGGCACAAATGTCATATTGTAGGTTTTGTCGTGCGCTGGCTTATACATCATTATGTACATTTGGAGCAATTTTATATTTACATACTTTGCTCCTCATCACTGAGTCGAAGAAATTCTTATAGGGAAAACTTTTAAAGCTGAAAAACATTTACATGCTGTTTGACGCCACTGAAAATCAATGTGTTCATGGAAGTGTGAACTACGGAAATTCAGCTATTAAGACCACCTGAAATTAAGGCAAATTTTGCTTTTAAAAGCATATTTAGCAGGTTTCAGGTATATTTTCCTTTTGTTTTAAATAATACACCCAGTGTGCTCTAGTGGGAGACCACATTTGGGACTGTTCAAAAGTGGTCTTTAAGACCACTTTTGAACAGTCCAAAAGGTGGTCTTAATATAAGAATTTTACTGTACTTGTCTTCTAAAGGTTTACATTAGATTAGGTTTTACACTGGAAATGTAAATATTGTAAAATACTGCAAAAATTCAATAACTCAAAGAAATGGATGGCATGTTTACTTACCGTGGCTAAATTAGAAGCCTCCATGGTGTAGTGGTTAAGCTACTCGCCTTGTAAACCAGGGATCGCAGGACTGATCCCGGCTTTCTCCAGACTTTCGAATAAGTCTTTAAACTGAGGTCCCGTCTCCGTATGACCTTATAGTTATGTGTTGGTGAGACGTAAAACTCAAACACTCTCTACCGTGGCTAAATTAAATTCGAACTCGTTCTGACGTCTCTTGAGAATTCTTCCCATTGCTCCAGATATACATTTCTTACATGCTTTTCAATGAATGATAGAGATTTATCAGTGAAATATAAATCGATATTTTCACTGTTTCAAACAGTGAAAATACGATTTTTTATTTTTCACTGTTTGGGACTACTTTTTTCTTCAAATCTAACTCTAATTTCAATTTTATCTTTGTCAGATAACTGTACAATACTGAAATGTGTTCTAATTGACGCATAGCCCGTTCATGTGTGACGGGGACGTTACTGACGTCATTTATGACGCTGACGTCACGTCTTTTGTCGCGCGACGTTAGACTTGCCAGCAACTTCTTTGGAAAACTACTCTCTCAATTATTTCATTAATCATTCATTATAATACCATCCCAGGATATTTCTCAGGTGCAAACTTTCAGTTTACACCCAATAGTATACCCACTAAACACGATGGACACCACTATATTGACGCGAAACGAACAGGAACAAAGATAATTTTCTCCGAATGTGAGCGACACCATTAAAGACGCTAAATATTGCCTTTTGAAGCATGTAAGAAACAGAAAATTTGATTTTGTCAGTGCAAGATCAAATTTTATTTCACTCATGAACACCAAAACTGCTATTTTCACTCGTGGCTACGCCACTCGTGAAAATAACAGTTTTGGTGTTCATTCGATGAAATAAAATTCGATCTTACACTGAAAAAATCAAATATCCTCTATGTATTTAGGTTGATTTATGGATAATATAGTCAAACCTGTCATTTGGGGCTTGAAGAAATAAATGGGCTGCATGATGCTTCCATGCTAAGCTGAATCAGACCGCACACGAGTACTGGTAAACCGCTTTGAGGATCTAAGCCTTCACAGGCAAAGCAGTTTGAGTTGGACCGTCCATGCTTATAAACCCTATTGGTTTCATCGGGTGACAGGGCTTAAGATGTCATTTCATCTCAGTGTCGGGTAAAAGTGCCACAGAATTGAAAGCAATGTCTCCAGAATTACCTATACAGTGTTGGCGGGGACGATAAACCTCAAATCAGACAAACAAACAATTGCTCCACATATACATGTATTTAGGTTGATTTGTGGATAATATATTCAAACCTGTCAAAGTGGCCACCTCTATTAAGCAACCTGTCTAAAGCATGCATGCATTTAGTTCCCGAAAAATGCAAATGCATTAAAATTCACCTGTATTAAGCAACCACCTGTCTTAAGCAAGTACATTTTGATCATCCCTGAGGGGCTTGCTTAAGACAGGTTGGACTGTTACCAAGTTTGATTTATCTTTAAAAGGTATGTTGTATGTTGTGTGTACACATTAGAATCACCTCAGTGAGTCGATTCTAATGAGAACACACAACATACCTTAACTTTATAAAAAGTTGAAATATATCCTGAGGTCATATCCATTATGCCTCATGGCATCATGGTGGTAATGAGTAGCCCTCAGTGGTTAAAACTATCCCCATCTCAAAGAAAAATTTCATGGATGGAAAGGTTTTGTTTATTTTTGGATTTTAACTGCCAAGTCAACACTACTTGGGTAATTTTTGAGCTGTTCAGTTTACCTATCTGCACTTTGCCTGGGCAGGCTTGTACGTAAGTGGTTAACCAGTACAGTGCACGTTCTCTGGCCAGAAACTGTCAACTGCCCTTCTTGAATCAGCAAAAGAGAGAGAATGACCATAGAAAAGATTTCATGATCATTCTTCATGAAAGAATGTTGCCGACCGCGTCAGGTGTCAAACCAGCATCCTCCTGATCACCAGTCAGACGCGCATCCCACTGAGCTACCGAGGTCGACTGGACCCAAAGGTACCGTATTTGAGTTATCAAAGTTTGAAGGTCAAGCATTCTGCAACATATTTTTTCTATCGGCCTTAGTCTTAGTAAATACTTACAGTTAACCCTTATCCTGCTGTTCTCGACAACCCCTACCTTTGCAAACAGTGTAGATCCAGATCAGATGGCTTCTGAAGAAGCCATCTGATCAGGATCTACACTGTTTGTCATTCAGTTAGTGAATTTGAAAAAAAATACTATATCCTGTAATCTGATTGGCTGATAGTCCAAAATGGGTGTGGCTAATTTAAATATCCAGCAAGATAAGGGATAAAATCATCTGGCCTAACTGTTAGTTTAGCATGAATTTTCACCATTTGCTCAGATAAACCAATAATGAAATGAACTACGGTAATTCTTCTATAATTTAGAACAAAATTAATTATTTTTACAGCTGTTCAAATTTTTAGAAATTCGAGCTGGCGAATAATTTCACTGTTCGAAATTTTAAAGTTCCGACCTATCTAGCCAGTGTGGTCATATTCTTCGCTTGCTGTACTTTTAATGCCCCAGAGACCATAGAAGCTCATACAATCGCAGATGCTCTGATCAGGCTGCGCAGGCTGATCTGAGTCTTCACCTGTCACAGCCTCATATACAAATCAAGAGGCTACACCGCATTTACACATTTCCATGGACTTGAACCAGCCCAGAGCAAAGAAACCTTCTTCTACTTCAGAAGTATCAGATCAACCTGTGCATCATGCCAGTGTGGCTTATAATCTTCGTTTGTTGCTCGTTGACTAGCACATATGTCACAGAAGACTCATACGAACAGCTAAAGCTCTGACCAGACCCTGCGGATACGCAGGCTGATCCGAGGGCTCACTGGTCTCGTGTCTTACTTTCCAAATTCAGCGTTCCCCCAAAATGTGCATCTAGCAAATATGGACAAAATATGTTGGATTAGGTCCACACTGATTGCTTTCTTCTTAAAATTGACCATGATGAATGATCCAATGATCAAATTAGCCCAAAATTCTTTCATCACTTCTTTGTAATCTCAAAGACAAGTTTCTCAGCAGCTCAGACACCAATATCAGAAATGTTAGCTTGCCTTAGGATTGGAAGCTTAACCCATTGCATGCGGGGAAACCTGAATGGGTACCTTGGCAAACAGTGCAGGCCCAGATCAGACGCCGCAGAACGCGGCATCTGATCAGGGCCTGCACTATCTGCTAACAGAATTTTGCATCAAAAATAGGATAAAAACGAAGAAATTGGCCTTACACCCCTTATATGACAAATGGACTTCCCAACATAAAGTAATGAAAGAGTCCACTGGCAACAAATGGGTTAATAGCATGACATAGTGCACTCTTTCATTACACAATAGTGGTCACATTTCTGACAAAATATAGTGACATGAAATTTTGTCTTATCTTTGCTCCAAACATAGGTTATGGGTGCTCATTAGAACTGCCTTATTGAGGCGGTTCTAACGAGTACCCATAACCGCTATGTCTAAGAGCAGAAATAAGAAATATACTGTATACGCCTGTAAATCCCAGTTAAGTCTATAAAAAGTGGGGTTAGGAGGGTTTTTTATTACAGGGACTTGTTAAAACGATGTAATTGCGAGGTGTCTGAAAATAGCCATTATCCCGTATGTTAACAAGTCTATGTAATGAACACCCCTGTAAACCCCACTTTATACAGAGAAAACTGGGGTTTATAGGGGTATAGAGTATTTTTTTTTTCTCATTTCTGCTCAAAGACATAGGTTTTGAGTACTTAGATATATGTGATAACTGCCTCAATAAGATGGTTCTAATGAGCACCCATAACCTATGTTTTGAGTATGAATAAGATTTTTTGATAGAAAAAGCATCTATTTTAGAGATATGAAAGAATGCACTATGTCTCTTAATGATCTATTCTAACACAACATTCTTATAGGCATTGGAAAGGAACCGTGATTTTATTAATCACATCACGTGAACAAGTCTGTAAAATGAACTTACCCCTAAACCCACTTTATATAGAGAAAACTGGGGTTTATAGGGGTATACATTATTTTTCTTAATTCTGCTCCAAGACATAGGTTGGGGTTACTTAATAGAACCACCTCAATGAGGCATTTCTAACAAGCACCCACAACCTATGTTTGCAATATAAATAAGAAAAATATCTCAGATTTTCATAAGAAAAGTAGCCATTTTAGAGATGTGAAAACAATGCACTATGTCACATAGGTGTGTTATCGTAATGGCTTTACGCAAAAAGTCACTGGTCACTCGAGGTATTATTAATTTTTCTCCCATCAAAAGGATTAAAATGCATGTGATACAAAGGCCAAAGGTTGGGAGAATCTGAAAGAATTGTTGAAATTTGGTCAAACTTGGTACAATACATGTACCGGTATATCATTGCAACCTACCAAAGATTTGATAAGATTTTGGTGACCTTGTCCCTACTTGTAAGGGCACGAGCCCCAAACAACTGTCAATTTTGGCAAGTCTGCACTCTGTCTCATGAACAAATTGATGAAATTTAAGGTCAAACATAGTACAATTCTATCATTGCAACCTACAAAAGATTTGATTAGATTTTGGTGTTCTTGTCGGTCTCCCGAAAACTGTCAGTTTTGGTCCAAAAATTACTTGTATGCACCTTTGATGTTGGCGACCTAAACCTGGTTTTCAAAGACAGATGGGTGTGTTAGTTACATTTATGATGGGAGAACATCGTTTTCCTCTGAAAACATTTCTAGTTAGTGCTAGAATCACGCTTGTGATTTGATCTAACTTAACAATTTACCTCCAGACTGTGATGTATAACTCAACAAATCAAAACTAGAGCTGATCTATTTCTTAATTATATGTTGCAGGGTGATCAACATAGGATATGAGATGATGACAATGACATTGTATGGTGCTCTGGCATATGTATTAGCTTTCATCGCAGGACTACTTCTCTACTACTCATACGAGAAACGTAAAAAAGCAGCACCTACGCCAATAGAAGAAGCCATGAGAAGACGACGAAGGCTTTACAAATCTCCGTCAATTTTTGCTGTCCTAGGTCTGGAAACAAACAACAATAATCGTAGCTTCTGGGCCATCGAGGACCAGTTCTCAAGTTTTCATGAAGTCAGTAGAGCTTGTGAAAGAGCAGGTTTGGAACACTGTGGATTAATAGTGGGCGTGGATTTTACTGCTAGCAATGAATGGCAGGGCAGGAAAACATTCAGGGGTAGTAGCCTACATAAGATTGTCACAGGGAAAATTTATAATCCATACCAAAAAGTGATAAATATCATGGGGAATACTTTAGAACCATTTGACGATGATCAGCTAATTCCAGCGTATGGATTTGGTGATAGTGAAACAGTAGATAGAGATGTTTTTCCATTCCACAATGACGAATCTCCGTGTAAAGGTTTCATTGATGTTTTGTCTTGTTACAATGAACTAGCAACAAAAGTTCAGCTCAGTGGACCTACTAATTTTGCTCCTTTAATAGAAAAAGCTATAGAAATTGTGAAAATTAAAAAGCAATATCATATTTTATTAATAATAGCTGACGGACAAGTAACTGAAGAAGATCAAACAATAGATGCCATTGTTCAGGCATCAGAATATCCATTAAGCATAGTTGTGATAGGGGTGGGGGACGGGCCATGGGAAGTGATGCATGACTTCGACAATCTTTTACCTAACAGGAAGTTTGACAATTTTCAGTTTGTGGATTATCATGGTGTAACGTCGAAATGTCGACGACCCGACACAACTTTTGCATTACATGCTCTGATGGAAATACCAGATCAGTATAAAACAATAAAAGCAATGGGTTATTTACAAAAGATACAAACAGCTGTATGAATGCATCACAACCTCTTTATAACACTGTTAATGGGGTCCAAATCAGAAAACTTGTTAGTTAAACAACCATGTTATATACAAACAAAAGTGTATAGATTATATAGAAAAATGACCATTTATATAGTCATTTTTTTCTCTATAATCTATACATTTTTGGAATCCATCTGGAAACTGTGTTATATCTGAAACTGTGTTATAATGAACTGTGTTATAACAAGGTTGTAGTGTATTTGATATTGAGCTTATACATGAGAAAAAGGCTTTTTACTCATTACGATAACACACCTGTACGACATAGTGCATTTTTTCACATCTCTAAAAAGGCTTCCTTTCTGATGAAAATCCGTGATATTTTAGTAATTTATACTGCAAACATAGGTTGTTGGTGCTCATTAGAACTGCCTCATTGAGGCGGTTCTAACGAGTACCCACAATCTATGTTTTGGGGCATAAATAAGACAAATAATGTATACCCCAGTTAACTCCAGTTTTCTCAGTACAAAGTGGGGTTTATGGGGTGTTCATTTCACGCACTTGTTCACGTGATGTAAATTGCCTTTTAAGCATTCCCCCAACTTACCATCTTCAAATGTACTTGCCCAGCTTTTTCATAGAGCAAGATGGAGGATCTTTTACATGAAATTCATCATGAAAACAAGACTATATCATTCTGACCGGACCCCCTAGAACCTCACTTCTATATAGTAGGGTTGACAGGGTAAACCTTATGTTTATTATTTCTGCTCTGAAATATAGATTGTTGGTATTGTTAGAACCACCTCGATGAGGCAGTTCTGGCTTTTACCCACAATCTATATTTTGAGCAGTAATATTCGAAAACTATCACAAATTTTCATCTTAAATATTTCATTTTTTAGATCATAAAATTTACAATGTATTTGTATTGGCATGTTTTTATAATTTGCCTCAATGTTTTTTTAATTTGCCTCAAAATCTCTTCTTCATGTCTGTAAGCAGGAATGGCTCCTGAGAGATTGCGCATTGCACCAACTAATAAGACTGGATGCATGATCTTCTGCAGAAAATTATCTCAAAATCTGTTCTACCTGTCGGTGTGCAGTAAAGGCTCTAGGAAGACTGCACATTACGTAAACATGCCTATAGAAATACACTGTAAACTTTACCACAGAAAAAAACGAAAATTTTAAGTTGAAAATTTGTGATATGTTTCTCATATTGATTGTGGGTACTTGTACTCAATGATGCGGTTCTAACGAGTACCCACAGTCAACATAAATAAGAAAAATAACGTTTACCCCTGTGAACCCAAGTTTTACTATATATAAGTGGGGTTCAAGAGGGTCAAAATTATATGGGCGTGTTTTAGTGATGAAAGCCTGCCAGTGCCTTTGCTTGTCAGTAATGCAATAACTGACACACTAGAAAAAAGGGGTTTTCAGGGACGCAGACTAAGCATTTTGCTTTGGACACCCAGACTGTCATAAATCCACATTTTACATTAGGTTAAACTTAGGCATTTTCTTTCAGCACTTAGGCGCCCAGGCGAAAATTTAGGCACCTTGGGCGTCAGGGCACTTGTTAGTCTGTATCCCGGCTTTTGCATTTTCCAATTTTACATGTTTCAAATGTCTTTGCACATCTAATTAGTAATATGGTTGCATTCATGATCTTTGCATTGAACGGCCTCAAAATCTCTTCGCATGACCCTGAGCAGCATTGATGCTTGATGAGTCTGGGCAGGTGCTAATGTGATTACTGATCAATAAGGATCCTTTTTTCTAAGCTGGCTTAATGATTTTTAGATGACAGAAAACATTGCTCAAATAAAAAAAAAACTTACTATAACAATATACAATATAGTTCATCAAGAAAACACTCCCATCTCAAATAAAGCTAATTTTCATGGAATATTGCAAAAGACAGGTTTATATAGGGGTGTGTATATTCTGAGAAATCAGAAATAAATTTTTGGTTTAGACTCATACTCTTGACAGGTTTTTAATTATTTGGACCCCATTTTGATTGATATCAGTCTTGAATTGACTGCCTATTCAAAATTCGCAAAATTGCAGTATGTTTCCTCTGGCTTTCTTTGCCGGATCATTACAGGGTCACTGTTGAGGCTTTATTAACTGAAACTACGCGGTATGACCCATCTTCTTTCTTATGAATGTTTTCATTGTTCTTAAAGGACCTCATTTTTGATTTTTATTTGCCTTCACTGCAGCTGGTGTTGTGCCGTGTGGCGGCGGTAAAACATCTCCCCATACATCAACCATAGTGCAGTTTATATTTTACTTTTGGTCCTTTGAGATCAGTGTGTATATTCTGAGAAATCAGAAATAAATTTTTGGTTTAGACTCATACTCTTGACAGGTTTTTAATTATTTGGACCCCATTTTGATTGATATCAGTCTTGAATCGACTGCCTATTCGAAATTCGCAAAATTGCAGTATGTTTCCTCTGGCTTTCTTTGCCGGATCATTACAGGGTCACTGATGAGGCGTTATTAACCGAAATTACGCAGTATGACCCATCTTCTTTCTTATGAATGTTTTCATTGCTCTTAAAGGACCTCATTTTTTATTTTTATTTATCAGTCAACCCAAAGTTAAAGTAGGAATGGGAGCTTCTATGTGCACAAGTCTGTCACTCAGTAAATGGTTCAAAATCTACTTATTATAGCCAAAGTCAAATCCGTGACTTCAGAGTGCTGTGTCAAATGGTTGGCGTTCTGTAAAATCTGGACTGGTCTCATGTGCTGGGACATTGGTAAACAGTCTTTTCCAGAATCAGATGCCACAGAATGCAACATCTGATCATTGTCTACACAGTTTGCTTGAAATACCAAGCTTTAGGGTTAAACTTAACAGTCTAAATCTCAGTCAAGGGCTATTCATTACGATAACACACCCGTGCGACATAGTGCATTTTCCACAAATCTAAAATGGCTACTTTTCTGATGAAAATATGTGATATTTTTCTTATTTATGCTGCAAACATAGGTTGTGGGTGCTCGTTAGAACCGCCTCATTGAGGCGGTTCTAACGAGTACCCACAACCTATGTCTTGGAGCAGAAATAAGGAAAATAATGTATACCCCCGTAAACCCCAGTTTTCTCTATATAGAGTGGGGTTTAGGGGGGTGTTCATTTCACGGACTTGTTGACGTGATGTTTGCCAGACATCACTCAGAGACAGTCAACCCACCAGTGCTGTCAATGCTTTAATTACATGCATGCAGGTGATAGACATTACATTAACACACCCGTGTGATCTAGTGCATTTTTTACATCTCCAAAATGGCTACTTTTCTGACGAAAATCTGTGATATTTTTAGCTCATCTAAGGTGAGCTTTTGTGGTCACTTTTTGTCCGTCGTGCGTCCGTAAACAATTTCAAATAAGTATATCTCTAATACCCCATGGTCAATCTTGATCAAATTTCATGAGAAGCATCACCAGGTAGGGGGAAAGGCTGCATAATGTTTTTGGGCTGATCAGATTGGAATTCTGGTTGCTATGGCAACATACAACTCCCATAGACTTACAATGGGAAAAAATTAAAATATCTTCTTCTCTGAAACAACAGGGCCCAGAGCTAAGATATTTAGCATATAGCAACGGCCAGTGGTCACCTACATAATTCCTGCCAATCATGCCCCTGGGGTCCACATTGGCCACGCCCCAGGGCCCCTTCGCTCCCATAGACTCACAATGGAACAAAAAGCTTCAAAAATCTTCTTCTCCGAAACCACAGGACCCAGAGCTTAGATATTTAGCATATAGCAAGGGCAAGTGGTCACCTACATAATTCCTGCCAATCATGCCCCTGGGCTCCAAACAGGCCACGCCACGGGGCCCTTTAGCTCCTATAGACTCATAATGGAAAAAAGCTTCAAAAATCTTCTCCTCTGAAACCACAGGGCCCAGAGCTGTGATATTTGGCATGTAGCAATGGCAAGTGGTCACCTACATAATTCCTGCCAATCAGGCCCCTGGGGTCCAAATTGACCACACCCCGGGCCCCCTTAGCTCCCATAGACTCATAATGGAAAAAAAGCTTCAAAAATCTTCTTCTCTGAAACCACAGGGCCCAGAGCTTAGATATTTAGCATGTAGCAACGGCTAATGGCCACCTACATAATTCCTGCCAATCATGGCCCTGGGTTCCAAATGGGCGACGCCCTGGGGCCCCTTCGCTCCCATAAACTCATAATGGAACAAAAAGCTTCAAAAATCTTCTTCTCAGAAACCACAGGGCCCAGAGCTAAGATATTTAGCATGTAGCAACGGCTAATGGCCACCTACATAATTCCTGCCAATCATGGCCCTGGGTTCCAAATGGGCGACGCCCTGGGGCCCCTTCGCTCCCATAAACTCATAATGGAACAAAAAGCTTCAAAAATCTTCTTCTCAGAAACCACAGGGCCCAGAGCTAAGATATTTAGCATGTAGCAACGGCCAGTGGTCACGTACATAATTCCTGCCAATCATGCCCCTGGGGTCCACATTGGCCACGCCCCAGGGCCCCTTCGCTCCCATAGACTCACAATGGAACAAAAAGCTTCAAAAACCTTCTTCTCGGAAACCACAGGACCCAGAGCTTAGATATTTAGCATATAGCAAGGGCAAGTGGTCACCTACATAATTCCTGCCAATCATGCCCCTGGGTTCCAAAGGGCCATGCCCTGGGGCCCTTTAGCTCCTATAGACTCATAATGGAAAAAAAAGCTTCTAAAATCTTCTTCTCTGAAACCACAGGGCCCAGAGCTTAGATATTTAGCATGGAGCAATGGCCAGTGGCCACCTACATAATTCTGCCAATCATGCCCCTGGGTTCCAAATGGGCGACACCCAGGGACACCCAGGGCCCAGAGCTTAGATATGTAGCATGTAGCAATGGCAAGTGGTCACATACATAATTTTTGCCAATCATGCCCTTGGGGTCCAAACGGGCCACGCCCCGGGGCCCTTTAGCTCCTATAGACTCATAATGGAAAAAAGCTTCAAAAATCTTCTTCTCTGAAACCACAGGGCCCAGAGCTGAGATATTTGGAATGTAGCAAGGGCAAGTGGTCACCTATATAAATCATGCCAATCATGCCCCTAGGTTCCAAATGGGCCACACCCCAGGGCCCCTTAGCTCCCATAGACTCATAGTGGTAAAAAAAGCTTCAAAAATCTTCTTCTCTGAAACTACAGGGCCCAGAGTTTAGATATTTAGCATGTAGGAATGCCAATTGGTCACCTACATGATTCCTGCCAATCATGCCCCTGGGTTCCAAATGGGCAACGTCCCGGGGCCCCTTCACTCCCATAGACTCAAAATGGAAAAAGCTTCAAAAATCTTCTTCTCTGAAACCATAGGGCCCAGAGCTTAGATATTTAGCATGTATCAACTGCAAGTGGTCACCTACATAATTCCTGTCAATCATGCCCCTGGGGTCCAAAAGGGCCACGCCCCGGGGCCAGTTAGCACCTATAGACTCATAATGGAAAAAAAAGCTTCAAAAATCTTCTTCCCCGAAACCACAGGGCCCAGAGCTTAGATATTTAGCATGTAGCAACGGCAAGTGGTCACATACATAGTTCCTGCCAATCATGCCCCTGGGGTCCAAACGGGCCACGCCCCAGGGCCCTTTAGCTCCTATAGACTCATAATGGAAAAAAGCTTCAAAAATCTTCTTCTCTGAAACCTCAGGGCCCAGAGCTTAGATATTTAGCATGTAGCAATGACAAGTGGTCACCTACATAAATCCTGCCAATCATGCCCCTGGGGTCCAAATGGGCCACACCCTGGGACCCCCATAGCTCCCATAGACGCATAATGAAAAAAAAACTTCAAAAATCTTCTTCTCTGAAAACACAGAGCCCAGAGCTTAGATATTTAGCATGTAGCAACTGCAAGTGGTCTCCTACATATTTCCTGCTAATCATGCCCCTGTGGTCCAAATAGGCCATTCCCAGGGGCCCCTTAGCTCCCATAGACTCATAATGGAAAAAAGCTCCAAAAATCTTCTTCTCAGAAACTGTGAAGCACAGAACTTAGATATTTAGTGTCTAGCAACATAAAATAGCCAGCTACATAAATCCTGCTTACCCTGCCCCTGGGGTCAAAATTGGCCACGCCTGAGCTCATCACCTCAAATAGACTTATAATGAAAAAAAACTTAAAAAATCTTCTTCAATGAAACCATAAGGCCCAGAGCTTAGATTTTTAGTATGTAGCAACGTTAAGTAGCCACCTACATAAATCCTGCCAGTTATGCCCCTGGGATCCAAATTGGCCACACCCCAGGGGTCTTTAGCTTCCATAGACTTACAATTGGAGAAACTTCAAAAATCTTCTCCTCTGAAACCACAGGGCCCTTATAATGAAAAAAAACAACAACAACAACTTAAAATGGGGGAAAAAAATCTTCAAAAATCTTCTTCTCTGAAACCATAAGTCCCAGCGCTTAGGTATTTAGCATGTAGCAATGTCGAGTGGTCGCCTACATGAATCCTGCCAATCATGCCCCTGGGGTCCAAATCCTGTGGCCCCTTAACTCAAACAAACTTATAATGGAAAAAAAGCTTCACAATTCTTTGAAACCATTAAGTACAGACCTTAGATATTTAGTATATAGCAACACAAAATGGTTGCCTACATAAATCCTGCCAACTGTGCCCTTTGGGTCAAAATTGGCCAAGCCCAGGGCTCATTAGCTCCTATAGACTTATACTGGAAAAAAACTTAAAAAAAAATTTTTTTCTCCAAAACCATAAGGCACAGATTTTGTTTGATTTGAGGTTTTACATCCCCGTCAACACTGTATAGGTCAGTTTGGAGATGTCTCTTCCAATTTTGTGGGACTTTTACCCGACATTGAGATGAAATTACATCTCAAGCCCTGTTGCCCAATGAAACCAGTAGGGTTTATAAGCATGGACACCGCTTTGCCTGAGTTTAGATATTTAGTATATAGCAATGTCAAGTGGTCTCCCACACTAATGATTTTCTGGTACACAGGTGAGCGATATAGGGCCATTGGGCCCTCTTGTTCTTATTTATACTGCAAACATAGGTTGTGGGTGCTCGTTAGAACCGCCTCATTGAGGCGGTTCTAACGAGTACCCACAACCTATGTCTTGGAGCAGAAATAAGAAAAATATTGTATACCCCCATAAACCCCAGTTTTCTATATATAAAGTGGGGTTTAGGGGTGTGTTCATTTCACAGCCTTGTTCGTGTGATGATGCAGACAAAAATAAGTGATATTGGTTATATTTATGCGACAAAGACAGGTTGTGGGTGATATTAGAACCACCACATTGCAGTGGTTGGATGGGTGCCCAGTAGTTATGTTTTAGACCAAAATTAAGAAAAATGATATAAACTCTAATGTAAGCCCCACTTTTTCCTTACATAAAGTAGTGATATGTCAAATTTCAGCTGCAATATTATACAATGTAGTGTTTTACAGTATATATGTAACTATTAGGAAATTTATAATTTATATATTCAAAGCAATATGTGGCAGGCCCATATAATATATATTGTAAATAACAGATTGTTATAATAATTTCTGAAACTATGAAAATGTAAAGAAAGTTACTGTGAACATGACAGAAAGAAAATGTCAAGAAAGTTACTGTAAACATGACGAATTTCAGTACTATTATGATGAACATGAAAATGCCAAGAATGTAAACATGACAAATTTCAATGCAGTTATGATGAACATGAAAATGTCAAGAAAGTTAATGTAAACATGACAAATTTCAGTGCAGTTATCATGAACATGAAAATGTCAAGAAAGTTACTGTGAACATGACAAAAAGAAAATGTCAAGAAAGTTACTGTAAACATGACAAATTTCAGTACTATTATGATGAACATGAAAATGTCAAGAAGTTATTGTAAACATGACAAATTTCAGTGCAGTTATGATGAACATGAAAATGTCATATGAGAAATTTCAATACAATTATGATCGAAAAGAAAATGTCAAGAAATGTACTGTAAATATGACAAATTTCATTACAGCTATGATGAACAGTACAATGTCAAGAAAGTTACTGCAAACTTGACAAATTTCAGTACAGTTATGATGAATATGAAAATGTCAAGGAAGTTACTGTGAACATTACAAATTTCAGTACAGTTATGATGTCATTATCCCTATTCTGATAAATATACTGTATTTGCTGTAATTCTTGCACATGCAGTGATACCTCATAAACCAGTGGTCGTGGTTTTGATTCTGGGTTTCTCCAGACTTTGGATGAGTCTTTAAACCAAGGTCCCATCTCCATATGACCTTAGCTATAGGTGGGGCATAAAACACAAACACACACATACTCTAATAAGTGCACACCAATACCTTTCCAAGAAATTACGGCAATAGGGTATATTCATTTGTTTTGTTTTGAAAATGTATTACAAACATGTATATTTGCACAAAAAATGCAAGTGCTGTCACCAGCGTATAACCAAATGTCTGTTTAATAAGTAGGACTTCTGAAATGAGTTTTGTGAACAAGCTACCATATTTCTGTATGATATGCCTGACTGAGCAAACAGTGAAAACCCAGATGAGACACCACTGAATGTGGCTTGATCTGGCTTCTCATCAGGGTCAACATTGTTTTCCAGTCATCTAACTATTTTTAGACACAAGCCTTGGTAGTAAGTTGTAGGTGTATGGTCTGGCATTGAAGTGTCTGGCATATTTAGTAATGAATTTAAAAAATTCTGATTAATACTGATTACATTTGATTACTTGAATATATGTAGTCGATTACAGTTGATTACAGTTACAGATTACAATTACCCCAAGTCTGTCCTGTGCATAAGCACATCTTGCTAGAGCCTTGGATGCTTGCAGACATTTCATAACGTAAACAAGTTTGTGTAATGAATACCCCTCTAAACCCCACTTTATATAGTGAAAACAGGTTTGAGGGACTATATATTATTTTCCTTATTTCTGCTTCAAGACAATGGTTGTGGGTACTTGTTAGAATGGCCTCATTGAGGCAATTCTAACGAGCACCCTCAACCTATGTTTGGAATAAAAATAAGAAAAATGTCACAAAATTTCATCAGAAAAATGTCCATTTAGGGGATACGAAAAGATGCACTATGTGTAATTCTAACACAGCGCGCCTATATAGGCAATGTAAAATAACTGTGTTTTATTCTGCAACAAATCACAGCTCGGGAGAGGGTGACGTGTGACGTCATTAAAAACTGCAAATTTATGACGTCACTAGTCGATTTACTTGACGTTAGACGGAGTAACGTCATTTTCTCGCATCGAAAACGTTAGAAAAGGATATAAATGCATGTGTTTCAGTCGATAATTTTAGCGGGATTTCTTCTAACAATGGCGAAAAGTTGTGAAATTTTGAAGGAAACAACAACATTATTGCCGATTTTCAGCGTGTTAGAATCGAAATAGATCAGCTCTAGCCAGTGATTTGTTGTATAATAAATCACAGTTTGTCGGTCAGTTGTAAGTAGACAAATCACGCGCGCTACGCGCTCGTGATTTGTCTTCTTTACAACTGACCTCCAAACTGTGATTTATTACACAACAAATCACAGGTAGAGCTGATCTATTTCTTAATCATAATGTAGATGTGGCCTTTGGGTAGCCTGATCATAGCTCTAGATAAGGAGGAGTGTTGTGAATAAACAAGGGATAATTTGCTTTATTATTTTCCTATATGATATACAGTAAAATTCCGCTATTAAGATCACCTTAAATTAAGACGTTTTCTGCTTTTAAAAGCTTTTTGAGAAGTTTCTGTTATTCTTTCTTTGTGTTTTCCACACCTTGTGCCTCCTAACAAGAGACCACCTTTGGGACTGTGCAAAAGTGGTCTTAAAGACCACTTTTGAACAGTCCCAAAGGTGGTCAATCCCAAAGGTGGTCTTAATATAGGAATTTGAGTGTATATGTTATGGGTACTTGTTAGAATCACCTTGATGAGGTGATTCTAACAAGTACCCACCACATATGGTCAGGGATTGCTTTTCAGAACAGCAAATGGGGTTAACTGGGCCACAAGTTCTAGCAGTATTGCGATCTTTATACTCCTAACACAGGTTGTGTGTACTCATTAGAACCACCTCATAGGGGGTTCTTATGAGTATGCACAGTGACTCTATGTCTTGGAGCAGATATAAGGAAAATAATGTGTACTCCCTATAAACCAAGTTTGGCAAAAAGGCGGGAAATACTCATATTTCCCTGGACGGCGGGAAATACAGGGAATTCCCGGGAAATACAGGGAATTCCCGGGAAATACTGGGAAATATATATTAACATAGGTGGTACCAACTGAAACGGCTTAGTATACCCCAACTACCAAGCTATTTGAAAGCAAAATTATTTCAAGTTCATGCAGGGCTTGAAAATTCCACTTGTCTGCTTGCAATGACAAAAAAATTGAAGGAAAAGTAAAATGTTTGTCTAGTCCTTGTGACATTTACCAAAGTTTACATGCACTTAGTCATGTAGTACAAGTGAAATTTTGAAGAATTTTCCAGCCATTTTTATATTGAACTAGAGCTGCCGCCTAACAGGCGCCAATTATACCCCCGCTACCGACAAATTTTTACAAGTATTTGACCTTGAGGAAGGTCAACGTAAAGGTCAAGGTCAGGTTTGTGTATATCAATCTTAAGTACTAGTGGCAAGGTGTGTGGTGTGTGAATATTATAGAAATCGGTCAAAGAATAAGGAAGTTATGAGCAATGTTAAAGTTTTTTGTAACGGACCGACAACAGACGATTTGTAACGGACAGACGACAAGCTGACTCCTATATACCCCCTTCAAACTTCGTTTGCGGGGTATAATAACTTGAAAGAGCTACAAGTATTATATAGTCCCTTGCCTTTATATAGAATGTATATAATTTCTTTTCAAATGTGATTCTAAAATATCAGTTTTTAACTTTCAGCTATTTCCCTTGTCTTGTAAATGCATGTAATTTTCATACTTAAGTGAATATCAGTAGATAATTTAAGAAACCTTTTATGCTTAAATTAACTGTGTTCTTTTAATACCTGTCTCAAACAAACAATTAAATTATCACACCTTTTTGCATTAGGAGTATGATTACTTGACAAACTTGCAAACAAACCTTCTCTAGTGTAAACATCCTTAAAATTCAAACACCCAAAGAGTTGTTGTAAATCTAAAAAAAAATGTACTGTGTGGTTTAGTGTTGCACTAAAGCATACAAAACATATACATGTAGTTCCAATGGCAAAACTCTCTTAAAGTAGCTAAGTTATTCTGAACTGGGTCTGCACTGATTGCCCTGGCATGTCTGTCCCAAATATTGGGATCATTATGGTATATCATCTTTTTAAGCACAAGTGATTTGTAAATAACTCATTGCAGCCTACATAACAACAGATCACTTTATATTTACCCTTGTGTTTGGTTGAGTAAAAGCAGACTTTTGACATGTATGTATGGGGATGCATATTATTGCAAAATATCTAACTGTTCATTATTTGAATTAATTAACACAAAAATTAAGTGTTTTTCTATGAAATAACTTAACAAAAATCATATTTCCCAGTATTTCCCACTTTTGCTGAAATTTGGAGTATTTCCCAGGACGGTAATTACCGGTAAATACCAGTGGAAATTCCCGCCACTGGTATTTACCGACCAACCTTGCTATAAACCCCACTTTTCCCTATATGCAGTGGTGTTTACAACATTGTTTCATTACACGGGCTTGTTAACATGATGTAATTCCAGATAAGGATGTTTAAGGAAGTTAATTAAAGGATAATTTTCGTCATTTCTTTTTAGAAACATATGTTGTGGGTCAGGACTAAAGAAAACCGAAACATTACCGTTTCAGTGCCAATTTTTATCATCAAAACCCAATTTATTTGAATAAATTTGGCTTGAAATTCGGTCCAAGAAAAGTGGGTACTTGTTAGAATTGCATCAGTTAGAATTGTGTCATTGAGAGGATTATGACAAGTACCCACAAAATAGTTTTTGTGGGAAAATAATAAAAATTATCCCAAAATAATCCTCCTTTCTCATCTTATCTGGAACTCTGAAACAGAAAGAATAATTGCTCAATTTGTTCTATGCATTAAAAATTCCAGTGTTTCTCGCATGTTCCATATCTTAAATGTATCATTCCAAAGATGCTCATTTCATTCATAATTATATGAAATTGGCTCTATGATCATTCATTAATGAATTGAATATAGTACATTGTACATATAAGATAGCAAACCATTGTTGAAACCATGACTAAATAACCTCCATGTAGCTTAACCCTTGTCCAGCTGAGCCTGGATATATCTTATCTTTCAAACAATGAAGATCCAGATCAGATGGCTTCTGCCATCTGATCTGAATCTTCATTGTTTGTCATTCCGTTTATGAATTTGCTGCAATAAGTTGCATCAAGTAATCTGATTGGTTGATAATCAGTAGTGGGTGTGACATATATAAATAGGTTAACCATGTTTTGGTGAACCATCTATTAAATATGTTGTGTGCAATCATTAGAATAGCCTCATTGAAGTGATTCTAATGAATGCACACAACATAATTTTCATTATAAATAAGAAAAAAATATCTTCTTGATGTTTGACTACCCCTACCTCTACAAACGGTGTAGATTCAGATCAGATTACTCCTGAAGAAGCCATCTGATAAGGATCTACACTGTTTGCAAAGGTAAGGGTTGGACAAGGGTTAATAATGCAATCACTTCAGTTACTGACATCAGCCATATTGTGATCACGTTACCGAGATGTTTTGTGATGACAGCATAAATTACATCCTCATACAACTAGTGGACATCAAATATAGTTCAGAATGCTCGATTTTTATCTTACTCTTGGGTAGGATAACCTGGTAAGAATAAGAATTTCTGTCGCTGGGTAAAACCCAGGAGTTCCTTATTGCTGTTTCTTTTGTTTGATTTGAGGTTTAACATACCCCTCAACACTATATAGGTCATTTTGGAGATGTTGCTTCCAATTTTGTGGTACTTTTACCCGACACTGAGATGAAATGACATCTCAAGCCCTGTCGCCCAATGAAACCAATAGGGTTTATATGCATGGACATTCCGACTCGCACCGCTTTGCCTAGGCAGGCTTAGGTCCTCTAAGTGGTTAACCAGTACTCGTGTGCAGTCGGTTTCAGCCCTGCGTGGAAGCATCATGCAGCCCTTCTATTTCTTCAAGCCCTGATGGGCAGGGGCCTATCTGCTGTTTCTATTTAAATATCTGAATCTCTTTGCATATAAATTCATGATTATTATAATGTTATCATTCCAATGTCGTACACAATTTTTCCAGTGAAACTGTTCTCAGTTTTTGTCGCATTTTGCATTTAGCTTGTTTTAGCTTACCTTTTTGTAAGTGACAGCCTTCCATGTATATTCTTATTTAACCATTACCTCGTTTGCTCAGATGCTACAAAAATTTGCATTTATTCTATTATTGTGTTTTCCTTGTCACCAGTGCTATGATTTTAACGCTTGTCCGGCTGAACACAAAAACCTCTACCTTTGTAATCAGTGTAGATCCAGATCAGATGGCTGGATCTACACTGTTTGTCATTCAGTTTGTGAATTTGAATGAATACATTACATCAAATAATTTGATTGGTTGAAACCTAAATGACATTACAAAAATGCACCTATACAAATACATTTGAAACTTAACCGCCGAAAAAACGAACATTTTAAGATGACAAATTGTGATATTTTTCTTATTTCTGCTCAAAGCCTCCGTGATGTAGTGGTTACACTACTCCCCTTATAGACCAGGGCTCGCAGGATCGACCCTGGGTTTCTCCCGGCTTTCAGATGAGTCTTTAAACTGAGGTCCTGTCTCCATTTGACCTTAGCTGTTGGTGGGATGTAAACCAAACACTCACTCACTCAAAATATAGATTGTAGGTTCTTGTTAGAACCGCCTCGATGAGGCGGTTCTAACAAGTACCCACAATCTATATATTTGAGCAGAAATAAGAAAACTACGGTTTACCCCTGTAAACCCTGGTTTTACTATTTAAAAGTGGGGTTCAAGGGTGTCAAAATTTGATATTTCGTGATGGTATGGCTAAATTAATGTATTCAGCAGGACAAGGGTTAAGCATTACCTATTTTGCTCAGCTGTTACAAAAAATGCATTTTATTTTATGAACATGTATTTTGTTTCCTTTATTACCTGTGCTATGATCTTAAGCTGATACCTTTATTGGGTGTGGTTGGGATATCATGGGGATTAGACATGCTAATAATCATAACCTGTAGGAAATTGACAGAAAACTTCAACACAGGGTTGAAGTTGTTGATAACCTAAATAGGAATTTCTAAAAAACACTGCTACTTTCAAATAGCAGATTTTTAGCTCACCAGAGCCGAAGGCTCCGGGGGAGCTTATAGTATAGGCAGTTGTCCGTCGTCGTCGTCTGGCGTCAACACTTTCAAACGACATCTCCCCTGAAGCCACTGGGCCGATTAGGCCCAAATTTTATCTGTAGCATCCTTGGGCTGGGGGATTGAAAGTTTGTGTTTTTTATCAAAATCGGCTCATTAGTTTGGTTGCTATGGCAACTTGTAGTTTCCATAGACTTATATTGGGGAAAATTAAAAAATGGCATTTACTGCCAAGCCTCTGCAGATATTTTGAGAAAACTTCCATAGAAATGTTCCATAGGCAATCTACTATCTGCTGTATGATTTCAAGCTTTCTGCTCATTTTTAGCTCACCGTCACGTAGTGACGAGGTGAGCTTTTGGGATCACTTTTTGTCCGTCGTCCGTTGTGCGTCCGTCCGTGCGTCCGTGCGTAAACAATTTCTTCAAACGACATCTCCTCCTAAACCACTGAGCGGATTTTGACCAAACTTCACAGGAATGATCCTTAGGTGGTCCCCTTTCAAAGTTGTTCAAATGGTTCCGGTCCGTTGCACATATAGGTCACAGGAGCCAAAAATAGATTTTTTTCACCGAAAACTTAAAAAATCTTCTTCTCTGAAACTGCAAGGCCAAGGTCTTTGATATTTGGTATGAAGCTTCATCTAGTGGACCCCTACCAAGATTGTTCAAATTATAGTGCTGGGGCCAAAAATGCCCCCGCCCCGGGGCCCTTTGGTTTTACATGGGCTTATATAGGGAAAATCTTTAAAAATCTTCTTCACTGAAACTGCAAGGCCCAGGTCTTTGATATTTGGTATGAATCTTCATCTGGTGGACCCCTACCAAGATTGTTCAAATTATAGTGCTGGGGCCAAAGATGCCCCCGCACCGGGGCCCTTTGGTTTTACATAGGCTTATATAGGGAAAATCTTTAAAAATCTTCTTCTCTGAAACCGCAAGGCCCAGGTCTTTGATATTTGGTATGAAGCTTCATCTAGTGGACCCCTACCAAGATTGTTCAAATTATAGTGCTGGGGCCAAAAATGCCCCCGCCCCGGGGCCCTTTGGTTTTACATGGACTTATATAGGGAAAATCTTTATAATCTTCTTTTCTGAAATCGCAAGGCCCAGGTCTTTGATATTTGGTCTGAATCTTCATCTTATGGACCCCTACCAAGATTGTTCATATTATTGTGCTTGGGCCAAAAATGCCCCCGCCCCGGGGCCCTTTGGTTTTACATAGGCTTATATAGGGAAAACCTTTAAAAATCTTCTTCTCTGAAACCGCAAGGCTCAGGTCTTTGATATTTGGTATGAAGCTTCATCTTGTGGACCCCTACCAAGATTGTTCAAATGATAGTGCTGGGGCCAAAAATGCCCCCACCCCAGGGCCCTTTGGTTTTACATGGGCTTATATTGGGAAAACCTTTAAAAAATATTCTTCTCTGAAACTGCAGGGCCCAGGTCTTTGCTATTTGGTATGAAGCTTCATCTAGTGGACCCCTACCAAGACTGTTCAAATTATAGTGCTGGGGCCAAAAATGCCCCCGCCCCAGGGCCCTTTGGTTTTACATAGGCTTATATAGGGAAAATCTTTAAAAATCTTCTCCTCTGAAACTGCAAGGCCCAGGTCTTTGATATTTGGTATGATGCTTCATCTTGTGGACCCCTATCAAGATTGTTCAAATTATAGCCCTGGGGCCAAAAATGCCCCCGCTCATTGGCCCTTAGGTTTTTCATAGACTTATATCTAGGGAAAATCTTAAAATATCTTCTACTCTGAAACCACAAGGCCTAGGTCTTTGACATTTGATATGAAGCTTCATCTAGTGGACCTCTACCAAGATTGTTCAAATTATAGCCCATGGGCCACAAATGCCCCCGCCCCAGGGCCCTTTGGTTTTACGTAGACTTATAATAGAGATAATCTTTGACAATCTTCTTCTCTGAAACAACAAGGCCCAGGTCTTTGATATTTGGTGTGAAGCTTCATCTAGTGGACCTCTATCAAGATTGTTTAAATTATAGCCCTGAGGCCAAATATGCCCCTACCCTGGGGCCATTTGGTTTTACATAGGTATATATAAGGAATATCTTTAAAAAAATCTTCTTCTCTGAAACGCAAGGCCCAGGTCTTTGATATTTGTTGTGTAGCTTCGTCTAGTGGACCTTTGCCAAGATTGTTTAAATTATAGCCTTTGCTGATATTTGGTATGAAGCTTCACCTTTTTAGACCTCCCTCAACATTATGCACATTATATTCCTGGGGTCAATAATGGCCCTCCCCGAGGCCCACTTGTTACTCTATGGATCAGGTGAGCGATCCAGGGCCATCATGGTCCTCTTGTTAGCTCACCGTCACGTAGTGACGAGGTGAGCTTTTGGGATCACTTTTTGTCCGTCGTCCGTCGTGCGTCCGTGCGTGCGTCCGTCCGTGCGTAAACAATTTCTTTAAACGACATCTCCTCCTAAACCACTGATCGGATTTTGACCAAACTTCACAGGAATGATTCTTAGGTGGTCCCCTTTCAAAGTTGTTCAAATGGTTCCGGTCCGTTGCACATCTAGGTCACAGGAGCCAAAAATAGATTTTTTTCACCAAAAACTTAAAAAATCTTCTTCTCTGAAACCACAAGGCCCAGGTCTTTGATATTTGGTATGAAGCATCATCTAGTGGACCCCTACCAAGATTGTTCAAATTATAGTGCTGGGGCCAAAAATGCCCCCGCCCTGGGGCCCTTTGGTTTTACATAGGCTTATATAGGGAAAATCTTTAAAAATCTTCTTCTCTGAAACCACAAGGCCCAGTTCTTTGATATTTGGTATGAAGCTTCATCTAGTGGACCCCTACCAAGATTGTTCAAATTATAGTGCTGGGACAAAAAATGCCCCCGCTTCGGGGCCCTTTGGTTTTACATAGGCTTATATAGGGAAAATCTTTAAAAATCTTCTTCTCTGAAACCACAAGGCCCAGTTCTTTGATATTTGGTACGAAGCTTCATCTAGTGGACCCCTACCAAGATTGTTCAAATTATAGTGCTGGGGCCAAAAATGCCCCCGCCCCGGGGCCCTTTGGTTTTACATAGGCTTATATAGGGAAAATCTTTAAAAATCTTCTTCTCTGAAACCACAAGGCCCAGGTCTTTAGTATTTGGTATGAAGCTTCATCTAGTGGACCCCTACCAAGATTGTTCAAATTATAGTGCTGGGGCCAAAAATGCCCCCGCCCCGGGGCCCTTTGGTTTTACATAGGCTTATATAGGGAAAATCTTTAAAAATTTTCTTCTCTGAAACCACAAGGCCCAGGACTTTGATATTTGGTGTGAAGCTTCATCTAGTGGACCCCTACCAAGATTGTTCAAATGTTAGTGCTGGGACAAAAAAAGCCCCCGCCACGGGGCCCTTTGGTTTTACATTGGCTTATATAGGAAAAATCTTTAAAAATCTTCTTCTCTGAAACCACAAGGCCCAGGTCTTTTATATTTGGTATGAAGCTTCATCTAGTTGACCCCTACCAAGATTGTTCAAATAATAGTGCTGGGGCTAAAAATGCCCCCGCCCCGGGGCCCTTTGGTTTTACATAGGCTTATATAGGGAAAATCTTTTAAAATCTTCTTCTCTGAAACCACACGTTCCAAGTCTTTGATATTTGGTATGAAGCTTCATCTAGTGGACCCCTACCAAGATTGTTCAAATTATAGTGCTGGGACAAAAAATGCCCCCGCCACGGGGCCCTTTGGTTTTACATTAGCTTATATAGGGAAAATCTTTAAAAATCTTCTTCTCTGAAACCACAAGGCCCAGGTCTTTGATATTTGGTATGAAGCTTCATCTAGTGGACCCCTACCAAGATTGTTCAAATTATAGTGCTGGGGCCAAAAATGCCCCCATCCTGGGGCCCTTTGGTTTTACATAGGCTTATATAGGGAAATTCTTTAAAAATCTTCTTCTCTGAAACCACAAGGCCCAGGACTTTGATATTTGGTATGAAGCTTCATCTAGTGAACCCCTTCAAATTATAGTGCTGGGACAAAAATGCCCCGCCTCGGTGGGGCCCTTTGGTTTTACATTGGCTTATATAGGGAAAATCTTTAAAAATCTTCCTTTCTGAAACCACAAGGCCCAGGTCTTTGATATTTGGTATGAAGCTTCATCTAGTGGACCCCTACCAAGATTGTTCAAATTATAGTGCTGGGGCCAAAAATGCCCCCGCCCCGGGGTCCTTTGGTTTTACATAGGCTTATATAGGGAAAATCTTTAAAAATCTTCTTCTCTGAAACCACAAGGCCCAGGACTTTGATATTTGGTATGAAGCTTCATCTAGTGGACCCCTACCAAGATTGTTCAAATTATAGTGCTGGGGCAAAAAATGCCCCCATCCTGGGGCCTTTTGGTTTTACATAGGCTTATATAGGCAAAATCTTTAAAAATCTTCTTCTCTGAAACCGCTAGGCCCAGTTCTTTGATATTTGATGTGTAACTTCATCTAGTGGACCTTTGCCAAGATTGTTCAAATTATAGCCTTTGTTGATGTTTGGTATGAAGCTTCACCTTTAAGACCTCCCTCAACATTATGCACATTAAAGCCCTGGGGCCAATAATGGCCCTCTCTGGGGCACACTTGTTACACTATGGATCAGGTGAGCGATCCAGGGCCATCATGGCCCTCTTGTGTTTTATATTAGGATCACTTTTTGTCTGTCATCCGTGCGTAAACAATTTCTTTAAACGACATCTCCTCCTAAACCACTGATCGGATTTTGACCAAACTTCATAGGAATGATCCTTAGGTGGTCCCCTTTCAAAGTTGTTCAAATGGTTCTGGTCCGTTGCACATCTAGGTCACAGGAGCCAAAAATTTTTTTTTTTCACCAAAACTTAAAAAATCTTCTTCTCTGAAACCACAAGGCCCAGGTCTTTGATATTTGGTATGAAGCTTCATCTAGTGGACCCCTACCAAGATTGTTCAAATTATAGTGCTGGGGCCAAAAATGCCCCCGCCCCAGGGCCCTTTGGTTTTACATGGGCTTATATAGGGAAAATCTTGAAATATCTTCTTCTCTGAAACCACAAGGCCCAGGTCTTTGATATTTGGTGTGAAGCTTTATCTAGTGGACCCCTACCAAGATTGTTCAAATTATAGTGTTGAGGCCAAAAATGCCCCCGTCCGGGGCCCTTTGGTTTCACATGGGTTTATATAGGGAAAATCTATAAAAATCTTCTTTTCTGAAACCGCAAGGCTCAGATCTTCGATATTAGGTAAGAAGCTTCATCTAGTGGACCCCTACCAAGATTGTTAGAATTATAGTGCTGGGGCCAAAAATGCCCCCGCCCCAGGGCCCTTCGGTTTTATATGTGCTTATATAGGGAAAATCTTTAAAAATCTTCTTCTCTGAAATCGCAAGGCCAAGGTCTTTGCTATTTGGAATGAAGCTTCATCTAATGGACCCCTACCAAGATTGTTCAAATTATAGTGCTGGGGCCAAAAAAGCCCCCGCCCCGGAACCCTTTGGTTTTACATAGACTTATATAGGGAAAATCTTTAAAAACTGCTTCTCTGAAACCGTAAGGCCCAGGTCTTTGATATTTGGTATAAAGCTTCATCTTGTGGACCCCTACCAAGATTGTTCAAATTATAGCCCTGGGGCCAAAAATGCCCCCGCTCCGGGGCCCTTTGGTTTTACATAGACTTCTATAGGGAAAATCTTGAAAAATCTTCTTCTCTGAAAAAAAGGCCTAGGTCTTTGATATCTGGTATGAAGCTTCATCTAGTGGACCTCTACAAAGATTGTTCAAATTATAGCCCTGAGACCAAAAATGGTCCCGCCTCGGTGCCCTTTGGTTTTACATAGACTTATATAGGGAAAATCTTCAAAACATTTCTTCTGTGAAAACACAAGGCCTAGGTCTTTGATATTTGGTGTGAAATTTCATCTAGTGGATCTCTATCAAGATTGTTCAAATTATAGCCCTGGGGCCGAAAATGCCCCCGCCCAGAGACCCTTTGGTTTTACATAGACTTATATTGGGAAATATTTAAAAATCTTCTTCTCTGAAACTGCAAGGCCCGTGTATTTGATATTTTGGTATGGAGCTTCATCTAGTGGACCTCTACCAAAATTGTTCAAATTATAGCCCTCGGGCCACAAATGCCTCCACCCCTGGACCCTTTGGTTTTACATAGACTTATATTGAGATAATCTTTGAAAAAATCTTCTTCTCTGAAACTGCAAGGCCCAGGTCTTTGATATTTGGTGTGTAGCTTCATCTATTGGACCTTTGCCACGATTGTTCAGATTATAGCCTTTGTTGATATTTTGTATGAACCTCCCCCAACATTATGCACATTATAGCCCTGGTGTCAATAATGGCCCTCCCCGGGGCCCACTTATTACTCTATGGATCAGGTGAGCGATCCAGGGCCATCATGGCCCTCTTGTTATTGGTTGTCATGGAAACCAAAATGCAAAAAAATAGACAAAAAATACTTAAAAAATCATCTCCTCAGAAACCATATGCTCTAGGAGGCTGAGACTTTATGAAATATTCACCATATTTGCCTTTACAGGTTTTGTGTTTTTTATGAAATTTGGCCTTTTAGTTTTGTTGCTATGGCAACTTAGAGTTTCCATTGACTTATAATGGGGAAAACTGAAAAATGGCATTTACTGCCAAGTCATTGCAGATATTTTTACAAAACTTACATAAACATGTTCCTTGAGTAAACTTCTCTCAGCCATATGCTTTTATGTCAACCTGGGGGTCCCCTAGGTTGTGCTGGGGCCATGCCCGCCCCCTCCACTTCATAAAATGCCTTATATCTCAGAAACCTTACAGATCCCAACCCCTAAACCATATTTATTCTTGTTCCTTATGATAAGATGCATTAAGTGACACCAACCTTGGGGTCCCCCGGGATGTGCCGGGGACATGCCCTGCCCCGTCTATTTCATAAAATGCCATTTATCTCAGAAACCATTCAGATCCCCATCCCTAAACTATATATATTCTTGTTCCTTATGCAAAGATGCATTAAGTGACACCAACCGTGGGGTCCCCCCGGGATGTGCTGGGGACATGCCCCGCCCCCTCCACTTCATAAAATGCCATTTATCTCAGAAACCATTGAGATCCCCACCCCTAAACCATATAAATTCTTGTTCCTTATGATAAGACACATTCAGTGATACCAACATTGGGGTCTCTCTGGGGTGCGCTGGGGCCATGCCCCACCCTTCCACTTCATAAATGCCATATATCTCAGAAACCATTCAGATCCCCACCCCTAAACTATATATATTCTTGTTTCTTATGATAAGACGCATTCAGTGACACCAATCTGAGGGTCCCCTAGGATGTGGCGGGGCTATGCCCCAACCTTCCACTTCATAAAAGGTGATATATCTCGGAAACCCTTCAGATCCCCACCCCAAAACCATGTATATTCTTGTTTCTTATGAAAAGACGCTTTCAGTGACACCAATCTGGGGGTCCCCTAGGATGTGCCAGGGCTATGCCCCACCCCCTGCACTTAGTAAAAGCCCAATATCTCAGAAAACGTTCAGATCCCCACCCCTAAAGCATATATATTCTTGTTACTTATGATACGACTCATTCAGTGATACAAATCTAAGGGTCTCCTGGGCCGCACGGGGGCTGTGCCCCACAACTCCACTTCATAAAAGGTGATACGTCTCGGAAACCATTCAGATCCCCATCCCAAAACCATATATATTCTTGTTTCATATGAGAAGACGCATTCATTGAAACCAACCTGGGGGTCCTCTGGGATGTGCCCGGGCCATGCCCAACCCCCTCCACTTCGTAAAAGGCTCAATATCTCAGAAACCATTCAGAACCCCCACCCCTGAACCATATATATTCTTGTTCCTTATGATGAGACACATTCAGTGATACCAACCTAGGGGTCTCTGGGGGTGTGCTGGGGCTATGCCCCACCCTTCCACTTCATAAAATGCAATATATCTCAGAAACTGTCCAGATCCCCACCCCTAAAATATGTATATTTGTGTTCCCTATAATAAGACTCATTCACTCACATCAATGCATCTATGTGCTAGGGCAACATGCTGATGCCATGGCCCACGCCTCTACTTCACAAAAAGGCCATATATCTCAGACACCATTAAGATCCCCACCTCATAATCATATATATTATTGTTTCTTATGATTAGACACATTCAGTCACACAAACTTGGTGGTCCACAGGGGCCATTCCTCTCCTCATCATTTCATAAGAGGGCCTCATATCTTGGAAACTGTTCATATCCCCACCCTAAACAATATATTTTCTTGGTCCTTATTATAAGACACATTCAGCGACAACAATCTTGGCTTTCCTGGGGTCTGCCAGGGCTATGCTCCAACCCCTTCGCAGCTTAAAAGGCCTTATATCCCCGGAACAGTACACATCCCAACCCCTAAACCATATATATTCATGTGCCTTATGATAAGATGGATTCAGTGATACCATTCAGGGCTCTGTTGGGTCCATGTCTCATCCTTCCTCCTCATAAAAGGCCTAATATTTCAGATACATAGTCCACATGGGTGCTCATTTTGAAATGGGGGTTTGTTTGGGAGACTTTATAATCAATAAATTAAAACCTGAAACCATACATGGCTGCCAGTGGGCAGTGTCCGCCTGAGTTCTGGTGAGCATTGTGGCCCATGGGCCTCTTGTTATAGTTAGGATATGACCAATTTTCCATGGAAATACTGCCATCCCCTCTTGTGAGGAGGGTGTGGTTGGTGAAACACTGTCAGGTGCATTATTTATGTGCCGAAATAATCTTACATATGCCATACATCAGGTTAAATAAGCCGCTTAAACTCCACCTTGTATAGAGAAAATTTGTGTCTGCAAGGATAAACATTATTAATCCTGCTGCCAAGCACAGTGGGGATTATTGGAATGGCCTTCTGTCCATCCGTAACACTTTCTTGTCTGCTCCTTATGTCCTGAACCCTTTGATAGAGTTCATTAAACTTTGATCAAATATTGTTTTTTAGTGAGCTGATGTGCAGAACCCATACATGAACCATACGAACTCATGGTCAAGGTCACATTTGAAGGTCAAGAGTTTGAAACTTTGAATTTTTAATGTCTGTTACATAATCTCCTTTACCCCTGCAAGGATTCTCATTAAACTTTGTCAATTATCTCCCTGAGTGAACTGATGTGCAGAACCCATAAATGAACCATGACGACTCATGGTCAAGGTCACATTTGAAGGTCACAAGTTTAAAACTTTGAATTTTGTGTCCCTTCCATATCATTAAACATTGGTCAGTTATCCCCCTCAGTGAGCTCATGTGCAGAGCCCACAAATGAATCATGCTGACTCCAGGTCAAGGTCACATTTGAAGATCAGAAGTTTGAAACTTTTAATTTTGTGTCCGTTCCATATCTCCTTTACCCCTGGAAGGATTTTCATTCAACTTTGGTCAAATATCCCCCTCAATGAGCTGATATGCAGAACACATAAATAACCCATGCCTACTCAAGGTCAAAGTCACAGTTGAAGGACACAAGTTTGAAACTTTAAATTTTGTGTCTTTTCCATGTCTCCTTTACCCCTGGAAGGATTTTCATTAAACTTTGGTGAAATATCACCCTCAGTGAGCTGATGTGCAGAACCCATAAATAAACCATGCAAACTCAAGGTCAGAGTCATAGGTGAAGGTCACAAAGTTGAGGCTTGATATTAAAGTGTGGCAGGAATTTGGCTGTCCCTCAGACTGCTTTCTCTTTTCCTTACATTTGCTCAAAACCTTAGATTGTTGTTACTCATTAGAACCACCTCAATGAGGTGGTTCTAAAGAGCGTCCTCAATCTGTGCTTGAAACAGAAAAAAAATTGTCGTCAATTTTCATCAGCAAAATGTCTGCTTTAAGTTGAAGTTAAAGTAAGCACTGTATCACATCTGTTAGCTATACTCAAATGGTTAAAGAACATTTTGTTGTCTATCCTAATATCAATAGGAAATAGCTCCATAACAATAATTCATCTTTTTAACAGAATAACATTTCAGCCCAAGCCACAGGTTCCATAATTTGCTATTAAATTATCCTGGCACGTGCATTAGCAATGCACCTGTTTCTGAAGCATGGTGTATATCATTCTTTGGATTGTTACCATGACATTAACCCTTGTGCTGCTGAGCCCGGATATGTCTAATCTTTCAAACAATTACGATCCAGATCAGGTGGGCCATCTGATCAGGATCTTCATTGTTTGTCATTCAGTTTATGATAATTTGCATCAAGTAATCTGATTGGTTGATAATCAGTAGTGGATGTGACATATTTAAATATTCAGCAGGACAGGGGTTAAAAAGTCCATGTAATGAGCACCCTTGTAAACCTGACAAAGAAAAAGTTGGGTTTACAATGATGTATATTATCTTATTTTTGTTCAAAAACATAGGTTGTGGGTACTTATTAGAACCACCTCGATGAGATGCACATGGTTTAATGAAATCCCACAGTCTATGTTTGTAACAGAAACAAGCAAAATATTGAGATTTTCATCAGAAAAAGGCCTTTTTAGAGATGTGTAATAAAATAAATCTTGCATGAGTGGGTTCTTCTTATGCTAAGTTGGTATTACTCAAGTAGTTCCATCCCTCCCCCACCCCCACCCCTCGCCCATCCGGCTTGGAGAAATAGATTTGGCTGAATGGTACTTCCACACAGAGCTGAAACCAGCCAAACTTCAGAGTAGTTTTAAACCCCTTAAAAGGTTTGCGCGTGCTCATATAAAGTGTTGTAGTTAGACTATCCCTTAAACCCTAGCAGTTTCTTTGGGCGTTAGGGCTTCAGATGTCATTTCATCTCAGTGTTGGGTAAAAGTACCACAAAATAGGAAGCAATGTCTCCAAAATGACCTAAATAGTGTTGTCTAGGATGTAACAACTCAACACAGACAAACAAATATTCGAATTCTAGCAATTTTTGTTTTCTTGAAAAGGTACAGAAAAAAAATTGATACATTATTTCTGCACCAATCAAATTGATAAATGTAAACAGCTAGGAAACTGGCCCCCATTGCCTAATGGATAAGAGCGTGTGTTCGAGCCCTGCTAGCATCACATGATTCACCTGTTCAAGGTGACTGCAGTGGTAGGTCATGTGGTTTTTCTCCGGCACTCCATTTTTGTCCACCTCTGGTTACTTGTAACAATCAGCTCGAAAATAGTGAAATAATCTGGGAAAGGCAGTTTATTACAAAAACATGCCTATTCAAATATACTTAAAATTTTACCACCGAAATTAAACATTTCAGACAATTTTCTAATATTTTCCCTATTTCGGCTCAAAAATATTAAACCCATGTTTACTATACAAAAGTGGGGTATAAGTGCGTCAAACTTATGCATGTTTTATGATGAAAAAACATGTACAAACAGGAAGAATGCAGGGCACTGTAACGCAGATCAAATGCGGATAAATATTTGATGAATTAATCGTCACTAACATTCCTAACATAATTAGTGCAGCCTCAGCATCAGAAACTTTTAAGGTTTTAAGGGGAATGGGAACACCTTCTTGGAGGCAACTACTAAGGAGCAAATTCTTTTCGTTAAGAGCAGATCCCTTTCTCCCTGGGACAGAGTTAAAAGAAAAGTGAACAGGAAGTCCCGAAAGATGTCTCCCTTTAAAAAAAAATTCGGTAAACCGGTCAGGTGTATCCTTTCCCCTAAAGGGGATATTTATAAGGGAGACAACTTTTAGGACCTGTTTGTTTTTCTGTGAACAGACACTGTGGAAAATGGGTCTTCTCTTGGAAGGAAGATTTTGCTTTGGTTCCACTCTTTAGAGAAAACAAATATCCCTTATGATGTAATGCATTCTTTCATATCTGAAAAACAGTAATTCTTCTGAGGAAAATTCACAATACTTTTCTGATTAGTGACCCTTACATAGGTTGTAGAACCGCCTCATTGAGGTGATTCTAGCCAGTACCCACAACCTATGTATGTGAGCAGAAATAAGGCAAATAATGTTAACTGCTAGGCCTGTAAACCCCAATGTTCTCTATATTTAATAAAGTAGGGTTTTGATTGGGTGTTCAGACTTGTTAATGTTATTGCTCTTAAGGAGCAAATTCTTTCCTCCAATAGTAAAATGATACTAAAATTCTAACGATGATTTAGTCCGAAATGTCAATTCTTAAAAGAGTTGCCTCCCCTGAAAGTGTAATTAACTCTCCTTGATTAGTAATAATTGTTCAGATGTTATTGATCTGACTTGACACATTTCTTACAAAATGGAATCTTCCTCCTCATATAAAGTAGGAGTCCATTTTGAAATTAGGGTGTCAGGTTCAGCTAGTTTTCAAGAAATTTATTGCATTGTGAAAATGGTTGAACTTTCTGCAAACAGTGAAGGCCCTGATCAGGCTCTGCATTCTGCGGCGTCTGATCTGGGCCTGCGCTGTTTGCCAACGACCCATTTTGGGGTTTTCCCCGTACAAAATGGGTTAATGCCTGGAGCTAATTAGTGCAGGAGCTCTGTTTACTTTATTGAATAATTTACAGAGCTGTGAAACAAATTTTCAGTGCTAATTGAAAAACACAGCTTGAAACCAGAGTCAGATTTTCCAATTTTAATGGCAGTAAAATGTGCAGAAATAAAATGTTTCAAATTAAATATACATTTCTCTTGTTTCTCCAGATTTTGTCCACCTCTCAGTGTGTGATTTTTTTTCTCACACATGGGACAAAGATATCTCTTTGTTATCCCCTCGCACAACATACGGGGTCGCTGAATCGGACTCTGAAAGGGCAGAGGACTTGGTTGGTCAATTCAATGATGCATTTAATAAAACTGAGTTCAACGAGGTTCCATTGACTGGAAGATCGGCCCCTTTCATGGAAAATATTGTTGTATCCTCTGCGGGAGTGATCAAATTACTTAAAGGCTTGAACCCTTCTAAAGCTTTAGAGCCTGATGAGCTTCATCCTAGAGTCCTGAAGGAACTAGCAAACGAGTTAGGTCCAGTTTTTGCTCATCTTTTCCAACAATCTCTCGATACGGGTGAAATTCCCAAAGAATGGCTCCTAGCGAACATCTGTCCACTTTTCAAAAAAGGGGACAGGGCTCTTGCTCGTAATTATCGCCCGGTGTCACTGACCTGTGTTCTATGTAAATTGCTTGAACACATAGTCTGCTCAAACATCATGGCCCACTTGGATGAACATAAACTTTTGTCAGACAGACAACATGCATTTAGGAAAAGGCATAGTTGCGAAACTCAGTTGAGCACGGTTATTAATGATTGGGCAAAAATCCTGGACAAAGGGGGCGCAGGTGGACACATTTATTCTGGACTTTGAGAAGGCTTTTGACACCCCTCCTCATGAACTACTTAAATCCAAATTATTTGGTTATGGAATTGGTGGGAAACCTCTTAAATGGATAGATTCCTTCCTTTGCTACAGAAAACAGCGTGTTGTTGTTAATGGTGAATCTTCAGTATGGGCGCCAGTTTTGTCTGGAGTCCCACAAGGGACCGTTCTTGGTCCTCTATTGTTCTCCCTGTACATCAATGATATTTCCACTGATATTGACTCAGAAATAAGACTGTTCGCAGATGACTGTGTTTGTTACCGGGAAATTAGAGATACAGATGACTCACTGAAACTTCAGGCTGACATAGATAGATTAGGATGTTGGGCAAGAAAATGGGCCATGAGATTTCAACCAGTTAAATGCAATATTATGCAGATAACAAGGAAGAGATCTAATAAAGTTGAGGCTTCTTACACCTTAGAGGGAACGGTCCTCGAAAATGTGAATTCCATTAAATACCTTGGTGTGACAATCACTCACGATTTGAGATGGAATACACACATTAGCAATATGTGTACAAAGGCGAATAGAACACTTGGTTTCCTGAGGCGAAATCTTCATCAGTGTCCTCAGGATGTGAAAGAAACAGCATACAGGGGACTTGTTCGCCCAATCTTGGAATATGGTAGTTGCATCTGGGACCCAAGCGGAGTGGTCCTAAATGAAGAAATTGAAAAAGTTCAGAATAGAGCTGCTAGATTTGTAACTGGAAATTATTGCTTTGAAACTGGGAGCATGACTGGAATTCTAGGAAAATTAAGATGGGAGTCTCTAAAGAAAAGGAGAAGAGACAGTAGGCTCATACTCTTATACAAAGGTCTAAAGGGTGCCTCCAGCATTCCAACAGATGACCTTGTTCCCCCAGCTAGGCATTGTAGAAAACACCATTCAATGACGTTTCAGACCCTTACTGCAAGAACGGATATTTATAAAGAATCGTTTTTACCCCGAACCATTAGAGATTGGAATGCCCTTCCCGATTCTATTATTTTGACGGCTGAAGGTGCTGAGGATTGTGTAGCTAAGTTTACATCTTTGGTTAGAGCTAGGGACTAACTTCCCATATCACAGGTCCTGGTGTATGAATGTCATTTGACGTGTCACCAGTAACAATTCTGATTCTGATTCTGAGGGGGGATATAGCATTTGTCCGGTACATATGTACGTACGTATGTACGCATGTACATACGTACGTACGTACTTTTGTCATGCTCTAGTGCCTACATTTCTTGACCGATTTTAATATAACTTCACGCGAACGTTCCTTATGACAATATCTCGAGTGTGTTCGACTCTCGAGTGTGTTCGACTCTCAAGGTCATGACCTCAAGGTCAAGGTCACTGGCTATTTTTAGAAAAACTTTGTCATCGCTCTAGCGCCTACATTTCTTCACCAATTTCAATATAAATTCACACAAATGATCCTTATAAAAATATCTCGAGCGAGTTCGACTTTCAAGGTCATGATCTCAAGGTCAAGGTCACTGGCTATTTTTAGAAAAACTTTGTCATCGCTCTAGTGCCTACATTTCTTCACCAATTTCAATATAACTTCACACAAATGATCCTTATAAAAATATCTCAAGCGAGTTCGACTTTCAAGGTCATGACCTCAAGGTCAAGGTCACTGTGGCTATTTTTAGAAGTCATCGCTTTAGTGCCTTCATTTCTTCACCAATTTCAATATAACTTCACACAAATGTTCCTTATAAAAATATCTCCTGGGAGTTCGACTTTCAAGGTCTTGACCTCAAGGTCAAGGTCACTGTGGCTATTTTTAGAAAAACTTTGTCATCGCTCTAGCGCCTACATTTCTTCACCAATTTCAATATAACTTCAAACAAATGTATCTTATCACAATATCCTGAGCGAGTTCCACTTTCAAGGTCATGACCTCAAGGTCAAGGTCACTGTGGCTATTTTTAGAAAAACTTTGTCATCGCTCTAGCGCCTACATTTCTTCACCAATTTCAATATACCTTCACACAAATGTTCCTTATAAAAATATCTCAAGCTAGTTCGACTTGCAAGGTCATGGCCGCAAGGTCAAGGTCACTGTGGCTATTTTTAGAAAAACTTTGTCGTCGCTCTAGGGCCTATATTTCTTCACTGATTTCAATACAACTTCACACAAATGTTCCTTATGACAATATCTCCAGCGAGTTGGACTTTCAAGGTCATGACGTCAAGGTCAAGGTCACTGTGGCTATTTTTAGAAGTCATCGCCTTAGTGCCTTCATTTCTTCACCAATTTCAATATATCTTCACACAAATGTTCCTTATAAAAATATCTCCTGTGAGTTCGACTTTCAAGGTCAAGGCCTCAAGGTCAAGGTCACTGTGGCTATTTTAAGAAAGACTTTGTCATCCCTCTAGCGCTTACATTTATTCACCGATTTCAATATAACTTCACACAAATGTTCCTTATGACAATATCTCGAGCGTGTTCGACTTTCAAGGTCAATGCCTCAAGGTCAAGGTCACTGTGGCTATTTTTAGAAAGACTTTGTCATCCCTCTAGCGCTTACATTTATTCACCGATTTCAATATAACTTCACACAAATGTTCCTTATGACAATATCTCGAGCGATTTCGACTTTCAAGGTCAAGGTCACTTTGGCTATTTTTAGAAAAACCTTGTCATCGCTCTAGAGCCTACATTTCTTCACTGATTTCAATATAACTTCACACAAATGTTCCTTATGACAATACCTGGAACCAGTTTGACTTTCAAGATCAAGGTCACTGTGGCTATTTTTAGAAAAACTTTGTCATCGCTCTAGCGCCTACATTTCTTCACCAATTTCAATATAACTTCACACAAATGTTTCTTATGACAATATCTCGAGCAAGTTCCACTTTCAAGGTCATAACCTCAAGGTCAAGGTCACTGTGGCTATTTTTAGAAAAACTTTGTCATCACTCTAACGCCTACATTTCTTCACCAATTTCAATATAACTTCATACAAATGTTCCTTATAAAAATATCTCAAGCGAGTTCGACTTTCAAGGTCATGGCCGCAAGGTCAAGGTCACTGCGGCTATTTTTAGAAAAACTTTGTCGTCGCTCTAGCGCCTATATTTCTTCACTGATTTCAATACAACTTCACACAAATGTTCCTTTTGACAATATCTCCAGCGATTAGACTTTCAAGGTCATGACCTCAAGGTCAAGGTCACTGTGGCTATTTTTAGAAAAACTTTGTCATCGCCTTAGTGCCTACATTTCTTCACCAATTTCAATATTACTTCACACAAATGTTCCTTATAAAAATATCTCGAGCGTGTTCGACTTTCAAGGTCAAGGCCTCAAGGTCAAGGTCAATGTGGCTATTTTTAGAAAAACTTTGTCATCGCTCTAGCACTTACATTTCTTCACCAATTTCAATATAACTTCACACAAATGTTCCTTATATGGGTGTAACGATACACCTACCTCAAGAAACGATACGTATCGTGATACTTACCTCACGATACGATACATATCGCGATACTTTTAATCGGACAGACAGACTGACACATACACAGCCTGGACATACTATAAGCTCTCCAATGAGCCTACGGCTCAGGTGAGCTAAAAAGTGGGGTTTAAGGTAATATTTGATGCATAGTTTTGGTAACATGTTGCAAAGCTGTGCCATCCTTTGCAAATAAACTGGGATTCTGTGACTGTCCAAGTTACCGCCATCTGCTAGCCTATAATGTGTAAAAAGAAAGCTTAAAAGATATTCGAACAATAGCCAGATTTAATTGTAACTAATGAACAAGAACAGGAATCAAGACGAGATAGTGGAATTCAATGGTTGTTTGAACTGAACAATGAACATCCCAGATAAGAGGAGAAAATTGATGAAAAATGGAGGCTCTCAACCAAAAGATATGTTGTGGGTACTCATATGAACCGTCTTGCTAAGGTGGCAAGGTGGTTCAAATGAGTACCTACAACATATCTTTTGGTTGAGAATTAGGAAAATTATCACCAATTTACTCCTCTTGTCTGGTCTGCTGTTACCATAAACGTCTCATGATTCACCTAAAATGAACCCAGCTGCTTAAACCATGCAGAGCCAGATCAGACTCGTTTTCAAGAAGCAGTCTGATCCTCGTCTACACTGTTTGTGTAGAATTGACTATCCGAAATCAAACTTTCAGATTTTTCTTTAAGAAAATTAGCATGTCAACATTTTCTTGGCTTAAAGTTGCACGCTGTGCATTCACAATGTCACCAACAGTGGAAAAGACTCGCTCGCTGGGTACAGAGGTAGCTGGAATTCCCAAGTAGACCTTTGCTATTTGGGAAATAAGTGGATATTTGTGTGCATTAACTTTCCACCACATCAAAGGATTTTTATTTAGAGGCACTGTCTGCTCATCCTTATACATGTTAATTTCAGCAATGACTCGCTCTGTTACAGCGGCAGGTTTTTCAACTTTGGTTATGAAGACATCTCCGAAGAGAGACTCCATTGCAGATTTGGATTGTTTCTCTAGGGGTTCTGTAGAATTTGTGTCATTGTCATTTTCCTCTTTGACAGCTTCTTTCTCTGACCCATTAAATAGTTAACAGGCAGGTCTGGAAGAGGCGGCATCTCTGGTGCAGGCAGTGGTAATCCTGGCTCAGTCTTCACTACCACCTATGAATTTAAAAGAGAAAAACTTTTTACACCACCATCTCTTTATAGCATGTTAAGTATAGATTGCTTAGATAAAAGGACCATTAAAGTGCTTTAGTGGTCATTTTAACATTTAACATCTATACAATTTTGTTTGACTATAACATGGTTTATGCTTTGGACCTGAACAACCAAGCTGCAAAGATTTCTTCAAAATAGAAGTGGAGGCAATAATCAGGAATCGATACAATCAACAAAGCTCCCATCAGAGTCACCAAAAATTCAAGCCATTTGTTTTAAATGTTTCAGGCTTATAGTGTGATAGACATTATATGTATTGTACTTTTTGTGTGTTTGTTATAAAGTATTTTATAATGTTAATTGCTTTAATAAAAAGTTATGAGGACCTTCTCGTTTGGCTTATTCATGGAAACAACCCTTTTTGTAAGGTCAGTATGGATCTGCAGTCTGTCCTCCTCTGATAGATAGGGTAGGCCCTTGAACCTTGGGTCTAGGGCACTGGCTTCTATTAAGAGTTTGAGTGTGTCTGGGTCAGTGTATCTGAAACATATACAACACATGGAATTTTACAGCTGTGTAATAGTTTGCTTATTTCTGATCGAAACATAGATTTAGATTGTGGGTGCCCAATAGAACCGCCTTTTACTGGTGCTTCTAATGTATACCCAAATATATGTTTCAGAGCAGAAATGAACAAATATTGTATACTCCTGCAAACCCTAATCTTTCTTAGAAAGTTGGGGTCTGTGCCTTTGTGGGGGTTAAAAGTATATAGGTGTGTTTTGTGATATGTCAAAAAGGGACATGCCAGTCTAAAGAGAAAAAAATAATTGATACAGCAGGATATGAAGAACATGTCTCTGTACTGATGTTTTTGTCAGTCATACAATGTATTCATACAAGTACTACTTTTAAATGGAAATAATTTTCCTGTCTTATCTTACTAACCTTGATGTCAGGTCTTTAGCAATGGCGGATTTGACCTCCTTCACCAAATTCGAGTCTGAGTCATTCAATGTCATTACTGCCAGAAGCTGTTCCTTCAGAGGATGTATCATGGATACAGTTGGCTGCTTCTCATCACACATAATGGTTGTAACTGTTTTCAGTGGCTCTAGAACTCTGATTACACTCTCAATATCAGACACATCCTCATCTGACACGGTGATAACGTCTTTAGCATTTTTCTTCACATCTTTGTTGAGGAAAACTCCTTGAATGGCAGCTTGCTGTTCAACATAGCGCACTAACATGTCATGGCTAGAGTTCCACCTAGTTTTCACATCTTGTATAAATTTGTGTTGTGGAAGTTCAAGAAGAGTTTGTTTTGATTTTAGGACTGTATTGGCGTAATCACTCCTGTGGAAGAATGAGACAATTCTGCTTTCTCGACCCAAAAGCCTTTCCATTTGACCTACTTGCATGCCTTTTTGTGCAGCTAAATTAACGGTGTGGGCAAAGCACCTTACATGCAACATATCTGCCTCCTTGGCGGCATTTACGACATTACTAGCATTGTCAGTAGTAATCACTGGGTTCATACCATTTCTCTTCAGATTCCATTCACGAATTGCTGTATTGTACACTTCCGCTAGGTTGTGACCAGTATGTGAATCGCCTAGTACCCGGGTTTGCAAAAAATTATTACACAATACCCAGTCAGTGTTTATGTAATGCACAGTAATTGTCACATAGCTTTCTGTGGCACGTGACATCCAGCCATCGGACGTTAGGGCTACATGAGACGCCCACCTCAAATCCGATTGTACTTCAGACCTTACTTCATCATACAGATTTGGGACCACAGTCTTTGAAAAGTGGACCCTGCTAGGCATGTTGTATCTGGGTTCCAGCACACTGACAAGTTTTTTGAATCCTGGGTTTTCGACTACACTATAAGGTCTCATGTCTTTCGCCATGAATATACCTATAGCCTTGGTAACTTGTATAACTTCACACAAATGTTCCTTATGACAACACCTGGAACTAGTTCGACTTTCAAGATCAAGGTCACTGTGGCTATTTTTAGAAAAACTTTGTCATTGCTCTAGCGCTTACATTTTTTTCACCAATTTCAATATAACTTCACACAAATGATCCTTATAAAAATATCTCGAGCGATTTCGACTTTCAAGGTCAAGGTCACAGTGGCTATTTTTAGAAAAACTTTGTCATCGCTCTAGCGACTATATTTCTTCACTGATTTCAATATAACTTCACACAAATGTTCCTTATGACAATACCTCGAGCGAGTTTGACTTTCAAGGTCAAGGTAACTGTGGCTATTTTTAGAAAAACTTTGTCATCACTCTACTGCCTACATTTATTAACAGATTTTAATATAACTTCACACAAAAGATGCTTATGATAATATCTTGAGCAAGATCTACTTTCGTGGTCATGGCCTGAAGTCAATGTCACTATGGCTATTTTTAGAGAAACATTGTCATCACTCTAAAATGTACATTTATTGATGGATTTTTAAACAAACTTTACACAAATGATGCATATGATAATATCTCAAGCAAGTTGGACTTTTGCCATTTCATTGTTTTCCACACATGAAGTTATCTAGTGCGAGGGTATTTGTATCGCATGCGATGCCTTGTTTTGTTTGTTTTTAGGTTTAACATCCCTGTCTACACTTTATAGGTCATTTTGGAGACGTTTCTTCCTGAATTTTGTGGGACTTTTACCCAACATTGAGATGAAATGACATCCCAGGCCCTGCCGCCCAATTAAACCAATAGGGTTTAAATGCATGGACGGTCCAACCCGTATCACTTCTGGGCATGCTTCAAACCTCTATACGGTGTACCAGTACTCATGTGCGGTTGGTTTCAGCTCTGCCTGGAAGCATCATGCAGCCCAGTCTATTCAAGCCCCAATGGGCGGGGGCTGAAGATATCCCTTTGTATGACAGTGTGTCTCAATCTGTCAATCATTGCTATAATATACTAAAACATGTATATTGCAGTAGAACTTTTTTTTTCAAACTGTCTCCTATTGCATGTTCTGTTACCCATGTGATTAGGGAAGCACCTTCTCTGTTTCTCCCTAGATGTACATTTTTTACAGCCAAAATTTCATGTTATTGAAAACTACTGTCAGAAGTGTCAAGGAAAGAAGGTCATGAAATTTACATGCTCTGGTTTTCATTTCAAATATTTGCCACTACATGTAAATGAATGTTTTGAAAATTAATTTAAGCAGCTCACTGGAAAAATGATCAAAGAATTGTTGTCTGCTTATTACTATAAAAGTCATTGTTGCAAACTGTGAATCCAGATCAGACTGCTCCAAAAGGAGCAATCTGATCAGGTTCCACGTTGCCTACAAGAAACTGCAGCAACAACATTTTCAGATGCAGCTTTTCTTGATGTTGCTGTTCATGAAACCCCTGCCTTTGCAAACAGTGTAGATCCAGATCAGATTTTTTTTAAAAAAAAAAAGCCTTCTGATCGGGATCTACACTGTTTTGTCATGCAGTTTGTGAATTGAACAAATACATTAAATTAATTTGATTGGTTGATAGTTAGCAATGGGTGTGGATAAATTAATTTATTCAGCAGGATAAGGGTTAAGGGTTAAACCTGAATTTATTGCTAGTCCCTGGGTCAATAAAGAATATAATATATTTTCTATCAGAGTTGTGTTCCCTGAAAAAGTATCATTCCCCTTAAAAAAACTGCTTGCTTGGAAAAATGTTTTTGAATACCATGGATACTATTATTTATGGCTTTTACTAGAGCCAAAGGTTCATGATCAAGGTGAGCTTTTGTGGCTGATCCATCTCTATTGTGTGTTGTCCGTTTGTCAACAATTTACTTAAAAGACATCTAAACCAGTGAACAGATTTTGAAATAATTTTGCAGGAATGTTCCTTTGGTGACCCTCTACCAAAGTTGCCTAAATGGTTCTGCTCGACTGAACAAGATGGCTGCCACAGCTAAAACAATTAAAACAAAAAAAAACTTAAAATGCCACCTCCTCTTAGGCCACTGGCCAAATTTCAAAATATTTTCACAGGAATATTCCTTGCGTGTCCCTTTACCTAAACTGCTCCAACTGTTCTGCTCGAATGAACAAGATGGCAACCAGAGCTAAAAATATAAAACATTTTTTGTCTGTCAACAATATGCTTAAAAGACAATTCTCCCACTAAATCAGTGAACAGATTTACAGGAATCTTCCTTGGGTGACCCTCTGCCAAAATTGCCTACACGGTTTTGCTCCACTGAACAAGATGGCCACCAGAGCTGTAAATAGAATATAAAAAGTGAAACCTTAATACGCCATCGCCTCCTAGGTCACTGGCCCAATTTCAAAATAATTTCACACAATATTTCTTGGGTGACCCTCTAGCAAAACTGCCCAAACCTTTCTGCTCGAATGAACAAAATGGCCACAAAAGCTAAAAATAGAAAACATCCCATCTGTCAACATAAAACTTAAAAGACATCTAAACCGATGAGCAGATTTAAGAATAATTTTAAAGGAGTATTCCTTGGGCGACCCTCTACAAAAATTGCCCAAACCGTTCCACTTTGATGTATAAGATGGCCACCAGAGCGAAAAATAGAAAAAAATCTGCTCCTCTGTCAAAAATATGCTTAAAAGACATCTCCTAATCCATTAAAAGGGTTTTTAAATGATTTTACAGGAATGTTCCTCCGGTGACCCTCTACATAATTGGCCTAAAACGTCCTGCTCGTATGAACAAGATGGCCACTAGAGCTAAAAATAGAAAACATCTTCTTGTATGTCAATATTATACTAAAAAGACATCTCCTAAACCGGTGAAAGGATTTTGGAATAATTCCTTTGGTGACCCTCTACCAAAATCGCCCAAACAGTTCTGCCCAGGGATGGGCAAGATGGCCTCCAGAGCTAAAAATAGAAAATACCTCATCTGTCAACAATATACTTAACAGTCATCTCCACAGATTTTGGAATGATTTTACAGAAATGTTCTTTGGGAGCCCCTCTTCCAAAGTTGCCTAAATGGTCCCTGTCCGCTAAAGAAACTGGCCATCAGAACTAAAAATAGAAAAACCTTAAAATGACATCTCCTTCAAGGCCTTTGGCCGAATTGCAAAATATCTTCAGAGAAATATTCCTTTGGTGACTCTCCACCAAATTTGCTCAAAACGTTTTGCTTGGATGAACAAGATGGCTGCCAGAGCTATTAATGACTTCTAATTAACCAGTGAAAGGATTTTGAAATAATTTCACAGGAATCTTCTTTACATGGCCCTCTGCAAAACTGCTTAAACCGTTCCACTCAAATGAACAAAATGGTGGCCAGGGCTAAAAATAGAAAAAAAAAATTAAATGTCTTCTCCTTAACCAGTGCATGGATTTTGAAATAATTCCACAGAAATGTTCCTTGGGTCACCGTTAACATAAATTGTTCAAATCCTTCACTCCAGCTCATATTACCTAACGTTTCACGTGAACAATATGGATCAGGTGAGCAGTCCAGGGCCATCATCAGCCTCTTGTTGGCATTTCAGCATTTTTTTGTTTATGTTCAGTGCTCTTAAAGTATTTTTTCTATTGTCATGTTTTGTTCAGCATAACGACAGCTGTCATATATTGTATGAGGTCCAAATAGTTAACCTTAATATTGTGATATTTGTCTGGTATTTCCCCTTTTAGAGTGCCATGCAGAGTACATCACGTGAACAAGTCCGTGAAATGAACACTCCACTAAACCCACTTTATTTGGAGAAACTGAGGTTTAAGGGGGTATACTTTATTTTTGCTACAAGACATAGGTTGTGGGTACTCGTTAGAACCGCCTCAAAGAGGCGGTTCTAACGAGCACCACAACCTATGTTTGCAGTATTTGTAAGAAAAATATCACGGATTTTCATTAGAAAAGTAGCCATTTTGGAGATGTGAAAAAATGCACTATGTCACAAGGGCGTGTTATTGTAATGAGAAACAGATGACAGTTTCTAAATATTTTCGTGCTTTTGTTTCAGGGATCATAAAAAAACATGCCTATATAGTTCTGACCCCCTTGAACCTCACTTTCATATACTAGGGGCCAGTTGTTCAAAGCATCGTTTACTGAGCTTAACAAGCTCATTAGTGGTCAAACTGTTAACTGTTCTAGCAAGTACAATATATAAAATTATGGAATTTTTGCTGAAAAAATGTGAGCAGCTTTTGCAAATGCAAAAGCTGCTCACATTTTTTCAGCAAAAAATAGCATTTTTGCCATATTTAGTGATTAAAGTTTTAACGATACGTTAACTAACGACGTCATTAGTTTTGAACAATTGGCCCCAGTCGTATAACTGGGGATTACATGGGTATACATTATTTTCCGTATTTCTGCTCAAAAACATAGTGCTCTAACGAGCACCCACAGTCTATATTTGAACTATCATATCCCCCACCGTTCTAGGCTTTGAGAAAGTGATCGGGCTGCACGATGCTTCCCCACAGAGCTGAGATCCACTGGGCACACGAGTCAGTGGTGAGCATTTTCACGGATTCCCTGAAATCAGGGATTTTTAGCTCAACAGAGCCGAAGGCTCCGGGGGAGCTTATAGGATAGGCAGTTGTCCGTCGGCGTCTGCGTCTGCGTCAACACTTTCAAACGACATCTCCTCTGAAGCCACTGGGCCGATTGGGCCCAAATTTTATCTGTAGCATTCTTGGGGTAGGGGATTCAAAGTTTTTGGGTTTTTTTATGAAAATCGGCTCATTAGTTTGGTTGCTATGGCAACTTAGAGTTGCCATAGACTTATAATGGGGAAAATTGAAAAATGGCATTTACTACCAAGCCTCTGCAGATATTTTGACAAAACTTTCTTAGAAATGTTCCTTAGGCAATCTACTTTATGTCATATGATTTTAGGCCTACTGCTCATTTTTATTGGTTGCCATGGAAACCAAAATGCAAAAAAAAAAAAATAGAAAAAAAAAAAACTTAAAAAATCATCTCCTCAGAAACCATATGCTCTAGAAGGCAGAGACTTTATGAAAATATTCACCATATTTGCCTTTACAGGTTTTTTATTTTTTTTTTATGAAATTCGGCCTTTTAGTTTTGTTGCTATGGCAACTTAGAGTTTCCATTGACTTATAATGGGGAAAACTGAAAAATGGCATTTACTGCCAAGTCATTGTAGATATTTTGACAAAACGTACATAGAAATGTAAATTTCTCTTAGCCCTTTGCTTTTTTGCGAACCTGGGGGTCCCCTAGGTTGTGCGGGGGCCGTGCACCGCCCCCTCCATTTCATAAAATGCCTTATATCTCAGAAACCTTACAGATCCCCACCCCTAAACCATATATATTCTTATTCCTTATGATAAGATGCATTAAGTTACACCAACCTGGAGGTCCTCCGGGCTATGCCGGGGACATGGCCTGACCCCTCCACTTCATAAAAGGCCATTTATCTCAGAAACCATTCAGATCCCCACCCCTAAACCATATATATTCTTGTTCCTTATGATAAGACACATTAAGTGACACAAACCTGTGGGTCCCCCGGGATGTGCCGGGGACATGCCCCACCCTCTCCACTTCATTAATTGCCATTTATCTCAGAAACCATTGAGATCCCCACCCATAAACCATATATATTCTCTTTCCTTATGATAAGTTGCATTCGGTGACACCAACTTGGGGGTCCCTTTGGATGTGCCGGGACCATGCCCCCCCCCCCACACACACACCACTTCATAAAAGGCCAAATATTCCAGAAACCTTACAGATCCCCACCCCTAAACCATATATATTCTTGTTCCTTATGATAAGACTGATTCAGTGACACCAAAATAGGGGTCACCTAGGGCACACCCGGGCCATGCTCCACCCCTTGACTTCACAAAAGACCATATATCTGAGAAACTGTTCAGAGCCCCAACCCTAAACCATATATATTCTTGTTCCTTGTGATAAGACGCAATCAGTGACACCAGCATGGGGGTCCCCCCCCCCCGGGGTGCCACGGGCCATGCCTCACCCCTTTACTTCATTAAAATCCATATATCTCAGAAACTGTTCAGATCCCCACCCCTTAACCATATATATTCTTGTTCCTTATGATAAGACTCCACTTCATAATAAGCCATATATCTCAGAAACCATTCAATTCCCCATCCTATAATCACATATATTCTTGTTGATTGTTAATAGACACATTCAGCCATCCCCCGTCTTGGGGGGGGGGGGGGGCATTTCTCATCCTACCACTCATAAAAGGGCCTCATATCTCAGAAACCATTCAGATCCCCACCGTTTAACCATATATACTCTTGGTCCTTATGATAAGACATATTCAGTGACAACAATCTTGGGCTTTTCTGGAATCTGCCATGCCCAAATCCCTCCATTGCTTACCCGACTGTACATTCTCAAAGGTTTCCTAGGATAAAGTTGTCATTTCCTTGGAAAAATAAACCTTGGAGTATTTGAACACAACAAGGAAATAATTCCTTGGAGAAATAAAAAAAAAAATGAAATCCTAGAATTTCTCGGAAACCTTGGAATCATATATACCTCGGAACACCTTGGAGGTAATTTCCGAGGAACACCTCGGAACTTTTTTACGAGGAGCTTAAAACTTAGGATTCCTCGGAATATATCCTTGGAGAAAGAAGAAAACCTTGGAGTATTGGAACATTTTTTTCTTGGAAAATCTTGGTAACCTTGGAGCTCCTCAGACAAAAATCCTTGGAATCCATAGCTCCTCGGAATAGAAAACCTTGAAAGTTTTATTTTCAGCATTGAAAAAAATACACCACAACCTATTTATAACACTATAAATTGGTCCAACAAGCAGAAACCATATTAGCTCAAAAACATACATGTTATATCCCAACCAAAGTGGGTCTATTATATAGAAAAATTACCATTTATGGTCCTTTCTCTATATAATCTAAACATTTTTGAGATCCATCTTGACACACTGTTATCTCCAAAACCATGGCATAACAAACAATGTTACAATGAGGTTGTGGTGTATTTGTTTTTTTTTTTCAGTTAAGCCTACAGGCAGGACTGGATTCTGAATTATTTTTCCCCATATGAAAAAATACTATTAAGACACAGTGTTTTGATGGTGCATTGATGGTACAGATTTTCACATGCAAATGAGCTACCAAGACATTAACCAAGACATAATCAGTGTACTTTGACCAAAACACTACCAAGACACTGACCAAAACACAACCAATGTACTTTGACCAAAACACTACAAAGACACTTACTTCAACATGAAAATGTCAATAAAAGAAAAAGAACTCACTTGAATAACTGCATCAATATCACAAATTCATTTGTTAATATTATAAATTCCATTTTCAAAGAAAGCTTTTGTGTTAGTTGTCTCTCAATCTGATTCTCACTCTGGCATCTTAACAAATGATGTTTAGATTGAAAACTAGCCAATCAGAGAAAACTGGGTCCAGTAAATGTGTTGGAACCAAGATACTTCAGGTGCTTATGTGAAATCTCTCAAAGGTCAGTTTAAGTTCACCAGTAACCTCTCCCTTCCAAGGCTTTCCGGGCATAAAAATTTCTAAGTTCTCATTTCATACAAATAACTGGAGTTGAATTATTCTAAGTTGTAAAATTCCAAGGTTTCCTTGGAACATATCTGAGAATTTTTAGCTCACCAGAGCCGAAGGCTCCGGGGGAGCTTATAGGATAGGCAGTTGTCCGTCGGCATCTGCGTCGTCTGCGTCTGCGTCGTGTGACGTCAACACTTTTAAACGACATCTCCTCTGAAGCCGATAGGCCCATTGGGCCCAAATTTCATCTGTAGCATCCTTGGGTTGGGGGATTGAAAGTTTGTGTTTTTTATGAAATTCGGCTTATTAGTTTGGTTGCTATGGCAACTTAGAGTTTCCATAGACTTATAATGGGGAAAATTGAAAAATGGCATTTAGTGCTAAGCCGCTGCATATATTTTGACAAAACTTTCATAGAAATATTCCTTAGGCAATCTTCTATCTGCCATATGATTTTAGGCCTACTGCTCATTTGTATTGGTTGCCATGGAAACCAAAATGAAAAAAAATAGAAAAAAAAATACTTAAAAAATCATCTCCTCAACAACCGTATGCTCTATGAGGCTGAGAGTTTATGCAAATATTCACCATATTTGCCTTTACAGGTTTTGTGTTTTTTTTATGAAATTCGGCTCTTTAGTTTGGTTGCTATGGCAACTTAGATTTTCCATAGACTTAAAATGGGTAAAATTGAAAAATGGCATTAACTACAAAGCCTTTGCAGATATTTTGACAAAACTTTCATAGAAATGTTCCTTTAGCAAACTTCTCTCAGCCATATGCTTTTATGTCAACCTAGGGGTCCAGTAGGTTGTGCTGGGGCCATGCGCCGCCCCCCAGTACTTCATAAAATGCCTTATATCTCAGCAACCTTACAGATCCCCACCCCTAAACCATATATATTCTTGTTTCTATTGATAAGACGCATTCATTGACACCAACCTGGAGGTCCTCCGGGATGCGCCGAGGCCATGCCCCACCCCCTCCACTTCATAAAAGGCCCAATATCTCGGAAACCATTCAGATCCCCACCCCTGAACCCTATATACTCTTGTTCCTTATGATAAGACCCATTCAGTGACATCAAACTTGGGGTCCCCTGGGATGCGCCGGGGCCATGTCCCGCCCCTCCATTTCATAAAAGGCCCAATATCTCGGAAACCTTACAGATCCCCACCCCTAAACCATATATATTCTTGCTCCTTATGATTAGACACATTCATTGACCCCGAATTGGGGGTCTTCCGGGGTGCGCCGGAGCCATGCCCCACCCCTTCACTTCACAAAAGGCCATATATCTCAGAAACTGTTCAGATCCCTACCCCTAAACCATATATGTTCTTGTTCATTATGATGAGACACATTCAGTGACACCAACCTGGGGGTCCCCAGGGATGTGCTAGGGCCATGCCCCACCCCCTCCATTTCATAATATCACAATATCTAGGAAACCTTACAGATCTCCACCCCTAAACCATATATATTCTTGTACCTTATGATAAGACGCATTCATTGACACCAACCTGGGGGTCTCCCTGGGCCTTGCCCCACCCCTGTACTTCACAAAATGCCTTTTATCTCAGAAACTGTTCAGAGCCCCACCCCTAAACCATATATATTCATCTTCCTTATGATAAGGCACATTCATTAACACCAGCTTGTGAGTCCCCTGGGCATGCCCGGGCCTTGTTCCACCGCTTGACTTCATTAAAAGCCACATATCTCAGAAAGAGTTCAGATCCCCACCCCTAAACCATATATATTCTTGTTCCTTATGATAAGACTCATTCAGTCACACCAACTTGGGGGTCTCTTTATGCTGAGGCAATGTGCCCCGCCTTTCCACTTCATAAAAGGCCATATATTTCAGAAACCATTCAAATCCCCACCCCATATTCATATATGTTCTTGTTCCTTATTATTAGCACACCTACTGTAGGGGTGTCCGCAGGGGCCAGTCCTCTCCTTTCCACTTCATGAAAGGATATCATTAAAAGCCACATATCTCAGAAATAGTTCAGATTCCCACCCCTAAACCATATATATACTTGGTCCTTATGATAAGACACATTTAGGGACAACAATCTTGGGCTTTCCTGGGAACGACAGGGCAGGCTCCAACCCCTCCACTTATATCTCCAGCCATGCAGATCCCCACTGCTAAACCATATATATTCTTGTTCTTTGTGATAGGACACATTTAGTGACACCAACCAGGGCTCCATTGGGTCCATGCCCCACCCCCTCTACTTCATAAAAGGCCTAATGTTTCATATACTGAGTCCACATGGGTGCTCATTTGGATATGAGGGTTCATTTGGCAAATTAAAATGATATCATGTTAAAATACATGGCTGCAATTGGGCAGTGCCCACCTGAGCTCTGGTGAGCATAGTGGCCCATGGGCCTCTTGTTTTGTTTTCCTAGGAATAATTATTGTGTTGTCATTTCAAAGGTTTTCAAGGTTTTATTTTCCGAGGTATAGTTTAGACAAAATACCTTCACGGAAAACCTTGGAAAAAACGCTTTTATTCCTAGGATTCCAAGATTTCTCCAAGGTTTTTTTTTTTCACTTTTCCTTGGAGATTTGAAAACCTCCATGGAAATTGTACAGCCGGGATAAAAGGCCTTGCATCTCAGGAACCATACATATCCCCACTGCTAAACCATATATGTCTCTGTTTCTTTTGATAAGATGCATTTATTGACACCAACCAGGGCTCCATTGGGTCCATGCCCCACCCTCTTTTCTTTATAAAACACCTAATATTTCAGATACAGTCCACATGGGTGCTCATTTGGGTATGGGGTTTGTTTGGGAGACTTTATAATTGGTATATTAGAATCATATCATGTTATAATACATGTCTGCCATTGGGCAGTGTCCACCTGAGCTCTGGTTTATGAAATTTAGCTCTTTGGTTTGTTTGATATGCCAAGTTAAGAGATTCCATTGAATTATAATGGGGAAAATTGAAAAATGACATTAATGTCTTTCAAGATATTTTGCCACACTTTCAAAGAAATGTTTCTTTAATAATGTTCCTTTTGGCCTATTTTTTGCCACAGATGGGAAATTGTCAATTGTCACTAGTCTGTTGTCAGGCAACAACACATTCAAGCGACATCAGAATCTGAAGCCACTAGGCTGATTGGATCCAAATTTTATCTGTAGCATCCTTGGGCACAGGGCTTCCATGGTTAATTAAAATACATTGCTGCCTGTAGGCAGTGGCCCCCTGAGCTCTGGTGAGCATTGTGGCCCATGGGCCTCTTGTTATGATTTCTGAGGAAAACGATGATCTGATAAGTTCTGATCATGATGTAAGCTGTTGAAATACAGTGTTGTGGGGGATGGGTGTAGGGGTGCAGGGTATTTACAGGGATTTTGCTTTTTTATCATTCCCACCCCTGATTAGTACTGGTAAACTACTTAGAAGGACTAAGTCTGTCCAGGCAAAGTTGTGCGAGTCAGACCGTCCATGCATATAAACCCTTTTGGTTTCATTAGGCCGCAGGGTTCATCTCAATGTCAGGTAAAAGTCCCACAAAATTGGAAACAACGTCTCCAAAATGACCTAAATAGTGCTGATCGGGATGCAAAACCCGAAGTCTAACAAACAAATCGTATTTTTGTTTTAAGAGAAATGAAGCTTCAAATTGCATTTGAATCCCAAGCAGATGGTTCACTTGCAATTAATGTCCACCATTATTTTCTCTGAAAAGGAAGAATTTTGAAAATGTCTGCTACGGTTGTAAGTGACACTTTGAGGTTGGGGGGGGGGGGGGGGGGAGTCAGATGTCATTTACTCTTAAGATGCCAGTCACATCAATTGTCGTCCGCTGGTTACTTCTAAAGTCATTCTTGCAAACAGTAAGGACCGTGATCAGACTGCTCCTGTAAGAGCAGTCTGATCATGGTCCACAGTGTTTAGGCTGGGTCAACTCTTTAAAGGAAAGAATTTTCTCCTGAGGAGCAAAATCTTTCCTTTAAGAGTAGACCTCTTTTTCAACAGGACAGTGCTTATTGAAAAGCGAACAGGAAGTCCCGAAAATTATCTCCCTTTGAAAAATGGCAGAAAAATGTGCTAGGTGTTCCCATTCCCCTTAACGGTTAAAATTCATTCTGTGGCAAGTCCGGTTACATTTAGTCGTGTGTTATAACATTAATACAGTAAAATTCTGCCTTTAAGATCACCTGGTATTAAGACCACTCCACGTTTAAGCCCCCCTTTTCTTGTCAGTCACAAAGGTAATGGTCCTCCGTGGCTTTGTGGGTAAGAGAGCTGTCTCTAAACCATTAGGTCTATCACCATTGAGTTTGAGCCAGTAGCCCTGGTCACATGTGGAACGTCAAGTTCTGCGGTTGATGGTCGGATGGTTTTTCTATGAGTACTCCATATGTTTGCCCACGCTGATTAAAGATTGACTCGAAATAAGTGAAATAAACTTAAAAGGATTGTGAAGCAGAAAAAGATGTTTTGAGGAACACTGATGTCCCCAGACAGCGCATGTGAAACATTATGGCCAATGTTAAATTTTTAAAAAGTAGGTCAAACGTCAAGGTCACGAGGTCAAAAAATATGGCACCACTGGAAAGGTCTTCTGACAAGAAATGCACATGTGAAATATGAAAGCCCTATCACTAACCATTCAAAAGTTATGCCAAGTGTTAAGCTTTTTGCGGACAGACAAACAGACGGACAGGACAGACCAAAAACTATATGCCCCCGAATCTAGTAAATTCCTATATTTAGACCATCTTTAGAACTGTACAGAAGTGCTCGATTTAGGTTTGGTGGTCTTACAAGTGGGATGGTCGTATTCTTTTATTCTCTGCTTTCAAAGGAACACCTATTTATTGAACTTATTTAACGTCATTACAGCTGGTGTTATTGGAATGTATGGCGGCCGAAAAAAGTCTCCCTGCCCTTCATCGTCGTGTAGTTTATATTTTTGTTCTTCGGGATCAACGATTCCATTCTGGAATCTTGTAAATACCAGAGGTTCACTGATGAGGCCTAGTTGGCCGAAACTAGCTAGTCTGACCCAGGAAACTGTACACTGTATACTTTTAAGTTCCTTCATTACTCTGTGGCCTAATGGACAAGAGCAATGTCTTTTAATCATTAGGTTCTTACGAGTATCCACAACCTATGTCTATGAGCAGAAATACGAAAAATAATGTATACCTCCGTAGACCCCAGTTTTCTCTATATAAAATGGGGTTTAGAGGGGCGTTCATCTGACGGAGTTGTGCTGAGATAAAACAAAATCTGATATTTTTCTTATTTCTACACAGTAATAAGAAAAATACCCCTTTAAACCCCAGTTTTGCTGTATAAAAGTGGGGTTGAAGGTGTCAGAATAATATAGGCGAGATTTCCTGATGAGGCTCTACTAAACAGAATCTCAATTTTGTGGCCTTTATATGTGAAGTTGATTATAAAACTTTCAAAGACTTGGTTCAAACAGATTCAATTATGAAACTGCCACTCGTATGTCCAACGAGAGATAGCATCTTAATATTTGATAGAAAGGCATATTTGATAGAAAGCGTATCCTTCCAATAAAATTGACAGTCAGAGTTTTAGCAGATCATGTTTTCAAATTAAATTTACAGTAAAATTCCTATATTAAGACCACCTTTGGGACTGTTCAAAGGTGGTCTTTAAGACCACTTTTGAACAGTCCCAAAGATGGTCTCTGACCAGAGGACACTGCATGCAGCTTTTGAATGATTTGAGGTTTAACGTTCCCGTCGAAACTAAAGGTCATTTTGGAGACGTTGCTTCCAATTTTGTGGGACTTTTACCCGACATTGAGATGAAATGACATCTCAAGCCCTGTCGCCCAATGAAACCAATATGGTTTACTAGCATGGACGGTCCGCCTCGCGGTTCCTGGACAGGCTTAGATCCTCTAAGCTGTTTACCAGTACTAGTGTGCGGGCCGGATTCAGCTCTGCGTGGAAGCATCATGCAACTCATATATTTCTTCAAGCCCCTTAGGGCGGGGACCCACTGCATGCAGAAAACATAAAGAAAGAATAACTGCAACCTATTAAATACGTTTTTATAGCAGAATTAGTCTTAATTTTAGGTGGTCTTAATAGCGGAGTTTTACTGTCTTCTAATTTTTTAGAGAAAATCAGGCTTGACATTTCAGGCAGATAGTTTGCATGAAATGTCAAGCCTTATTTAATCTAAACAATTGCGACTGTCATCTGCTTTGCACTTCTTACTATTAGCCGGCCTCGGTAGCTCAGTCGGATGCGCGTCTGACTGGTGATCAGGAGGACGAGGGTTCGATACCTGCCGGAGTCGTGGAGATTGATCATGAAATCTTTCCTACGGTCATTCTCTCCCTTCCGCTGATTCAAGAAGGGCAGTTGTCAGTTTCTGGCGAAAGAAGAAAGAATGCGCACTGTACTGGTTAACCGCTTACGTATAAGCCTGCCCAGGAAAATGTGGATAGGTAAACTGACCGGCTCAAAAAGGATCTAAAACAGTGTTGACTGGGCCGTTAAACTCCAATATAAACAAACAAAAATTTTTTACTAGATGCTACAAGTCACATGAAATGTCAGTGTTCTGAAAACAAGGGTAATCCTTTGGTAGCAAGGTCCACAGCACAGAACTGAAAACTGCTTTCAAGATTTTTCCACGCCAGACTAGCAAGTTTCAGCCGATTAGGTCTCATTAGTGACCCTCAGATATTCTCTAAGTTCCATAGTGAAATTAATGATCCCAAAGGACTAGAAAATATTGCCCACATTATGATGAAGGGCAGGGAGACATTTTACGGCAGCCACACATTCCCGATGAAGTTAAACGTTCCGCAAAAATAGTAATCCTTTGGAACCAAGAACCACAGCACAGAGCTGAAAACCATGGATTGTTCAAGATTTTTCTGGGCCAGATTAGCTAGCCTCGGCCAATTAGGCCTCATCAGTGACCCTCAGAATTTTCTACGTTCCACAGTCATCACGAAAATACACCTATATAATTTTGACGGCGGGGCTTGAGATGTTATTTCATCTCAATGTCGTTTAAAAGTCCCACAAAATTGGAAACAACGTATCCAAAATGATCTTGACAGTGTTGACGGGGACGTTAAACCTCAAATCAAACAAAAACAAATCTTACTCGGCATTATAAGGGTTGAGCGTTAACATTGTTTCATAAAATATGTTCCATAAAAAGGTTGTCCTTCGAAAGCATGGAGTACACGGAAGAAATGAAAAGTAGAGAGTGTACAAGTTTTCTGGGTCAGACTTGCTAGTTTCAGGCAATTAGGCCTCATCAGTGACCCTCAAATATTTTCAAAGCCCTACGATGGAATCAATGATCTCAAAGGACAAGAAGATATATTCTTGCACTTCAGACAAGGAAATCCGAGATTTTACCCTGGGATAGAAATTTTATGACCCTGGTGTTCCGACCCCAAATCGAATATGATCGCGTGTTTGATAAATGCACTGGTTGATTTCAACCTTATGCGCGGCGTCGTCATGCGTGACGTCACTAAACATGCCTGTTGTGTCATCACAAAATGGCGGACGTCGGTAACCGAAGTGACAGCAGCATTAAAAATTCGCAATAGAAATGGAAGGTATGCAAGAAAAAGAATCCTATATGGGTCTGATGGGTGGATAGAAAAATCCGTCCCTCGGGATCACTGTCCGGCATCACTGGGCAAGCCTCGTGATGCCGGACAGTGACCCTCGGGACGGATTTTTCCATCCACCCCTCACACCCATATAAGATTTTTATATTCTTGCACACCAGACAAGGAAATCCGTGATTTTACCCTGGGATAGAAATTTATGCTCTGACCCTGGTGTTCCGACCCCAAATCGAATATAATCGCGTGTTTGATAAATGCAATGGTTGATTACGACCTCGTATGCGGCGTAGTTAAGGTTGACGTCATAGCACGTTACGTGACGTCACTAAACATTCCTGCAGTATCAACACAATATGGCGGACGTTGGTAACCGAAGTGACTCCAGCATTAAAAATCCGCGCTAAGAAATGGAAGGTATGCAAGAAAAAGAATCCAATATGGGTGTGAGGGGTGGATAGAAAAATCCGTCCCTCGGGATCACTGTCCGGCATCACTCGACAAGCCTCGTGATGCCGGACAGTGTCCCACGGGACGGATTTTTCCATCCACCCCTCATACCCATATAAGATTCTTGTAAACTACACACGTAACACTAGGCTGAAACCCCATTTAAATCGTCAATCATAACATTTACAGGCATCTTGTTCAACTCTTTCTTTCGTATTTCAAGTTTTTTTTGTTGTTTATTTTCAGATCAAAATAAGTCTTGGCATTGCATGTGAATCTGTTCACGTGAAATATGAAGCCTTATATTTCTCTGAAACTTAATTTAGAAAATAATATAACCAGCTGCTGCCAAAAAAAAAGGTTTGCTAAATAGGGAGGCGAGTTAACAGGTATTTAGAAGGTATAAATTAGTAACCATATTTTACGGGCCTCCGTTGCCTAGTAGATAAGAGCGCTGACGCTTAATCATTAGGTCTTTCACCGCTGTGGGTTCGAGCCTGGCTCAGGTCAAATGTGAGACAAGTTCTGCAACGGAAGGTTAGGTGGTTTTTCTCCGGGTACTCCGGTTTTCGCCCACCTCTGATTAACGATCGGCTCGATATGAGTGAAATAATCTTGGAAGGGCCGTAAAACCAAAAAAAAAAAATGTAATCACATTTTCCTTCAAAACATTGCACGTATTCATTAAATCTCCTACAATCCATCACGAAAACACGCCTATATAATGTTGACCCCCTCAAACAATTTTATATAGTAAAACTGGGGTTTGTAGGGGTAAACCTTATTTTTCTTATTTCTGCTCTTAAATACAGTTTGTTGATACTCGTAAGAACCGCCTCGATGAGGCGGTTCTAACGAGCGCCAACAATCTATATTTTGAGCAGAAATAAGAAAAATATCACAATTTTTCATCATAAAATTTTCATTTTTTCGGCCATAAAGGTGGCAATGTATTTGTATAGGCGTGTTTGCGTAATGCTATACTCCAATACTTGATGTTAACCTTTATCCTGCTGTATAAATAAATTTAGCCACGCCCATTTCTGACCCTCAGCAATTCAAATGTCTTGATATAATATATTTGTTCAGGTGACGAACTGAATGACAACATCACGGAATCACGCCTATATAATTTTGACCCCCTTTAACCCCACTTTTATATGGTGAAACTGGGGTTTACAGGGATAAACATTATTTCCTTATTTTTGCTCTAAAATATATATTGTGGGTACTCGTTAGAACCGCCTCAATGAGGCGGTTCTAACGCGTACCACAATCTATATTTTAAGCACTAATAAGAAAAATATCACAATTTTTGTTTTAAAATTTGCATTTTTCGGGAGTAAAATTTGCAATGTATTTGTATAGGCATGTTTTCGTAATGAACAGTGTAGATTCTGATCAGATGGCTATCTGATCTGGATCTGCACTGTTTGTAAATGGGCGGATGTGGATTAAATTTTTAAAACAACAAACGTGGTGTAAGGGAGGTAATGAGGTTTGCCGTCCTTTATCCATATAATCCTTTGATTTTTCCCCATTCCAAGTATACTATTCTTGTATTTTATCAAGTTCTACACTGTTTGCTTTCATCACTTTAATAAGTATATGAAATGAATACATTTACAAAGGCCCCATTTGTTAGAACCACCTCAAACTCGAACCGTACCTCAAAGAAGCTGTTTTAAAGAGCACCCACGGTATATATATTTGTGGAAGAAATGAGAAAATTGAGTTGTTGCAGACAAACCCTGCAAGAAGATGGGTAGCAATCAATAACGACTCAGACCAGACAGCTGTGCATCCATACAGTTTGTTCAGAGTCTATTCCCATCATGTGAACATGTCCGTGTAATGCACACCCCTTTAAACACTGCTTTACATAGAGAAAAATGACGTTTACGGGGTATACAATAATTATTTTCCTTATTTCTGATCCAAGACAAAGTTTTTGGGTACATGTTAGAACCGCCTCCGTCAAACTATGTTTGGCACATTCATTAGAAAAATATAAAAAATAATTGTCGGTGAATTGAATTGTCTTACTTTAGCTATCACCCGATGATCGGAGTTGCCTCCGCCTTATTACTACTTAAGATGTAGTGTCTGTAGTTTATTAGTTTAAACTGTAATCCTCCGCCTGCCTAATTACATATTGTTGGTCACGAACATATTCTGATATCTGTGCTCTGACACATTTGGCAGCCGAAATTAGCAACGTGTCATCACACACTAGATTCCGTCTTTGGTCCGACTCATGCACTCAAAATTCCAAAATCGCTAGAGAACTGCACGTTTCTTAGGACAAACGCTGTTTAGAGGTCAGTATATTCCCATTGGTCTGCTGACTCCTGTCTAATTGACAAGTGGCCTTGGGAAGAGCAGTTCATACACTAATCTCATTTAGCGAGAATGGGGTAGCCCCTATATGCTATTAGCGCCCGGGTATCTTACAAAATCTATCAAGTCAAGTTTATTCCAACCTGTACGGGGTCAAAAACATTAACCCATAAATGCCAATTGTTTCAGTACTGGGTCATTCGGGTTGCGAGGCGAACCGCCCATGCTAATAAACCCTTGGTTTCATTGGGCGACAGGGCTTGAGATGTCGTTTCATCTCAATGTCGGGTAAAAGTCCCACAAAATTGGAAGCAACCTCTACAAAATGACCTTTACAGTGTTGAAGGGGATGTTAAACCTCAAATCAAACAAACAAAACTGGGTCATTCGGAAACAGTTAAGACATATTAAAGGCCACAGAATGTAGCGTATGATCGGTGTCTTCACTATTTGCTAAATGTACGGAACTTGATTTAACACACAGCTTGCAATACAAGTTTTGTAATTAGAGCTCTCGAATTTAGGTGAATAACTGTGTTCACTGTCGGTCAGTAAAGGGTTGTTAAGTTGGTCACAAGCGAGCTAACCCTTTTAACCTTGTAGGGTAGAAATACACTGTATCTATGAAAGCCTTGCAGGTCCTGATAAGACGGCACGTAGCTAGCACGTCAAGCCAGAATCTACATGTACACTGTTTGCCATCATATCAGTGAACTAATCAGAATTTTCTTTCTATAAGAATATATCTAACGCTAGAAGAGTCCTGTTCAGAAACTCAGGGATGAAAGAGTAAAATCTCAAACCAGTTGCATAAATATCATCGGAAAGCGCGTAGGAAAATAGGTCCAGAGTATTGTTTTCTTTTCAGAATTCGTCTTTCTGTGCCAATTTATACTCAATCCGTATAAAGTCTCGAAAAATGAAATATTTTGAAAGACGTTCCATGCCTGCAAAATTAATTTTCAAGAGTTCCTTTGGAATATTTTATGCAGCGAAAGAACAGCGGAAGTGGAGTAACGCGGTCCAGTACCGGAAGTTGAAATGTGTTAACATAGAAACTTGATTTTAAAAATCAACAGTTACTTTCAAAAAGCATAAATGACCCGATAACCTGGTTAAACCAGGCTTTATAAACGTGTAATCCAGCATCATTTTGTGGTTTAGAGGGTCCCATATTAAAGAACAAACATTTTTAAGACCCATAAGGTCAACAAGCCTATGTAATGAAGACCTCCATATACCCACTTTTTTCAGAGAAATATGGAGTCTGCGGGGCATACATTATTTTTCTTATTTCTCTTCTAAAACACGGATTGTGGGTTCTCGTTGAAACCTCTTCATTGACGCAACAATCGATGTTTGAAACAGACATAAAAACAGCACCAGAAGAAAACTCAGTGTTCATCACGAAAACATGCATATATAATTTTGACCCCCTTGAACCCCAGTTTTATATAATAAAACTGGGGTTTGCAGGGGTAAACCTTATTTTTCTTATTTCTGCTCTAAAATATAGATTGTGGGTACTCGTTAGAGCCGCCTCGGTGAGGCGGTTCTAACGAATACCACAATCTATATTTTGAGCAGAAATAAGAAAAATATCATAATTTTTCATCATAAAATTTTCATTTTTTCGGTGATAAAGGTGTCAATGTATTTGTAAAGGCGTGTTTGCGTAATGTTGAGCTGTAAAATAATGTGTCTACTATGTATATTATAAGCAGAAATGCATTTAACACTCAGAATCATTGTCAAATCAGACGAAAATCAGATAATAATTCCAAATGTTATATGTTAACCGCTGTATATTGGCCCCGTCAAGCGATTTTGGTACTTATCGCCTATGCGAGTAGCGAAGGTTCAGGCGAGCCTGCGCATCCGCGCATTATCGCCAGAACCTTCGCTGCTCGCTCATACAAGCAGTGAATCCAGATGAACCTTCAGACAGAAAGCCGTATCCCTGGCCCTTCTAAATGGCTGGGCATGCATAGTTAAAATTTGTCATGACGGAATGCTCGAAGACACAAATTCGCTTGGCGGGGCTCATATAATACGTAGTGTTTCTTCACAAACGGTTCTTATTTATACTGCAAATTTAGGTTGTGGGTGCTCGTTAGAACCGCCACATTGTAAACGAGCACCTACAATCTATGTACTGGAGCAGAAATAAGAAAATAATGTTTACCCCCGTAAACCCCAGTTTTATATAGACCTAAAGTGTGGTTAAGGGGGTATTCATTTCACGGACTTGTTCACACGATGTTATAGTCTTACTTGACTGAGCTATTATCAAGTGAAGACTGATTGTTTTGTGGTTGAACCACACTTCAGCCTTTGTGGGTCATTTTGTGTCGTCTCCCAGAGAAAGGGAGAAAAAAAATGAGATACAGAAGGGCAGTGGAGGAGGAAAATGAATGAAAGTGTAGACACTGAAGAAATAACATCCCCCCTCTACCCTTATCTGCTACAGGGACAGCAGGAAGCCAATATCAGCTGGATGCCCGTACACGACACCTTGGCGCCACCAAACCACCCCCGCGCTGGTGATAGTTGTCGCTACAGTGTACAAAAGGATTCACTAAATTTATTTTTAGCTTTTGACTCAAGATGACCCACATTTGAACTTAACTCGCCCCCGCTCATCGGGGCTTGGAGAAATAGATTGGGTTGCATGGTGCTTCCACGCAGAGCTGAAACTGACCACAAATGAGTACTGGTAAACCGTTAATAAGGACAAAGTCATCCCAGGCAAAGTGGTGTGAGGCAGACCGTCCAATGCATATAAGACTTTTGGTTTCATTAGGCGGCAGGGCTTGAAATGTCATTTCATCTCAATGTCGTGTAAAACCCCCAAAAATGGACGCAGCGTCGCCAAATTGACCAGAATACCATTGACGGGGATGTTAAACCACCATTCAAACAAAACAAACAAATGAACATAACCGAAATATCGTCAAGTCAACAGAGCAACAGCGCAATTTTGGTCTGATTGTCGAGTTTTAATGACCCCCTTTTTATGACGGGGACGTTTACCCTCAAATCAAACAAACAAATACTGTATTTATTTCTTTTTGCATGTTTGATCTCGCTCTGCAAGCGTTCGCAGTTACATAAACTTCCTTTGTTGTTTTTATTATTATTAATACAAACAGTTAATCCCCGTTGTTATAGTATATCATAATTACTTTGTTTGCATGTTTATTTGCTTACAAACTAAACACCCATCATCCCACCCTTTCATCTCCAGAGGTTCACTCTGCCGATTTCCCATATTTTTCTTTATACAATTTCCAAATCACAAAAAAATGCGCCGGGCCCCTGTGATCATAGTACTCCACCGCATTTAAAACAATCGGGGCTTGGCGAAATATCCACGCAGAGCTGAGACTGACCGCACATGGCATCACGAAAACACGCCTATATAATTTTAACCCCCTAGAACCCCACTTTTATATAGTAAAACTGGGGTTTCAGAGGGTATGTCTTTTTTTTTCTTATTTCTGCTCTAAAAGAAAGATTGTGGCCACTCGTTAGAACCGCCTCGATGAGGCGGTTCTAATGAGTGCCCACAATCTATATTTTGAGCAGAAATAAGAAAAATATCACAATTTCTCATGTTAAAATCTTCATTGTTTTCGGCGGTAAAAGTGGCAATGTATTTGTATAGGCGTGTTTGCGTAATGGGTACTGGTAAACCGCTTAGAAGGTCTAAGCCTGCCCAGGCAAGGTGGTGCGAGTCGGACCGTTCAGTGCTTCAGACACATATTAGGTCCCCGCCCATGGGGGCTTGAAGAAATAGATGGGCTGCATGATGCTTCCACGCATAGTTGAAACCGATCGCACACGGGTACTGGTAAACCGATTAGAGGATCTTAGCCTGCCCGGGCCAGACCGCCCATGTTTATACACCCTGTTGGTTTCATTGGGCGACAGGACTTGAGATGTCATTTCGTCTCAATGTCGGGTATAAGTCCAAAAAAAAATGGAAGCAGGGTCTCCAAAATGACCTATACATTGTTGACGGGGATGTTAAACCTCGAATCAAATCAAACAAACAAAGCAATGTGGTTATTCCCGCCAATCGGGACTTGGAGAAATATCCACGCAGAGCTGACACTGGCCGCACATGATTACTGATAAACCGCTTAGTAGGTCTAAGTCTGTCCAGGCAAAGTGGTGCAAGTCGGACCGCCCAGTGCTTCAGACACAAATTCGGTCCCCGCCCATCGGGACTTGAAGAAATAGATGGGCTGCAGGATGCTTCCACGCAGAGCTGAAATCGATCGCACACGAGTAGTGGTAAACCGCTTAGAATGTCTAAATTAAGCCTGCCAAGGCAAAGTGGTGCAAGTCGGACCGGCCAGGGCTTATAAACGGGACCGAAGCCGTATCAGGTAAAAGTCTTTCAAAATCGGAAGCAACATCTCCAAAATCCTAAATAGTGTTGACGGGGCGTAAAATCTCAACTCAACAACAGGGAATAGGTTTTTTTACTAAAGATGAATTGGCACACCTGCCATTTTTCAAAGGGAGACAACTTTCGGGACCCCCTATTTGCTAGATTTTTTGCTTAACCCATAAATGCCTAGCGGCCCTTTATTGGGACATTGGCAAACAGTGTAGACCCAGATCAGACGCCGCAAAACGCGGCGTCTGATCTGGGTCTACACTGTTTGCTTAAAGAAAATCCTTTTTGGTAAAATTTGCAATAAACAGAAACAAACCTGACACCCCTATAATTGTAAATGGACCACTCCAAACTTACAAGGTGGAAGATTCCATTGTCATATATGGGTTAATTAAGATGAATGAGAACACCTGGCAGATTTTTTTCTGCCATTTTTCAAAGGGAGACACTTTTCGGAACCTCCTGTTCGCTTTTCTATAAACCCTGTCCAACTGTAATACGGGTCTATTCTTAGAGCAAAGAATCAGGAGCAAAGTCGTTCCTTTTAAAATGGGCGTCAAAAATAATTTTGCCTCCCCCAGAAAGTGTACCCATTCCCAGTAACCTATCTAATTGCCTACCTTTCGATTTCCAGCCTGATGCTTCACCATTTATTTTAATCGAGCGTGCTTGTGTATGTATTCTAAAACTTCAATTGGCTCGTTTACCATGACTGGATTCCAACTTCTTCTCGAGTCCCTAGAAAAAATTCCCTACAACCCAAGATATTAAACTTAGGGATAATGAAGGAAGTGTTTCTTACTTTATTTTGATGAGACGACTCTAATGAGTACACAAAACACATATTTAATTTACGGTTAAATGACAACTTGAAGATGAAAAAGATATCATTATATAACCCTTGAATATCTCATCACCTGAAGCATAGCTTAACCCTCGGGTTTCACGTGAACAAGTCCGTGAAATGAAGACCCCACAAACCCCACATTATATAGTGAAAACTGGGGTTTAGGTGGGTATACATTATTTTCCTTATTTCTGCTCCAAGACATAGGTTGTGGGTTCCCGTTTGAACCGCCTCAATGAGGCGGTTCTAACGAGTACCCCAAACCTATATTATGAGTATAAATAAGAAAAAAAAAATAAATTTTTATCAGAAAATTACCTTTTTTGAGGACACTTGGGTTCGATACTTGTCGGAGTCGGCAATATTCTTTGATGCAGGTCTTTTTCTACGGACATTCTCTCCGTCCGCTGATTCAAGAAGGGCGGTTCTGTACTGGTTAACTTCTTATACAGTGAAATGCCTTTATGAAGACCACCTTTGGGACTGTTCAAAGCTGGTCTTTAAGAGGACACTGTATGCCGAAAACACAAAGAAAGAATAACTAAAACCTACTAAATAAGGTTTTCAAATCAGAATTGTCTTAATTTTAGGTGGTCTTAAAAAAGCGGCATTTCACCGTGTATATGCCTATCCCGGAAAATTGTGGTTAAACTGACCAACTCGATTTGACCTAAATAATGTTGACAAGGTTGTTAAGGTCCAAACAATCAAAACAAACACAATCTTAATCCGCCAGACAAGTTTATACTCGTGTCTGTAATTAGATTTAACCCCGGCCTCCCTTTGTTTATCTTAAGTAGATAATTGTTTATCTTAAGTAGGTAATTTGTTTACCTGTGATAAACAGTTTAGACAGAGAAAACTTTTTCTACCTGCTCAACTTTTGAGATAACACTTACACATCTGTTTATGAAAATGTTTTAGTGATGGAGTAACACAAATATGTAGAAGGTAAGAAATTTTTGCTTATATAAATAATGATTTTATGACGAAAACACCCCTATATAATTTTGGTCCCATTGAACCCCACATTTATATAGTAAAACTGGGGTTTGCAGGGGTAAACCTTATTTTGCATATTTCTGCTCTAAAATATACACGATTATGGGTACTCGTAAGAATCGCCTCTCGATGAGGCGGTTCTAACGAGTATCCACAATCTATATATTGAGCAGAAATAAGAAAAAAAATCACATTTTTTCATCCGAAAATTTTAGATTTTTCGGCGTGAAAATTTACAATGTATTAGTATAGGCGTGTTTTCGTAATGTTATGCCTCTTGCCTGAACTACTCGTCCTGTATCGGACATGCATCCTTCGATTCCTCTTGTCCGGTATCGGGGAATTTTACCAGACATTGAGAGGATATGACACCCCGTGTCATACCCATCACGTCAACAAAACGCCACTGTAAAAACCACTTCGTACAAGGAAAAGTCGGGTTTACTGTGGTGTACATTATTTCCCTTAATTTTGATTATTTGCACTCGTAAGAAACGCGGTTCTGTCAAGCATCTTGTAATTTCACCGACAAAAAAGTTTTCAGGATTATTCCTGATTCCAGGATTTTGAGACTTTCTGTCCCTATATAAAGTATAGTTCAGGATTTGGAAACCTGCATTTCAAGATTTTTGATTTTTGGTTTATTTTTACCCATGTGTTTAACCTCTGGGGTAGATATATAGGATCGTCCCCGCAATCAAACCTTTGAGAAATAGTTTGTGCTGCATAGTGCTATAGTGATGCCCTGAAGAATTCCGTGCTTCCGCACAGAGTTGAAACCGACCAAACTTGAGTACTGGTAAACAGCTTACGAGTCGAACCGCTCCTTAAACCCTAGTGGTTCCTATGGGCGGGGGCGAAGCTTGAGATGTCATGTCATCTCAATATCGGATAAAAGTCCCACAAAATCGGAAGCAACGTCTCCAAAATGACCTAAATAGTGTTGACGGTGACGTTAAACCTCAAACAAACAAACAAACAGACATTTTCTACGTTACTCGGATTATTTTTTTATAATCAGCCACGCTACATGTAACAAGCCAATGTATTGAACAGCCTTGTAAACACAACTTAATGTAGGGAAAGTGGGGTTTACAAGACTATATATTATTTTCCTTATCTCTGGTCCAAAACATATATTGTTGGTATTCGTTAGAACCGCCTCAGTGAGGCGGTTCTAACGAGCACCAACAATCTATGTTTTGAGCTGAAATTATAAGTCAACGACGAAAAACACGTTCATCCGAACCATGCCAGTTTTAGAGGTCTGAAAAAGCCATAATTGCAGACGGATGTGTAATCGTAATTGTACAGTAATTTTGTTTGTTTGATTTAAAGTTTAACGTCCCCGTCAACACTATTTAGGTCATTTTGGAGACGTTGCTTCCAATTTTGTGGGACTTTTATCCGACATTTAGATGATATGACATCTCAAGCCCTGCCGCCCAATGAAACCAAAAGGCCAATATGCGCTGGACGGTTTACCTGGGCAGGCTTAGATCCTCTAAGCGGTTTACCAGTACACGTGTGCGGTCGGATTTTAGCTCTGCGTGGAAGCATTATGCAGCCCATCTATTTCTTCAAACCCAGATTGGCGGGGGCTTGTTTACAATGTGATATATTACTTTCTTTATCTCTTCTCCAAAACATAGATTGTTGGTACTCGTTAGAACCGCCTCAGAGAATAAATTCTGTAAATTCCACCAGTTGATTTATTATGTAAATTAGTAAGATACGCACCGTAACGTTACATATACGACGTCCTTAACGACGTCGCGTTTACTACTGGCGGCATATTGATATTTTTGTAAATAATCTTGAATAAAATGCGTTTTATGTATCATATGATAATTCGTGCCCATGTATTATTGAATTTATTAAATTCGTTGAAGAAAAGGGACAAAATGCTCGGCAAGCCTCGCATTTTATCCCTTTTTTCCTCAACTCATTTAATAAATTCAATAATACATGAACACTCATGTAAGATCCTCTATTTATCATATGACGTCGTTGATAAGCAGTGGCGGATAACGTCTTGTAATGAAAAATCGTATGACCACACGTGTAATAACACTTTGGCGGGATTAAGTTACGTCATGACGACGTCCATGTCAACAATGCATTTTTGCGGAAGAAAAGTCAAATTTCAAGGCGATAAAAACCCATTTTAAGTGGTCATATGATAAACAGAATCTTACACTCGTGGTCATTTCATATGAAATTTATTAAACTCGCCGAAGGCTCGTTTCATAAATATCATATGAAATGACCACTCGTGTAAGATCCTCTTTGTAATCGTAATCGTAATGAAAATAGTTATAAATCTGCTTTTTTCAGGATGCTGAAAGTCCTGATTTCGTTTCTGATTGTTTCCTTTTCCCACGTGACTGTGACGTCAAAACCCGCCTCTGGAAAAGCAAAGGCCCCTCCATCCGGTATCCACATTCTCGATGGAATATGTATAGCCAAGCGGACAGACAGACTAGTGTACAGGCATAGAAATGACACCCATATCTATGTAGCATTTGATGTTTTGACAAAAGGGCGTGTTTCAGTCTATTCATGGGAGATTATCAAAGGTAAGAACAAGGACAACAACAAAATCGTATAATGAATACCCGTGAAAACCCCTCTTTATAAAGAGAACTAGAGAAAGCGACCAGTGGGTCACGTTTACCCCGGCCAGGGCCATACTCTGTTATAGCTTTCAAGCTATCAAGCTTGTATGTAATATAAATGAAGATGTCAAGAAGCTTTAAGAATCTATAAATGTGCTTGTAAAAGCTAAACTCAACATAAAATTTCTGAATGGACCAAGGGAGTGAGGGCATCAAAAATACTGAAGGAGTGGGGTATCAATGTTACCAAAGCAACAGGGTGGGTTATGCATCAATGAAATCTTTGGACTGGTATGCAACATCGATACAAGTATCAAGTGAATTTGTCTTAGAGTTTAGAACATACAGGCATCTATAAACTTTGTCATAAACTTTTAACCAAATGAAAAATTTCTAAGTCCGTGACCTTGAGGTCAAGGTCACCCTGGGTGGGGAAGGGACATACATCACGAAATGTTGGAACTCGTACATTGATGCAAGTATCAACTGAATTTGTCTTAGAGTTTAGAACATACGGGCATCTATAAACTTTGCCATAAAACTTTAACCAAATGTAAAATTTCAAAGTATGTGTCCTTGACCTCTAGGTCACTGGGGGGGGGGGGGGGGGTAGGGCATGCATCAATGAAATCTTAAGACCAGTATGTAACTTCACTGTAAGTATCAACTAAATCTATCAAAGGGTTCAGAAGATACAATCTCTCAGAAACTGACGCAAAACTTTAACCAAATGTAAAATTTCTAAGTCTGTGACCTTGACATCAAGGTCACTGTCGGAAATAGGACATGCATCAATGAAATCTTTAGACCAGTATGTAACTTCAGTGTAAGTATCAACTAAATCTATCAAACGGTTCAGAAGATACAATCTCCTCGAAACTTTGACGCAAAACTTTAACAAAAATGTTAATGGACAGACGGACGCACGGACAGACGGAAGGACGGACACACGGAAGGACGGACGGACGAACGGACGAACGGCAGGACGAAAACTATATACCCCCATAGCATACTTCGTATGCCGGGGGTATAAAAACGGAAGTTACATCATGGCTTTGTTATTATATAAGAAATGGATGTATTTTAACGTTCATTTGATAAATGAATTTTATTTTTCTGCTGTTCATGAAAGTATGAACGCAGTGGGTCGCTTGCAAAGTACACGGACCCCGAAGTCGCTGTTGTTCATACTTTCATGAACAGCAGAAAAATTAAGTTTATTTCTTATATTTACATTCTTTGCTCCTCATCACTGGGCGAAAAATGCTTAGAGGGCAAATTTTATAAAAAATGAAAAAACATTTACACGCTGATTTTCTACAAAGAGCGGAACAGCTTTGACGTCACCAACGCCATATCTGATCGTAGATAACCGTGGTTTACAATGACGTCACTGAAAATCATGTGACTCGATGCGTTCATGGAAATATGAACATCATTGTTTTCAATAGGTTTACATTAGTTTTATACTGGAAATGTAAGTATTGAAGTGTGAACAACATCGGGTCACGAGCAAAGTAAGTGAACCCCAAGGTTCGCTAAAACATGCCGCTAGTGACCCGATGTTGTTCACGCGCCAATGAACGTTTACTAAATTACTTTAAATTTATTACTTATGTTTACATTATTTTCCATGCTTTATGTGACAAAAAATTCTGGAGTGAGGGCTTAAATTGAAACAAGAAAACAATTGCACACAAGCGGAAGAGCGCCGTTGACGCCATAACGTCGCCATCGTCCAATCATATTGGAAAGAGACATGGTTTATTTTGACGTCACTTAATGAATATATGACGTCGCGAAGTCAACATTACTTCTAGGAGCTTTCTATAAATACACCGAGAATGAAAATATTACTCCTCAAACCCCGTAGACTCTTCTGAAACCTGTAGATACCAGCATTTAGACACAATCATGAAACAATAGACTGTCATGTATATCATGGGAATTCAAACAAATGTTAATACTTGTTCATTCCTTATTGTTTCAGCTGCCAACTCAACTTTTATCTCCACAATGAAGGAGGAGACTCTACCGGCGGTCGACTTCAGGAAAACTGTGAACAGAAAACATATTTTAGGAGCCACTGGGAAACGTGAGTTTTTTTTTTAATTGGGTAGATTATTTGTCAATCGACCCAAAGTTACTAAGCAAAAAAAAAAATCTTCAGTGCTTAAGTCCACGTGACTATCACTGACCGGTCGAAAATCCAGATAACGGTTATTTTTAGAAAGGAGCCGTTGTGAGGCCAGAGTATTGCGTAAGAGGGTTATCTGTAGAATCTGCACTGGAATCATGGGCTTGGCTTTGCAAACAGTTTAGACCCAGATCAGGCGCCGCAGAAGGCGGCGTCTGATCAGGGTCTATACTGTTTGCTTACAGTAAGGAAAGCAAGGATTAAAGGATATGTTAACAGTATAAGTCACCGCTCATTTTTGTCCAGCCTACACTCAGAGACATTCGCCCCACCAGTACTCTCAGTGCTTTGATTATCATTATTTCACAAAAAATCAAAGCACTGACAGTACTGGTGGGTCGATTGTTTCTGAGTGTATGTTGGGAAAACAGTCACGAACGGAGACGTAGACACTTGTTTAACGTTGAAATTCCAATATTTCAACATTTTGTTAACACGTAGTTACATTTCCAAATTGGTTACTTTTCTGATGAAAATCCGTAACATGTTTTCTTATTTATACAGCAAAATGGGTTGTGGGCGCTCGTTAGAACCGCCTGATTGAGGCAGTTCTAACGCATACCTAAGCTTACATGTATGTCTTGGTGCAGAAATAAGAAAATAATGAACACCCCCGTAAACCCCAGTTTTCTCTTTGTGAAGTGGGGTTTTGTTGGTGTGTTCACTTCACGGATTTGTTCACGTGATGGGAAACAGTGTTGACCCTGACCAGACGCCGCATGCTGCGGCGTCTGATCAGGGTCTTCACCTTTTTGTCAGCCCCAACACAAGAGTCCAATCACGTTCGATTCACACGGAGGTAATCCTCTTTACACAACACGCTGAACTCACAACGAAATCAATGAGCACGGCAATAAATAACCGTTACTTGGCATTCCTACAAATCAGTATTGGTGACGTGGACATCAGCACGGGAAGCTACTTTGCTTAGTAACTTGGGGCCGATTGATAAACAAGCGACCAAATTATGCCCGCAACTATTTACCAATATCAAGAAGCTTCCCTGCGATTACCCATGTGCTTATTACTGGCCAAATAAGGGGAATGGGAACACCTTCTGGGGAGGCAATTCCTTCAAAAGTATTTTTGCCTCCCATGTCAATAAGGGTCAGCTCTTAAAGGAAAGCATTTGAGGAGCAAATTCTTTCCTTTAAGAGTAGACCCTCTTTTCAGTGGGACTTGGCTGATAGAAAAGCGAACGGCGCGCAAATAAGGCTAAAGATGTCCTGTACTGTTAGATTCTTCGATCATTGGCCCTCCTACAATTTGTCACATTTATTTTATACGTCGTTAGGTTTACGTCAGCTTCCGTACTTTATTTGTTTGTCTGTTTTTTTTTTTTTTTTTTTTTTTTTTTGATTTGAGGTATACCGTCCCCGTCAAAACCGTCACAGTAGGTCATTTTGGAGACGTTGCTTCCATTTTGTGGGACTTTTACCCGACATTGAGATGAAATGACATCTCAAGCCCTGTCGCCCAATGAGACCCATAGGGTTCATAAGCATGGACGGTCCGATTCGCACCGCTTCGCCTGGGCAGGCTTAGATCCTCTAAGGTGTTTACCAGTACTTGTACGCTTTAGATTCAGCTCTGCTAGAAGCATATGTATTCAAGCCCCGATGAGTGTGAGCGGACTTCCGTACTATAAGCCATAGGGGCTTGAATCATGAAAAAAAAAATGGAAAAAAAATATTTTTTGATACTATATTATATATAAAGTTCCAAAAAAGAAATCTGTTTTTTTTTTTCTTTTCATTTTTTGTCGTGATTCAAGCCCCTATTCTTTAAGGGGCTCTTACACTGTCACGAATTTGGCCACGACTCAACACGATTTTTTAAATCGTGGTAAATCGTGAATAACGTCGTAGAGAAGTCGGCAGAGATCTTGAGGAATCGTGGTTGATCGTGATTGTGCTACGACGAGACAAGATCATCTACGATGCCTCTACGATTCCGTTGCGACTGCCGTACGATCTACTACGATATCTTGACGACTGCTCACGACAATGCAAGATTCACCAGGAATGCACTACGATTGATGACGACGCTAGCACGATTTATCCCGACGCTACGTCGAACGCACTACTTTCTCCACGTAACTTTGTACATATAATTACCCAAGCAACTATGGTCAACTGTCACCTGTCCCTCCTGTTCCTCTGCACCTCCAGTTGTTCAGCCATTGCAATGTCATTTTCGATCATGTCTTGTTCGAGCTGAACTAAATTTTGAAGATACAGAAGCCTTTGACCTGGCTGCAAAAACATTTTCGTCAGATGCTCTCTACAGAAATGGTTGAAACTGAATGACACTGTGCATTTGATGAACACTTTTATATACCCAGATCGTTATAAATCCTGACGAATCGGGAGAAGTCTTGATTAATCGTGAGTAAATCGTATCGAATCCTCCATGATCGTACTGAGTCTTTGATCATCGTGCCTTGGTCGTAGAGCAGTCTTGCAGGGATCGTGAGAAATCGTGTATGATCGTCTGATATCTTGAAGCAATCGTGGTGCAGTCGTAGAAGAATCCTAGAGGATCGTAAGACATCGTGGTCGATCGTAGAGGATCGTTGTAAATCGGCTCCATTATCGTACAGCAATCGTGATTGTTCGTAGCAGTGTCGTAGCAATGTCGTGAGTATTCGTAGGGTAGTGAAATCGGAACCGTGTATGCCCCGATTTGCCACGATGTTCATGGTCCCAATTGGTCGTGGACAGTCGTGGACAATCGTGGTCAAAGTCGTGACAGTGTAAGAGCCCCTTTTAGCAAACAGTGAGTACCCTGATCAGACACCACATTTTTTAGCGTCTGTTCAGGGTCTTCACTGTTTGGCAGTGACACATTTTGGGGACGCTAGTCATATGTGGAATTATAAACAATGCAACTGGCCGGCCTCGGTGGCTCAGTCGGATGCGCGTCTGACTGGTGATCAGGAGGACGCGGGTTCGACTCCCGCCGGGATCGGCAACATTCTTTCGTGGAGATTGATCATGAAATCTTTTCTGCGGTCATTCTCTCCCTTCCGCTGATTCAAGAAGGGCAGTTGTCAGTTTCTGGCGAAAGAATGTGCACTGAACTGGTTAATCGCTTACGTATAAGCCTGCCCAGGAAAGTGTGAATAAGTAAACTGACCGGCTCAAAAATGACCTAAATAGTGTTGAATGGGCCGTTAAACTCCAAAACAAACAAACAAACAAACAAAACAATGCAACTGAAAAAAAATGAACCTACAAGTACCGGAAAGGGTGTTTTTTTTACATTTATATCCAGTCTACACTCAGAGGCAATCGACCCACCAGTGCTATCAACGCTTTGATATCTTGTTATTCAATCGAATTCGGATAGTTTTTACTGAAGGTTCATTCATTAACCCATTTAGTACCGGAAACACCAAAAGGGGTAGATGGCAAACAGTGCAGGCCCAGATCAGACGCCGCAGAACGCGGCGTCTGATCAGGGCCTACACTGTTTGTGAAAAGTTAAGCCATTTTCCAAATAAATTTTGAAGAAAAAAAAAACAACCTGACACCCCTTAATTTTGAATAGACTCCTGGTATATATAAGGAGGAAGATTCCATTTGGTACAAAAAGGGCTAAATTAATTTCTCTTTTTTAAAAATATTTTCAGCTGCCACCCCCCCCCCCCTCCACACACACCCCGCCCCCACGCCCCCCCCCCCCGCCCCCACACACAAAAAGAAGTAAAAAAGAGCAAAAATAAGGTGCCTTGTTTACTTTTTGTTAATAGAATATTCCAAAGGCAGGTGCAAACGATAGCTCCGCGTAGTCAATCTTACATGTGAGTGAGTGTTTGAGTTTTACGTCCCACCAACAACTAAGGTCATACGGAGACGGGACCTCGGTTTAAAGACTCATTCGAAAGTCTGGAGAAGCCGGGATCGATCCTGCGACCCCTGCTTTAAAAGGCGAGTAGCGTAACCACCACACCACGGACGCTTCTAAAAAAAAAAAAAAAAAATCCGTTCAGAAAATCTGAATCATCGATTTTTTCGTTTCTCGCTTTTAATCTTATTTTAGCCCATACATACGGAACCCGGGAAGGGACATGATTTTTTTTTATTTTATAAGTTGTGCGCACAAGATAATATCTTGTGCGGACAAGATATTATCTTGTTCGGACAACATATTATCTTGTGCGGACAAGATATTATCTTGTGCGGACAACATATTATCTTGTGCAGACAAGATATTATCTTGTCCGCACAAGATATTAAGTTGTGCGAACAAGATATTATCTTGTCCGCACAAGATAATATCTTGTCTGCACAACATAGATCTTGTGCAGACAAGATATTATCTTGTTCGCACAACTTATTATCTTGTGCGGACAAGATATTATCTTGTGCGGACAAGATATTATCTTGTTCGCACAAGATAATATGTTGTGCGAACAAGATAATATCTTGTCCGCACAAGATAATATCTTGTTCGCACAACTTCCCAAGATCTATGTTGTGCAAACAAGATAATATGTTATGCGGACAAGATATTATCTTGTGCGGACAAGATATTATCTTGTTCGCACAAGATAATATGTTGTGCGAACAAGATAATATCTTGTCCGCACAAGATAATATCTTGTCCGCACAAGATAATATCTTGTCCGAACAAGATAATATCTTGTCCGCTCAAGATATTATCTTGTTCGCACAACATAATAAAAATAAAAAATCATGTCCCTTCCCGGGTTCCGTACATACATCACTATGGGAAAGTTTTAGACCTCACCCTCCGCCGATTTCTCCAGCAAGTCGTATGCCTCTGCGACAGCTAGGAAAGGCTGTGGTAATTTGGAGAAAATTGCAAAATCTGTATTTTCTTTCACAGACTAAAACATTCTGACATGTTCGACACACCCTTTCAAACCATATATAGAAGTGGTTACTTTTCTTGTACATTACAAGGGCGTCTATGTTTTATTTGCACGATCACTCCATGGAAAATCATTAGCTGTGACACCACATCTGATATCGGTATAATTCCTTTTGGCCACTGTTGACAGCACATCGCGCTAGTGACTCCCCCGTTCCTAGTGAGCCTCTATCAAGCCATTCGAATATAAGGTGTGTCGCGATTGCATATTTATTTATAAAGTGCGTCACATGGATTTGAATATTTATTATTTTACCTGACAATCATCATCAAATGGACTTAGTCTGTGCTCTCATTTCTTTGTTTTGCCATTTTCTCCAAATAATCACAGTCTTTCCTGACTGTCGCAGAGGCATACAACTTGCTGGATAAATCGGCGGAGGCTGAGGTCTAAACTTTCCCATAGTGATGTATGGGCTAAAATGAGTATTAAAAGGAAGAATCGAAAAAATCGATGATTCAGATTTTCTGAACGGAGTTTACAGTCTTACATGCATCTGCGACTACTATACCATTATTTCATCGAATTTAGTGATTTTAGTCGTTGATTTGAGGTTTTACGTCCCCGTCAACACTATATAGATCATTTTGGAGACGTTGCTTCCAATTTTGTGGGACTTTTACCCGAAATTGAGATGAATGAAATCTCAGTCCCTGCCGTCCAATGAAATCAATAGGGTTTATATGCATGACGGGCGGACTATCACCACTTTGCCTGGGCAGGCTTAGTCCTTCTACGCACCGTTGTTTTATCTCTGCATGTGGTTGATTAATTTTTGTGTTCACGGAGATGTTGCACTGACGAGTTAGGAAGCCTTCATGCGGACTGAACAAATTATCTGTCTAAATCGCGACGGAAGTAAGGGCGAGGATTGTGGCTACGTAAAATCGATTTAAGCCCCCCCCCCCCCCCCCCACACACACACACACACACACATACACACAGACCCAGTGGAATTCGTTTCATTGACCGTTCCAATGCGGTTCGTCTGTCGTGGATTATTTTTTGTTATGGCTTGTTGTCTTTGAGTGTGTGTATCGCTTATATTATTTTGCTTTGGATAGCCAATTGGCCATTTTATGGGAAAGTAACTGTCCTTTTGGCTTTCCGCTAGTGATGTTTCCATTAGGGTCTAGTTGTTTCATGTTTGTGTTTCTTTCCCTTTGTTGTCTCTGAATTGAGCTCTGTGTTAATTGTATCGATTCCTGATCATCGCCTTCACTTCTGTTTTACCAGTATTCTTGTGCGGTCAGTTTCAGCTTTCTTTCTCTAAGCCCCTATGGTTGGGGGCAAAACAGTAGAGCTTCGATGGCTCGAACACCGATGGCCCGTTTACCATGGCTGAGTCGAACGCATTCTTGAGTCCCTAGGGAGTTTCTGTATATAAGGCTTAGGGAGGGTAAAAATTAGGATATTTTCGTCTTTTATCTTGCAAATATATGATGTGTGTACTCATTAGAATCGCCTCGATGAGGCGATTCTAATGAGTACACACAGCATACATTTTACATTATAGAACACAGAAAAAGATGTCCTAAAGTACGTCGTTATGCCTCCTGGCATTAGCCCTCAATGGCTCGAACTACCCCTGTCTCGAACAGATTTTCATGGTCCCAAAGGTGTTCGAGCCATTGAAGTTCGACTGTATATTTCATCGAGTGTGTTGAAAACACCAAAAATCTTCATGAGTGCGAAGCATGATACAAACAGCTGTTCAGTTACAACACATCGCCAAGTCAGGTATAAAATAAAAAGAACATTTACCTTTTTCTATAAATACCAAAAATATTTCATCTCATGTATTGAAAACATCAGAATTTTCACGAATGCTTCGCACTCGTGAAAATTCTGAGGTTTTCAATCCACTCGATGAAATATTTTTGGTATAGTAGTCGCAGATAAGATTGACTAGGCGGAATTATTCAGGTGTTGTCAATATATGTCAAATTCGCTTTGTCCACCAGAGGATTCGGTAAAGTGCCTTTCGCACGCTTTCTACAAGCGGACGAAATGGTCATATATACGCAACAGCTACGCTTGTGTTACAGTTGAATTCACACACTGGTGACTTGGTATACCTTTTTGTTAATGAAATATTCCTAACGCAGATACAAACGATAGCTCCGCCTAGTCAATCTTTATTCATCTCAAAATAGTAAATATCCTCTATGTCTCTAACACATTCCTGTTAGGAGCAGAAGAAGAAATGGGGCCTTTGTAAACCTCAGTTTTCCTGATTAATAGAAAGTGCATGGGGTTTACAGGAGTCTTTCATAACACTGACTAGTAAATGTGATGGCTATTTTTATTCATCACGAAAACACGCCTATAGAATTTTGACCCCCTTAAACCGCACTTTTGTGTAGTAAAACTGTGGTTTACAGGTGTATACATAGCCCCCGCCCATAGGGGCTTGAAGAAATATATGGGCTGCATGATGCTTCCACGCAGAGCTGAAATCGGCCCGCACACTAGTATTGGTAAACCGCTTAGGGGATCTAAGCCTGTCCAGGAACCGCGGTGCGAGGTGGACCGTCAATGCTAATAAACCCTACTGGTTTCATTGGGCGACAGGGCTTGAGATGTCATTTCATCTCAATGTTGGGTAAAAGTCCCGCAAAATTGGAAGCAACGTCTCCAAAATGACCTTTACAGTGTTGACGGGGACGTTAAACCTCAAATCAAACAAACAAAAACAGGTGTATACAATATTATTCTTATTTCTGTTCAAAATCATAGATTGTGGATACTCGTTAGTACCGCCTCGATGAGGCGGTCCTAAGGAGTTCCCACAATCTATATTTTGAGCAAAACATAGATTGTGGAAACTCGTTAGGACCGCCTCGGTGAGGCGGTTCTAACGAGTTCCCACAATCTATATATTTTAGCAGAAATAAGAAAGATATTACAAATTTTCATATAAAAATTTCGTTTTTTGGCGGTAAAAGTTGTACTTGTAAAGGTATGTATCGTAATGCTGTTTTCATTTTCCAGGCCATTTCAAGAAGTTCAAGAACAGATTGATGCGAAAGATGGAAGAATGTAAAGCGAAGCGGAAGAAGAAGAGATATTGTAAAATACGGAGTATTATAAACGTTCTTGTTCGGCTCAAAGTGCGAAACGTGACTTTCAGTGACACTGGGGAATGTGACCTATAGCCTATAGGCTAGCAGATATTTATGCACGAGCCTGAATTACACACCATTCTTACATGCTTTTCAATGAATGATACAGATTTCTCGCTGAAAAAATCTAAATCGATATCTTCACTGTTTCAAAGAGTGAAAATACGATTTTTATTTTTCACTGTTTTGAATAAGATGCATTGTAAAAAATAACATATATTCTCAGTTTGTGAAAAGTCAATTTGCTAAACGTTATTGATGTGTGACAGAAATGACGACACGCACGTTCGTTTTCACGTCTTTCCGACGTTGATGACGTCACTTTTTGCACCTACGCAAAGTAAATACTGCATTCGACGCCAAACAAGCTTAGCGCTGTGAACTGTTTCATAAAATTTCATTCCAAGCTGTTTTCCAGGTGCAATCTTTCAGTTTACCTCCAATATTATATATTATACACAGTTAACACGCTGGACGCGAACTCGCCGTGGAAATATAGTTTGTTCTCTGCGACGATGGCTGACGCTTGGAAATTGCGTTACAAATTACAATTTAAAGCATGAAAGAAACAGAAAATTTGATTTTTTTTTCAGTGTAAGTTCAATTTTTATTTCACCCATGAACACCAAAAGCAGTATTTCACTCGTGGCTTCGCCACTCGTGAAAATACTTCTTTTGGTGTTCATTCGGTGAAATAAAAATCGATCTTACACTAAAAAATCAAATATCCTCTATTTGCTATATAAAGCTTTGGGCAAATTTTTGTTTAATTGATGACGGATTTTCTATTTCAATACGATCATGAAGTGTGGTTAAACTGACCTGGTCACTATGAACCAAATAGTGTTAATCGGGTCGTTAAACTCCAAAATAAACAGCTCCAAGCAACTGGACAAATGTGGGGCTTTTCTAGTGCGCATCGGAAATTAATTTCAGTTTCCGAAATCTTCATATAAACAGTTATTTTTTTTTTCATAAATATACCTACCATATACATGCAATTGTCTGTTTTGTACAGTTCACGTGGGTACTGTTTGTTGTTGTTGTTGTTGTTGTAAGCGTAACTTGAATTTTGCACTGTGGACGACACACTAGCGTCCGACGAATATCTACCCGTTGAACTAATTGTCCCAACAGCTGAAATGTGATCACGCATCATTTATAAACATTCAACAATTAAATAAAGTCAAAATGGATTACATGTATTCATGTTGTTAATATTGTTTTTCAAAAAGTATTTATGAATATATTTTGACATTGAAAATCGCTGCTTAGCCACAGCAATTGAAATGTGTCTACGCACATGTAAGTTTCTTCGGACAGGTCTGCACGGTGAAGTCTCTGATCAGACTGCACATGCGCAGTCTGATCAGAGTCTTCACCGTGCCCTATATCGATGACATCCTCATGCAGACATGGAATGCTGTTTTCTGTTACAACCGCGCAACTAGCAGTTTAGCAATACGACATCTGTCGTCGGTTCATTAAAATACAAATACGTCAAAACACAATGACACGCTGAACAAGAATTTCGTCACAAGTGACATGTTTGTCAAAGTACAAAAAAGCTGTAATCCATATTTAGTGGTCAGTTTTCGCTTCACGCAGAGAGTGGGATGGAGCTTAGCGATTACCATTGCAATCTCGCCTTCTTTAGATTTGCGCTGCAAATTCAAAAATGTTATTAACATTACGTCAGTTGTCTGAAAGTTTCGGCCAATCAGCTGAGAGGGACTAGCTACGCAATCGTTCCACCCACGTTGTCAGTCATCTCTAAAACATGTTCAGAATCTCATGGTGGAAAGCTCAACACGATGCGACAAACTTCCGGTGCGTCTTTGATTTTCGTTGCTAACAGCATCAAACGTGTGATGGGCAGAAGACTTTTTGCTAAACTGTTGGTTGCGTGGTTTTAACAGACCCGGATAATAAATAACCCTTCACGCCCAACTTAACATACAGAGTAGGTTTTACACATATACAAAGCATCACGAAAACACGCCTATATGATTCTGAACCCCTTGAACCCCAATTTTATATAGTAAAACTGGTGTTTACAGGGGTAAACCTTATTTTGCTTATTTCTGCTCTAAAATATAGATTGTGGGTACTCGTTGGAACCGCCTCGATGAGGCGGTTCTAACGAGTGCACACCATCTATATTTTGAGCAGAAATAAGAAAAATATCACAAATTTTCATCTTAAAATTTTCATTTTTTCGGTGATGAAGGTGGCAATGTATTTGTATAGGCGTGTTTGCGTAATGGTATCAGCAGCACTGATTGTCGTACTTTAAGCTGCAGGAAAATTATAACCACTCTTGCTGGTCAAATGAATGTCAAATAATGCGTACACCGTTGCTGGACTGTACAGCAGATCGCCTAGTAAATGAGTATGTATACCTTATTTGTATGTTAAGGCAAATTCGAGATGGAGTTATACTGACCACCAAAGTTATGTTAACAGGTCTGCGAGTTTAGCTATTTCTAAAGACTGTCCATAAAAATAAAGACAGTCTTTAAATTTATGGACTCACATGTCTCTAGAAAGCAATGCAAATCGTAAGAATTTTTAAAAATTCGAAAATCGCAGTACATGTGTTACGCAACCTTCTTTATTAGATGATAATCTGCGCGTAGCTGAAAACTGACTATGATCCGTTGTCTTGTTGATTAATAATTAAAGAACTTAAATAATTGATTCTGTGTAGTTCAGGTTTTCTCCCTTACACTATAAACAATGAAATATGTCACCTGATGCGTGGCACACTTGTTGTAAAGTACATGAAGGGAGAAAACCTAAACAAGAATATCTTCCATAGACGTTTCATATAAATACTCGAAAAGTAGACAACAGTTTGAGACAAAACTTTCTGTGTATGCAATTCATCATGTAACGGATATGCTTATATAATATACATTCTGCGATTTTTGAATTTTTGAAAATTCTTACGATTTGCATTGCTTTCTAGAGACACGTGAGTCCATAAATTTAAATACTGTCTTTATTTTTATGGACAGTCTTTAGAAATAGCTAAACTCTCAGACCTGGTTAAGGTGCAGCAAAATATAGGATTATTGCATTTTCAGTCGGTGAATTTATTCACAAGACTTAAGTCATCGTCCGATGACACTTTTCAGCTTCCTTCTATTCAAATGCTTTTGAAGTTATAGTGGTCGGCGGTTGTCTACGACTTATTACTACTTATATCCCTCCGCCCACTGTGTAGTCTTTGCAGTTTTATCTGAGATCTGAAAGCCTTGGCGTAGAATTGTTTGATTTGGGATACACGTATGATTTTATGTATTTACAATACATAAACACAAACAGTTTGATATATTTACGATATTAAAAATTTCTGGCGGATGAATACAATCGGTTGGAGGTCAAGATTGTTGTGTTTCGGTACGGAAAAGTAAGAAAAAAAAAATGCAGTAACATTCTTTTCTATTTCGAATATTTTTTGGGTTTGATATTCGTACATGCTTTTTATACTGGATAATGTATATAAAATTAGTCGAGTCCAAGTTGTATGATTGCAGTAGGCATATCTATAAAATGATTCAATGACTGCAGAAGTCAAACAAATCAAAGCTCCAGATAACAGGACAATGAGTAGAAATAATTTCGGATCTTTCTTTATTTATAATATAATATACTGTCACACCCTCTCACGAAGAACGAAGATTACGTGCAGTTGATCATTTGTCAGTTTTCTATACTATAGATCTAGTTTTCCCAAAACAGGTTAGAATCGGTGCGGTGGTTGAGTGGGGGGTGGGGGGGGGCAGTTCTAACGATTATCATATAAATAGACTGCATCAGTCCGTTTGTGTTCGTGGTAGATACTGCATTTTGTCTTTGATGCAAGAAGACCCCTGTCGGGTGACACGTCAAATGACATTCCTGGTGTATGAATGCCATTGTAACATTTCTGCTTCGATTCCCGGCAAATAAAATTATGGCATCCGAACAGGCGCCACAGGGATGGTCGCCACTAAGTGCACCATTAACTGCAGCCCCCGTGTGCAGGAGAACCACCCAGGTTAACGACGCCTACCCTAAGTAGCTATATCAGTACAAGATTACCGTGTATGCACCTGCAAGTAATGGTCAAATGTTACGGATATATATGCATTAAATACCCTTAATATCTGGAGCTTTATATTCGGTTACAACTACACCAGCTCTTGTTTTGTCTGCTGATAACAATAATAGGCGATAATTGAAGATCAAGTAACAGGTAAATGAAGTGATGGCTGCTCTCATCATCCCCAGTCCGTGTAAGAAGATTATTAGTTTTTTGGAATGCCCCTGTCCTTTAAACTAGAGGCATATTAAATAATCCACTGCATTCGCTGATTTAACCTTTAACCACAACCTTTGTCTTGGAGCAGAAATAAAACAAATAATGTATACCCCAGTAAACCCCAGTTTTCCCTATATAAAGTATACGTTTTAGGGGGTATTCCTTTCACGGACTTGTTCACATGATGAATGTAAAGAGCACCCCTGTCACCCCGCTTGCTGCAGAGAAAAATAGGGTCTAGAGGGTATACAGTATTATTACAAAGATTGTGGGTACTCGTTAGAACATTTTTATTGAGACAGTTCTAACGAGCACCTTCAATCGATGTTTGAAGAGAGAAAAACAATATTAACAGAAAACCCCTCGGGATAAGAGCTGTTTAAAGTATGCGCCTGCTATGTATGTTATGTGTAAGCGCTATAATAGAACGTTTCCTTACAAAATCAAAGCACTGAGAGTACCGGTGGGTCGATCGTCTCTGAGTGTAGGTTGGGAAAATAGTCCTGAACTGAGAATCGAAATGTTCGTTTACTTTTAAGCAAGCACAGTAGATCTGATCAGACATCGCGTTATGTGGCGTCTGATTATGTAGATTCTGTTTGCCAATGTTCAAGTGCATAAGCACAGTCCCCCCGCCTCCGCCAAACGGGGCTTGAATAAATAGATGGGCTGAATGATGCTTCCACGTAGAGCTGAAACCGACCACACACGAGTACTGGTAAACCGCTTAGAGCATCTAAGCCTGCCCAGACAAAGCTGTGCGAGTCGGACCATCCATGCTCATAAACCCTATTGGTTTCAATTTGCGACAGGGCTTGAGATGTCATTTCATCTCAGTATCGGGTAAAAGTCCCATAAAGTTGGTAGTATCGTCGCCAAATGACATATACAGTGTTGACGGGGACGTTAAACCTCAAATCAAACAAACAAACGAGCACAGGCCATAATTTTCTTCTTTCGCTGCGCTCTGACGTCTTAGGAATGCCAGCCTTCAGGGTCAACGGCAATCAGATGGTCAGTGATAGACCCGCGGACAATAGCAAGCAACAGATTCTCTACTTTATAACGTAGACTGTGGGCACGCGTTAAATCGCTTCATTATAAGAAAAGTATTTAGATTATGTTTTGTCTGAAAAAAATATGGTAGCATTTTCCGTCAAATTATTTACATGTACTTGTCATTTGTTAATGTGCTTAATTATTTCCCTGCTGTATATGCGTATATCGATTCATCTTTCAGAATTTCGAGTATTTCACTGGTAATGCTTAACCTCATATGCAACACAATCTGTGCTGAATATTTCATGTCGCAGCTGCAAACACTGTAGATCCATCGATGGCTTCTGATCAGCATCTACAATGTTTGTCATAGTTTCTCCTCTCTCTATTCTCCTCGCTCAGTCCCACCACTGCATCCCAGCTCCTGAATAACAATGATCTGTAATAGAGCCCCCTCAGCGATATGTTTAAACAACGACAAAAAATCATTTCACCGGTTAATGCAGGTCCGCACACAGTTGGGAGGGTGTAAACGCAGCCCCTCCCCGCTTTTGGAAATTATCTCATATTCATGCAGTTTTTTTATCCTCTGCAAAATACCTGAAATTCGCACCGTCAGCCCGCCCCTTTTCAGAGTCTGCGGGCATGCCTGAATCATGCTCAAAACTGTTGCTACATACATATGGCGAACAGTGCCCACCCTGATAAGAAGCAATCTACTGTCTATCCGATCTGGGTCTACGATGTATGTCTAATAACGGTACCACATATAAAGTCTGAGCTTGTCATTTTGCTCTTAAACATTTCAGGGTTCTCAACAGAAGTGCAACAAGTCTATGTTTTCTCGACTAAGCATACTTTATGAATGGAATATTCTGTTAGACCTCACGTGACAGCGTGTTACCTGAGCAACCTGGCATTCTTATACTATTTCGTTTAACCCTCAAATGCCACAGTGTAGTGCCTGTGCAACCTCCTGAGCAGACGTCACATTCCGCGGCGTCTGCTGTGGGTATTCGGTGTTCACACGATTCCTGTCAAGACTCTATAGATAGCCCTGACCCATATGTTGCATCGATAAAAATAGCGCAGCGTTTCAAGTTCTATTAATATTGGTTTTCCCAGATCAGTGATGGTCACGTGAACAACTGCATGAATTCCGTTTTGCCATTTAGTATATTTGGGTCGATCGTACAAGATCGACCCAAAGCACGTTAATTTACGCCTGTAGGGTACTGGTAAACAGTGTAGATCCGGATCAAACATGTAAAGTGTTTCAAATGCAGCTTTTGTAATTCACCGACTTTGAGGCTTCTCAAGCCTTTGATTTTTTTGTTGTTTTGTTTTTGTTTTTTACGGAATTGAGATTTTGCATCCCCTTCGACACTATTAAGGTCATTTTGAAGAGGTTCCTTCCAGTTTTGTGGACTCTTACCTGACGTTGCGATGAAATGACATATGAAGCCCTATAGGAACTCACACCACTTTGCCCGGGAAGGCTTACACCTTCTAAGCGGTTTACCAGTACTCATGGGCGGTCGTTTTCAGCTCTGTGCGGAAGCAGTTGCACCATGCAACCAAATTTATTTTTCCAAGTCCCGATGGGCGGGGGCATTGATACTGTAGATGTCCCTGTGCGTAACAAATTTTTCGCATAGCAAGGAATGAACGTTATTTCTTAACGTTTATTGATGTATGCATAGAGACGGAAAACGGAATTATTAGGAAAACACGTACGTGTGAAATAATGGCGTCCAACATGGTGTCAGAAGTGACATATTTGTGCTAAAAATGATGACATCTTTCTTATTCCTGCTTTCAACATAGATTGTGGGTGCTCATTAGAACCGCCTCACACAATCTATGTTTTTGAGCAAAAATAAGGCAGATAATGTATAGTGCGAACAAATTGACCTGAGACTGGTGAACTCTATTAACATAATTTCACATCCGACTGAATGCATATTTGTCCTCGTCGTTTTCCGAATTTGGCAATATTGTTATACAATACATAGAGGTCGGTAAATGGACCGCTATTCACGTGATGCCGAAAATTCACGAGACGTTTACGAAAGCCGACGTATTAGGCGATAACAATTACTAATGTATTCCTTGGATAAAGGTCAGTCTCAGGGTAAATTGTTCGCACTATATACCCCCGTAAACCCCAATTTTCTCTTTATGAAATAGGGTTTAGTGGGGTCTTCGTTTCACGGACTTGTTATCGTGATATAACTCCCAGCCAATAAAAGGAATAAATATATATATATATATATATATTTACATTTCCAGTGTAAAGTCTAATGTAAACCTATAGAAAACAATTGCGTTCATACATCCATGAACGCATCGAATCACATGATATTCCGTGACGTTAAGTGACGTCATTCTAAACCATTGTTCTCTACGGGCGTTGATGACGTCAACGCTGATCCGCTCTTTGTACAAAAACAGCGTGTAAATGTTTTTCAGCTTTAAAAGTTTGCTCTACGAGCATTTTTTCGCCCAGTGATGAGGGGCAAATAATGTAAATATAAAAAATAAACTTAATTTTTCTGCTTTTCATGAAAGTATGAACGACAGTGGGTCGCTAGCAAAGTTTACATGAACCCCTTCGGGGTTCATTTACTTTGCACGCGACCCACTGCGTTCATACTTCCATGAACTGCAGAAAAATAAATTTCATTTCTTAAATATTTTTTATCGATGTGTAAACTCTAGCGAATCCCTCACAAACGGCATCAAGCCCGAAGGGCTTAATTTTTGCTAAGTTTGTGAGTGATTCGCGATAGTTTACACATCGATAATCTCCTCGGGTTTCATGCAGTTTGTGAGTGATTGGCGGTAGTTTACACATCGATAATCTCCTCAGGTTTCATGCAGTTTGTGAGTGATTCGCGATAGTTTACACATCGATAAACTCCTCGGGGTTTCATGCAGTTTGTGAGTGATTCGCGGGAGTTTACACATCGATAAACTCCTCGGGGTTTCATGCAGTTTGTGAGTGATTCGCGGGAGTTTACACATCGATAAACTCCTCGGGGTTTCATGCAGTTTGTGAGTGATTCGCCGGAGTTTACACATCGATAAACTCCTCGGGTTTCAAGCAGTTTGTGAGTGATTCGCCGGAGTTTACACATCGATAAACTCCTCGGGGTTTCATGCAGTTTGTGAGTGATTCGCGGGAGTTTACACATCGATAAACTCCTCGGGTTTCATGCAGTTTGTGAGTGATTCGCGGGAGTTTACACATCGATAAACTCCTCGGGTTTCATGCCGTTTTGTGAGTGATTCGCGGGAGTTTACACATCGATAAACTCCTCGGGGTTTCATGCAGTTTTGTGAATGATTCGTCGGAGTTTACACATCGATGAAATCCACAAAAATGATAATTCATTCCCTACACTTCCAATTTCTGCCATCGAAATGTTAAAAATGCCAACAAAATGGTAAATGTTTGGAATTCTTTCGAAAGCTTATGAACATACCAACGTCCACGGAAGCAGCCATCTTGGAAAGTAATCCAAGCGAAAAACAAAACCCCGTCAAGTCTTTAAATTCCGTTTATTTTGTCTTCTAATACATGTATATACAATTTCAATCAATCGAATGATGTGAACGTCACTTCGTATACATTGACGTAACTCGCGGGTTTTGAGCGTGCTCTTTGACGTCACTACCTGTGTCTGTGTGAACTAGTTGAGATTTTTGCTCATGGAATTTGTCCAATTATGGAACTTTTATTTCAACCAATCAAATCGATCGAAATGTTCATAATGATGTACTACAATCGACTCACCATGCTGTCAGTTCTACGGTTCTTTCTAGCTACGATTACGAAAACACGCCTATTAAAATATATTACAAATTTTACCGCCAAAAAATGAAAACTTTCAGTTAAATATTGTGATATTTTTCTTATTTCTGCTCAAAATATAGATTGTTGGTACGCGTTAGAACATCCTCATCGAGACAGTTCTAAGTATATTTTGGAGCAGAAATAAGATAAAATAAGGTTTACACCTGTAAGCCCCAGTTTTACTTTATAATAGTGGGGTTCAAGTGGGGCGGGGGTGGGCGTGTTTTCGTGATGGATTTAACTGAAACTAAGACTGATTCGTTTAACTTTTAAATGCCTGTACCGTAAGCAAACAGTGTAGACCCTGATCAGATTCCACGTTATGTAGAAGCCTCTGTGGTGTAGTCATTAAACCAGAGGTCGCGGATTCCATCCTGGGCTTCTCCAGACATTCGGATGAGTCTTGAAACCGAGGACCCGTCTCCGTATGACCATAGCTGTTGGTGGAACTTAGAACCAAACACACTCATTCCACGTATTGACCAATATTTTGACCAATGGTTACCGTTTCAAGGCGATTCCCTATAGTAACTAATAGAAAGAGGGGGTGTGCAGTTTGTCCATAAATGACCTAACTTTCTTTTGAAAAACCAAATCCACTGAAAGTACAGAAGGAATGTTTGTTTGATTTTAGGTTTAACGTCCCCGTCAACACTGTAAAGGTCATTTTGGAGACGCTGCTTCCAATTTTATGGGACTTTTTTGTTTGTTTGTTTGTTTGCTTTCAGGTTTAACGTCCCCGTCAACACTGTAAAGGTCATTTTGGAGACGTTGCTTCCAATTTTATGGGACTTTTACCCAACATTGAGATGAAATGACATCTCAAGCCCTGTCACCCAATGAAACCAATAGGGTTTATAAGCATGGACGATCCAAAACTCGCACCGCTTTGCCTGGGCAGGCTTAGATCCTCTAAGCGGTTAACCAGTACTCGTGTGTGGGTCAGATTCAGTTCTGTTTGTAAGCATCATGCAGCCCATATATTTCTTCAAGCCCCGATGGGCGGGGGCCGACAGAAGGAATGTTAATTCAGGAATGATGAACAATAATTTGGTATTAGAGGTAAAATAAACTGACCTATACCAGCCCATAATAAACTGAGCGTGTTACCTATCAGATTAGCGACTAATCGAGAGTCCATTTCTGGGAATGTTTGGGTCGATTGACAAACGATCGACCCCAAAAAGTCGCATCTGCAAATGCGAGTTCTACATTACGATGATATATATCAAGGGTACCAGGTTTGTGTTTTTTTATGCCCCCAACGTCGGAGAAGTTGTTGGGGCATATTGGTTTTGCCCTGTTCGTCTGTTCGCACCAACGAAACAACATTTAGGGGGCAAAGAATTTGGACAGTTTGACACTTAAGTATATATTTGTGAGTCCAAATGGACTTTATTCCGTTATTTTGGTACTTAAGTGGCAAAAATTCGCTCTTAGGTGGCTTGCCGCTTAAGAGAATTTGCCGCTCAAGTAGTCGATATGCCGACGCCTAGCCACTTAAGTATCCATTCGTGAGAATGTCCGTCCTTCTGTCCGTCCCGCTTTTATTCTGCATAGCATAACTTAAGAACCATGGGTGCTAGGTTTTTGAAATTTCATATATGGATTCCTTATGAAAAGATAAATGGTCCATGTTTTTTTTTTCTCGTCAGGATTATGCCCCTTTCTTGAGTTATGCACCCTTTGCAAAAAATACTTTGAAATCTTGTAAGGAAAACATCTCAAAAACTGTTTGAGCTTTTGCCCTGAAACTTTACAGACTGGTTTGGGATGATGAGTAGATGAACTGATTAACTTTTGAAAAAATCCGAAATTGTTTCTTCAGTTATGGCCTTTTGATTTTTTTGCGTTTTAAGCTTGAAAGCAAGATAATTAAAAAAAACTGTTCGAGCTATTGCCCTGAAAATTTACAGAATGGTTGGGGATGATGAGAAGATGAACTGATTTACTTTTAACAAAAATCCATTTTTTTTTTCATGAGTTATGCGCCTTTGACATTTTGCGCGTTTTAAGTTTGTAAGCTAGATATCTCAAAAACTGTTTGAGCTATTGCCCCGAAACTTTACAGGCTGGTTCTGGATGATGAGTAGATGAACTGATTACATTTTGACAAAAGATTATGCCCCTGTCTTGAGTTATGCCCCTTTGCAAAATACTTTGAAATTGTGTAAGCAAGATATCTCAATAACTGGTTGGGCTTTTTGCCCTAAAACTCTACAGACTGGTTTGGGGTGATGAGTAGATGAACTGATTAACTTTTGAAAAAAATCCGAAATTGTTTTTCTTGAGTTATGACCCTTTGATTTTTTTGCGTTTTAAGCTTGTAAGCAAGATAACTAAAAACTGCTTGAGCTATTGCCCTGAAACTTTGCAGAATGGTTGGGGATGATGAGAAGATCAGCTGGTTAACTTTTGACAAAAATCCAATTTTTTCTTGAGTTATGCCCCTTTGAAATTTTGCGCGTTTTAAGATTGTAAGCAAGATATCTCATAAACTTTTTGAGCTATAGCCCTGAAACTTTACAGGCTGGTTCAGGATGATGAGTAGATGAACTGATTAACTTTTGAAAAAAATCCGATTTTTTTTCTTCAATTATGGCTCTTTGAAATTTTTGTGTTTTAAGCTTGTAAGCAAGATAACTCAAAAACTGCTTGAGCTATTGCCCTGAAACTTTACAGGCTGGTTGAGGATGATGAGTAGATGAACTGATTAACTTTTGAAAAAAAAATCCGAAATTTTTTCTTCAGTTATGCCCCTTTGATATTTTTTTGCGTTTTGGGGATGATGAGAAGATGAACTGATTATTTTTTTACAAAAATCCATTTTTTTCTTGAGTTATGTCCCTTTGAAATTTTGCACGTTTGAAGTTTGTAAGCAAGATATCTCAAAAACTGTACGAGCTATTGCCCTGAAGCTTTACAGGCTGGTTCAGGATGATGAGTAGATGAACTGATTAACTTTTGAAAAAAATCCATTTTTTTTTCTCGTCAGGATTATGCCCCTTTCTTGAGTTATGCTCTTTGCAAAAAATGTTTTTAAATCTTTTGACCCTTTGAAATTTTTTGCGTTTTAAGCTTGTACGCAAGATAACAAAAAAAACTGTTTGAGCTATTGCCCCGAAACTTTACAGAATGGTGTGGGATGATGAGAAGATGAACTGATTAACTTTCGACAAAAATCCATTTTTTCTCGTCAGGATTATGCCCCTTTCTTGAGTTATGCTCTTTGCAAAAAATGTTTTGAAATGTTGTAAGCAAGATATCTCAAAAACTGTTTGAGCTTTTGCCCTGCAACTTTACAGTCTGGTTTGGGATGATGATTAGAGGAATTGGTTAACTGTTGAAAAAAGTCCGAATTTTTTTTTCTTGAGTTATAGCCCTATAAATTGTTTTTGCGTTTAAAGATTGTAAGCAAGATAACTAAAAACTGTTTGAACTATTGCCCTGAAACTTTACAGAATGGTTGGCGATGATGAGAAGATGAACTGATTTCCTTTTTACAAAAATCCGTTTTTTTTTTCTCGAGTTATGCGCCTTTGAAATTTTTGCGCGTTTTAAGCTTGAAAGCAAGATATCTAAAAAAACTGTCTGAGCTATTGCCCTGAAACTTTACAGGCTGGTTCAGGATGATGAGTAGATGAACTGATTAGGTGAAATTTAATGCATTTGCATTTTTGGGGAACCTAATGCATGCCTGCTTAAGACAGGTTGCTCGCTTAATAGAGGTGGACACTAAGACAGGTTTCACTGTATCTCTAAAACTGTATGAGCTGTTGTCCTGTAACTTAAAACACTATGGGGTGATAAATAAATGACCTGATTAACTTCAGTTTTTCTTGTGTTATGTTCCTTCTAAAATTTCAGCATTGCAGCCAAAAAAAAAGATATCTCAATTGCTGTTAGGGACAAGCAGTGTTGGGGTCAAGCAGTGTTAGGGTCAAGCAGTTGGGGGCATTGTGTTTCATAAACACTGGCTCTAGTTTATATCAAGTTTATCAGGCTTCGAGAAAGCTTGTAGAATCTCGAGGCTTGTCGAATCTAGTATTCTATTTTTCAGTATATTACGATAAGTTATCGATTGTCCTCAGTGCGTCCTAACATTCCGGTCGATATATTTAGCATCAGCTGACCGTATTTTTTTCTGTGATATTTTTAAAACGTCACGTTAACAAGTCCGTGAAATAAACACCCCCTTACACCCCACTTTATATAGAGAAAACTGGGGTTTACGGAGGTATACATTATTTTCCTTATTTGCTCCTAGAAAAAGCTTGTGGGTACTCGTTAGAACCGCCTCAATTTCTAACGAGTACCCACAACCTATGTTTTGAGTATAAATAAGAAAAATATCACACATTTTCTTCAGAAAATTGACCCTTTTTGGGGATGTAAAAAAAATGCACTGTGACGCACGGGTGTGTTATCTTAATGGTATTTCTTTTCCAATTTTTCCAGTAATAATAACATTTTAGCCTTTTTTTCCGGTATTCCGGCTCATTCACAAAAGTGCAATGTCATGTTGACCCGATAAAGCTAAACGTCCTGAGATAGCATACCTTTATCGGGTCAATGTATTACAATGCAATTGATATAGGGCGTAACTGATAAATAAATATCTCTAGAGCTAACATTTATCTGATGAATATTTATGTTATTCTAGTCCAAACACAATAATAATAATAATAAGGATAATAATAATAATAATAATAATAATAATAATAATAACAACAATAATGGACCTTTTTATAGTGGGTAACACATTTAGTAAACTAGTACTTATCTTCCATGTGCGCCTCTTTTTCCTGGGTAGAAATCAGTACTAAGTAACGTGCACGTATTTGCCAAAGAAAAGAACACTTGGCGCTTGCAGGGATCGACCCGCTACCTCTCGATCTTTAATCCGATGCTTTACCACTGCACCACGGCGCTCCATATAGATTGTGGGTGCTCGTTAGAACCACCAAACGAAGACCAAGAATCAAAGAACTAAGTTTTTGAGCACAGATACCGTGAACATGTTTATTTTATACTTAACAGTAATATCAATGCATATCTGAAAGAAATAAAAGTGATATTGTTTATTTATTTTGTTTAACGTCCCTGTCAAAACTGTATAGGTCATATTGGAGACGCTGCCTCCATTTTTGTGGAACTTTTACCCGACATTGAAATGAAATGACATCGCTGAGCGGTTTACCTGAGTACTCGTGTGCGGTCGATTTCAGCTCTGCGTGGAAGCATCATGCAGCCCATCTATTTCTTCAAGCCCCGATGGGCGGGGGCCGAAAAAGTGATATGTGAACATATAAATGACATTTTCACACAGTTAAAAATAACAGGCCGGTGTTATTTTCTTTCTAGCAGCCGGGACTACTTTTTAGTTTGTTTTTCGTATGAAAACAAAAAAAAAATCCTTTTTTTTTCGATAAATATCAATATTTCATCGAATGCGTTGAAAACGTATTTCATCAAGTGTGTTGAAAACACATCACGAATACATGCCTATATAATTCTGACCCCCTTGAACCCCACTTTTATATAGTAAAACTGGGGTTTACAGGGGTAAACCTTCTTTTTCTTATTTCTGCTCTAAAATATAGATTGTGGGTGCTCGTTAGAACCGCCTCATCGAGGCGGTTCTAACGAGTATCCACAAGCTATATTTTGAGCAGAAATAAGAAAAAATACACATTTTTTTGTCTAAAAAATGTCATTTTTAGGCGGTAAAATTTACAATGTATAGGCGTGTTTTCGAAATGCAAGAATTTTTCACTAGTGCGGAACATGTCACGAACAGTTGTGAAGTTACAGTACATTGACAAAGTCACGTGTAAAATAAAAAGAAAATGATAAATACCTAACATATCATAACTCGTGTCATTACGCAAACTCGCCTATACAAATACATTGCCACCTTTATCGCCGAAAAATGAACATTTTATGCTGAAAATTTGTGATATTTTTCTTATTTCTGCTCAAAATATAGATTGTGGGCACTCGTTAGAACCGCCTCATCGAGGCGGTTCTAACGAGTACCCACAATCTATATTTTAGAGCAGAAATAAGAAAATAAGGTGTACCCCCGGAAACCCCAGTTTTACTATATAAAAGTGGAGTTCAAGGGGGTCAATTATATAGGCGTGTTTTCGTGATGGTGGTAAAGCATTAGAATTGTCACTCATGCTTCGCACCCGTTAAAATTCTGATTCTGATGTTTTCAACACACTCGATGACATATTTTTGGTATTCGTCTAAAAAAGTAAATACCCTCTATATCTCTTGAACTGGCATTCTTCAGATGAATATTTATAATATGCTAGTCCAAACATAGATTGTGGGCACTCGTTAGAACCGCCAAACGAGGATCCACAATCCCACAAGTCCGTGTAAGGAATACCCCTTTAAACCCCATTTTCTATGGAGAAAACTGCATGGGGCGTACAGGAGTATAAATTAATTCTGCTATAAGACATAGGTTGTGGGTACCCGTTAGTACCGCCTCAATGATGCGGTTCTAACGATCACCCACATCCTATAGGTTGTGTATATATATGTTTGGAATATAAATAAGCAAAACATCAAAATTTTTCATCAGAAAAATAACGGTTTTGAATATATAAGAAAGAATGCACTATTCCACAAGGGTTTGGTATCGTAATGCGTTTTAGCAAAAATACAGTAAAAATGTATACTCTTGTTAAGAAGAGTTTAGAGGGATGTCCATGCACTTTTAACCTGGTAACAATTTCTTCTCCACGGAAATTCGGAACAAGATTTATCAGCTAGGACATAGACCTGTTGATGTTTACAAAATGTACTCAAATGTAATCAAATTCTTTGTTATCTAATATTATTAAGTAAACTTATTGACATCGCGAGAAAACCCATCTCACTGTATGATTTTACCACTGCTAATGCGTATACAGTTTATTTTCATCGCTTCAAAGTGTAAGTCTGAAGAAGATATCAAATAAAAAGATCGTTTTTCAGGTCAGCGCCAACCTGCTGATCAGTTGTGACTGACGAAAATTTTAACGTTAAGTCGCGGCTCATCCAGTGTTGAATTCACGTCTACACTTGATGTACCGTGAATTCAAAAATATTTTGTTTCAAACAATGCATATATGCGTTCACAATATTTGCATTATTTGCTGGCTCCCAGCTTGCACATCGTCAATATTGGAAAAACAGGTAACCAGACCCCCCTGACCTTTAAAGGTCAGGGGGGTCTGGTTACCTGTTTTTCCAACACTGATAACCTTCAGACTAGGAACCAGCAGATAATGCAAATAAGGTGAATAGTGATTATTAGTACATAGTTGGAATTTGAGTTAGAATAGGGGTGAGTGATTTCATGTTATTTATTTTAGCACAGTCGCAGTGGCTATTTTTACCATTCGAGTGGAGCTTGAAGTAATCTCACAGCAAGTTCGGCTTGTTTCTTACCTTCAGGCTCATTTGGAGTGATATTGAAATTTCTTTTTTTTTTTTTTTTTTTTTTTTGTTTCAACGGTTTGATTTGAGGTTGGTTGGTTGATTTGATGTTTAACGTCCCCGTCAACACTGTAAATGCCATTTTGGAGACGTTGCTTCCAATTTTGTGGGACTTTTACCCGACATTGAGATGAAATGACATCTCAAGCCCTATCGCCCAATGAAACCAATAGGGTTTATTAGCATGGACGGTCCGCCTCGCACCGCGGTTCCTGGACAGGCTTAGATCCTCTAAGCAGTTTACCAGTACTAGTGTTCCGGGCCGGATTCAGCTCTGCGTGGAAGCATCATGCAGCCCATATATTTCTACAAGCCCCTATGGGCGGGGGCCTAGCAGCCAAAATTGTATTTTTCTTTTTGTTCTTATTTTGCAGAGGGAAAAACGGATCGACATTTCAGATAACGATACACATATAATCTGATGTCCTTAAACTCTGAAAAATAAGCAACAAAATGCATGTTTACCTCAAAAATAACGTCTGCTTGTGTTGATTATCACATAAAGGGTTTATAATCGTCAAACATGCATGTGCGGTTTTGCCAAACTTTATTCGGAGTAATTCGGAGTACTTCGTTTATATCCAACAAGTCTGTGAAGCGAATACCCCTGTAAGCACCATTTAATACACTCGAGCGGCGGGTCCCTCTTGAATTAGCGAAAAAGAGCAATTGTGCAGCATTTGTGCCCAACAGCATACAGTCGCAACACAGATGTGGCAATGATGTTCCACTGCAACACGAGAGAATAGTTTTCAACGATATTAGGAAGCTAAGAAAGCGCATTAGAGCCAGATAAACTTTTATTTCCTTTGATAGGTATCTCAAAATTTAGACAGTATCTCAAAATTTCGACTTACTTACTCGAAAATTCTACTTACTATATCGAAATTTCGACATACTTATTAACTCTAAAGTTCGACTTGGTATCTCCAAATTTCGGCTTAGTCTCGAAAGTTCGAGATACTGTCTCGAAATTTTCAACTAATTTACTCGAAATGTTATCTTGAAATTTCGGTTAAGTATCTCGTAAATGTCGACATAATATCACGAAATTTTGACTTATTGTCTCGTAATTATTATGTCGATAATAAGAAAGTAAGTCTAAATTTCGAGTTAATAAAGTCGAAATTTCCGGATAATATGTCGCAATTCCGATATACTAAGTTGAAAATTCGAGATCGAAAAAAACATCGGGTTAAGAAGTCGAAATTTCCAGTTATCATGGTTATTAAGTCGAAATTTCGAGATACGAAGTCGAAATTTCGAGATACTTAGACGAGATTTCGAGTTGCCTATCAAAGAAAATAAAACTATACCTGGCCATAATGCTTTTCCAATGTCTACTCTTAAACACATCGCGTGGACAAGTCCGTGAAATGAACACCCCTCTAAACGCCACTTTATATAGAGAAAACTGGGGTCTACGGGGGTATACATTATTTTTCTTATTTCTGCTCCAAGACATAGTTGTGGGGTACTCGTTAGAACCGGTTCTAACAAGCACCCACAACCTATATTTGCAGTATAAATACGAAAAATATCACAGATTTTCATCCGAAAAATATCCATTTTGGAGACGTGAAAAAATGCACTATGACGCAGGGGTGTGTTATCTTAATGCGTAGGATGTCACATCCCCGTGGTATACGATGTAGTCTGTTCTTTTATTCATTACGAGAACACGCCAATACAAATACATTGTAAACTTTACCGCGAAAAAAACAAAACAAAAAAAAACACGAAAATTTTAAGATGAAAATGTGTGATATTTTTCTTATTTCTGCTCAAAATATAGATTTTGGATATTCGTTAGAACCGCCTCATTGAGTACCCACTATTTATATTTTAGAGCAGAAATAAGAAAAAAGGTTTACTCCTGTAAACCCCAATTTTACTATATCAAATTGGGGTTCAAAGGGGTCAAAATTATACAGGCGTGTTTTCGTGATGATTTTCTAATCACAGATGGTGATAATTTTCTTCTTCCGGGAAATCATAAAAACCGCCTCGAGGCGGTTCTAACGGCAACCTAAATTAAATGTTTTAAAGCAAAAATGTGCCCCTTTTAACCTACATTTTAACGTTATGATGTCTTATCTGAGACGATTAAGTGACAATCACTGCTATGTTGGTGTAAAAGTCGTTTCGTGTTCTATCGTGATTAATGAAAACCCATAAGTGATCCCTATTCGCAACAGCTACATGTAAACGTTATTCCCGATAAACCTTAACGAAAAAAAAAAAAAAAAAGACAGCTCGATTCTAATATATTGCAGAAAAGAAATCTGACACGAAAGCAAATTTTTCAAAATGCCTCTTTAGACGTGAACAGCTAGTAAATTTGACATATGATGTCATGAAACGTGATCTTTTACACGTTCTGATTATCAGCGTACGTGATTGAAGAAATTCAAACGTTGTGGTATATTCTAACACAGCGCGCCTATATAGGCAATGGAAAATAACTGTGTTTTATTCTTCAACAAATCACGGCAACGAAGAGCGTGACGAGTGACGTGATTAAAAACTGCCAATTCATGACGTCACTAGTCGATTTCCTTGACGCTGGACGGATTAACGTCATTTTCTCGCATCGGAAACGTTAGAAAAGGATACAAATGCATGTGTTTCAGTCGATAATTTTAGCGGGATTTCTTCTAACAATGGCGAAAAGTTGTGAAATTTTGAAGGAAACAACAGCATTATTGCTGATTTTCTGCCTGTTGGAATCGAAATAGATCCGCTCTAGTTTATGATTTGTTGGGTAATAAATCACAGTTTGTCGGTCAGTTGTAAGTAGACGCTGGACGGTGTAACGTCATTTTCTCGCATCGGAAACGTTAGAAAAGGATACAAATGCATGTGTTTCAGTCGATAATTTTAGCGGGATTTCTTCTAACAATGGCGAAAAGTTGTGAAATTTTGAAGGAAACAACAGCATTATTGCTGATTTTCTGCCTGTTAGAATCGAAATAGATCCGCTCTAGTTTATGATTTGTTGGGTAATAAATCACAGTTTGTCGGTCAGTTGTAAGTAGACAACTACGCGCGCGTGATTTGATATACTTTACAACTGACCTCCTCAGTTGTAAGTAGACAAAACAAGTGATTTGATCTACTTTACAACTGACCTCCAAACTGTGATTTATTACTCAACAAATCACTGATCTATTTCTTAATTGTACCACACTGAGTGTAAAGCCTAATGTAAGCCTATGAAAACAATATCTTTCATACTTCAATGAACACATCGAGTCCCATGATTTTCAGTGAAGTGATGTCAGTCCAAACCACAGTTCTCTCGGCCCCCGCCCATCGGGGCTTGAAGAAATAGATGGGCTGCATGATGTTTCCACGCAGATCTGAAACCGACCGCACACAAGTACTGATAAACCGCTTCGAGGATCTAAGCCTGCCCAGGCAAAGCGGTGCGAGTTGGGCCGTCCATGCTTATAAACCCTATTGGTTTCAATGGGCGGCAGTGTTTGAGATGTCATTTCATCTCAATGTCGGGTAAAAGTCCCACAAAATTGGAAGCAACGTCTCCAAAATGACCTATTCAGTGTTGACGGGGACATTAAACCTCAAACCAACCAACCATGATTCTCTACGATCTGATTGGGCATCGGTGATGTCAACGATATTCCGCTCTTTGTAGAAAACATGTCCGTAAGAAATAGTGGCGTCCACTATGGTGTCAGAAAATGATAAATATTAGGTAAAAATGATAACATCCTTATTATTTCTGCTTTCAACATAGATTGTGGGTGCTCGTTAGAACCGCCTCAATGAGGCGGTTCTAACGAGTACCCACAGTCTATGTTTTAAAGCAAAAATAAAACAGATAACGTACACCCCCGTAAACCCCAGTTTTCTCTATATAAAGTGGAGTTTAGGGGGTCTTCATTTCACGGACTTGTTATCGTGATGTTCAGCTGTAAAAACTGTCGTATACGCATTTTGTTTGACCAGTGATGAGAAGCAAAGAATCTAGATATAAGAATTCAACTTAATTTTTCTGCTGTTCTTGAAAGAATAAATGACAGCGGATCGCTAGCAAAGTTTACATGAACCACTTCGGTGTTCATTTACTTTGCAGTCAACTCACTGCATTCATATACTTTCATGAACTGCAGAAAAATAAAATTCATTTCTTAAATTACCCATAGTGGAAAAACGCCGCATAGACATCAACATGGAAACAAAACTGACATTGAAACAACGTTTTCCAACGTTGAGTACCTCCTTATATTAATATTTCATGTTTGTCTTTCTTTCCCTTTGGTGTGTGGGTTAATTATACAGTAAAATTCCGCTATTAAGACCACCTAAAATTAAGACTAATTCTGCTTTAAAAAGCTTATTTTGAAGGGTGCACTTAATCTTTCTTTGTGGTTTCTGCCCACATTGTCCTCTGGTCAGGGACCACCTTTGGGTCTGTTCAAAAGTGGTCTTAAAGACCACACTGTATATCGATTCCCGATCATTGCCTTCACCTCTATTTTATATCAATTTATTGTAAGTGTTGAATGGTGAAGCATACTGCACATTAACAATTTCTTGAAGAAAACCTTACTTTCAAAGTTGACTTTATCAGGACATTTTTGTTTTGATGTTTTTATTATTATTATTATTATTTGCGGTGGGATACCATTTGGTTTTATGGCCCATTCAAATTATTTCACTTATTTCGATCCGATAGTTAATCAGATGTAGGCGAAAGCCGGGGTACCCAGAAAAAAAAAATCCTGACTTTCCGTTGCAGAACTTGACGTTTCACATGTGGCTCGAGTTGGGCGCGAATCCCTGCCGTGAGAGACCTGATGATTAACACCTTCAGGCTATGGAGGACCGTTCATAAGGACATACTATCACTGTGCACTATTTATCCTATTTCTCCCAAAATCTGAGATTTACAATAACACCCATGCGTTAAAATGGTGGACATCCGGTTAACAAATCCGCGAAAAGAAAACCCCCCACCCCCAATCCCCGTCCTCCCCTGTACCTCACTTTGTATAGAGAAATCTGGGGTTTACCGAGTTATTATTTTGCTCCCACAACCTATGTTTGGAGTATAGATAAGAAAAGTATCACACTTTTTCATCGGAAAAGTAGCCATTTTGGAAAAATAGAAGAATGCAATGTGTCACACGGATGTGTTGTTGTAATGACGAGTGATTTTTTCCTCTTTTTTTTTAGCTATAAAGTTGTGTTTAGTGGTATTGCTCTTATTTTTAGCTCAAACCGCCTCGAGGCCACAATCAATGGTTTTGTCCCAAAATAAAGAAAATATTGTCTATCCCAGATAAGGCAACGCATAGTTTTAGTTGGCCCCGCCCATCTGGGCTTGAAGAAATAGATTGGGCTGCATGATGCTTCCACGCAGAGCTGAATCCGATCGCACATGAGTACTAGTACACTGCATAGAGGTCAAAAGCCTGCCCAGGAAAAGTGGTGCGAGCTGGACCGTCCATACATATTAACCCTATTGGTTTCATTGGGTGGCAGGGTTTGAGATGTCATTTTATCTCAATGTCGGGTAAAACACACACAAAATTGGAAGCAACGTCTCTAGAATGACATATGCAGATTTGACGGGGACGATAAATCTCAAATCCAACAAACAAAGCATACTTTTAGCTTGGGATAGAAATTACGGTCCTACCCTGGTGTTCTTACCCCCAGGCAAACCACATAAGTATATTGCGCGAAAAAAATAACAAAAAGAAAAAAAAGTTAGATAATTTAATAGTAAAATGAAAATTTTAGGTTGTGTTGTGCAAGAAAAAGAATCCAATACGGGATTCTGTTATAGGCGGGCGTTTCCAACCCTCGGGATGACCATGCTAAGCAGAACCTCGGCCTAGCCTCGGTTCCGCTGAGCACGGTCATCCCTCGGGTTGGAAACGCCCATCTACAACAGAATCCCAGATCAGATTTCTTATACTCTTATCCCGCAGAACCATGATAACCCCTGCCTTGCAAACAGTGTAGACCCTGATCAGATCGATACTGTTTGGCATTCATTTTGCGAATTTGTATAGATACGATGAAATTCCGCCCGCTGATAAGACCACCTAAAATGAAGACCAGTTCTGCTTTGAAAACCTTATTCAGTAGGTTTCAGTTATTCTTTCTTTGTGTTTCGACATACATGTAGTGTCCTCTGGTCAGAGACCACCTGTGGGACTGTTCAAAAATGGTCTTCAAGACCACTTTTGAACAGTCGCAAAGGTTGTCTTAATAATAGAGGAATTTTTCTGAACACTATTTCAAGCTCTGTGGTTGGTTGATAGTCAGAAAAGGGTCTGGAAGTTACTTTATTAAGGAGAATATTTAGGGTTAAGGACTTTCAATCCTGCCACTACACGTGTCAATAGCTTTCATGATGATGATGATGATGATGATGATGATGATGATGATGATGATGATGATGATGATGATGATAAAGACTACGACGACGACAACGATTATAATGATGAAAGGTAATGGTGGTGTTGAACAAACCTTTTTCAATATTAGTTTTGTAATCGAATATCAGTTTTGGCTCAATCAGGGTTCTACACTCGTAGGACACTTGAAATAAATTTTACTAAAGGTCAGCAATATAATTTCATGAGTTTATTTTGCACCTTATTACCTATGCAATTGTAAATATTTCAGCTTCAAGTAGCATGACGAATCAACACTTGACAAAGAAATACCTACAAAATGAAGAGAATGAATTTGAAACACTCGACCCAGAGGTCAAATTAGTTGGTCACAGTTATTCAAACCAGAACGGTTTCGAAATGGGAGTACGTATGGATAGTAGCGACGGTGATCCATCGGACAGCGGATCTTCAAATCAGTCATGTCTTATCTTACGAATACTGTGGAAGCAATTCAAGAATTTTTTCCCGTTACTTATTGTCATTGCGTACATTGTTTACGTTGGATTTGCGATTTATTTCGACCCAAAAGGTGCCATTTTTGTGTGTTTGGTTGCATTATTCGCAGTTTACTTCACCGTTAATAAATTGACGAAAAAGTCTCTATCACAATGTACTGTGCGGACTTGGAAACGGCTGGTCACGCGTTTATGGCCAAGGAGAAGGATCTCGCTGTGGATTCGAAGGTAGATTTTGTTTGATTTAAGAAATAGATCAGCTCTAACTGTGACTTGTTGAGTAATAAATCACAGTTAGGATGTCAGTTGTAAAGTACATCAAATCACGAGCGCGTACAACTGACCGACAAACTGTGATTTATTACTCAACAAATCACATACAAGAGCTGATCTATTTCGATTCTAACACGCTGAAAATCGGCAATTATGTTGTTGTTTCCTTCATAATCTCACAACTTTTCGCCATTGTTAGAAGCAAACCCGCTAAAATTATCGACTGAAACACATGCATTTATATCCTTTTCTAACATTTTGGATGGGAGAAAATGACGTTATACCGTCTAACGTTAAGTACAGTCCAACCTGTGTTAAGCAAGCACCTCAGGGATAATGAAAATGTGCTTGCTTAAGACAGGTGCTTGCTTAATACAGGTGAATTTTAATGCATTTACCTTTTTCGGGAACTAAATGCCTGCTTGCTTAAGACAGGTTGTTTGCTTAATAGAGGTGGCCACTAAGTAGAGTTGAAGAAATAGATTGGGCTGCATGATGCGTCCACTTAGAGCTGAATCCGATCGCACTTGAGTACTAGTACACTGCATAGAGGTCAAAAGCCTGCCCAGGAAACCGTTTGACTGTAAATCGACTAGTGACGTCATAAATTGACAGTTTTTAATGACGTCAATCGTCACGATCTTCCGAGCTGTGATTTGTTGCAGAATAAAACACATGTATTTTCCATTGCCTATAGGCGCGCTGTGTTAGAATTCAGGTTAAACGTCCCCGTCAACACTATTTAGGTCATTTTGGAGGCGTTGCTTCCAATTTTGTGGGACTTTTACCCGACATTGATTTGTTTGTTTGATATGAAGTTTATCGTCCCCGTCAACACTGAAAATGCCATTTTGGAGACGTTGCTTTCAATTTTGTCGGACCTTTACCCGACATTGAGATGAAATGACATCTCAAGCCCTGCCGCCCAATGAAATCAATAGGGTTTATAAGCATGGACGGTCAGGCTCTCGCACCGCTTTGCCTTAGCAGGCTTAGATCCTGTAAGCGGTTTACCAGTACTCGTGTGCGGGTCGGTTTCAGGAAGCATCATGCAGCCCATCTATTTCTTCAAGGCCCGATGGGCGGGGGGTGGGGGCATTCTTTATAACAACAAAACTCACAAAACTCTTTATTACGACATTTACACTGAAATGAATCCCTAGCTCATCGGTTCCGATCGGCGTTGGCTTTCCCCGAGTTGGAAACACCTATTTAACCCTTTTTGTACCAATGGAATCTTTCTCCTTACATATAGCAGGAGTCCATTTCAAAATTTAGGGGTGTCAGGTTGTGCTTTCATCAAAATTTATTTCGAAAATGGCTAAAAGTTTTGTAAACAGTGGAGGCCCTGATCAGACGCCGCGTTATGCGATGTCTGATCTGGGCTTGCACTGTTCGCCAGGCTACCCGTTTTGGGGTTTCTGGTACTAAATGGGTTAATTCAAATGAATACAAGATACTCAAAGAAACAAATGTAATAGCCATTTGTTAGAATCACCTCACGATTCTAGCAATTGTCTGTAATATGGTGATGCGATTCTAAATCAAAGCGCCAAAGGCACTGAAATGACAGATTCTATGAGAAAATCATAACACTGTGAAAGTTAGCAGAAAACCTTTCTAAAAAGAGCTTAACATTTAGAAAGGTAGTTCTGCAAATTCCAATATATGATCTGTTTGCAGATGTCTATAGACCGGTGGTATTATGAAACGTATTCAAAAGTTTGAAAGAAACTATTTACGTTTTCAAAACCAAACATTAAAATTCAAGTTTTAACAATGCTACTGTCCATAAGTAACAGTTTTTGTCTGGTCGGTTTTGGACACCTCTACCCAAAGGTACTCTAGGGGAAAGAGATCGGAGGAGAAAGGCTGGATAGTCCTGTACATGAATTCCATTGGCTTGAAGACATTTTTGAGTAAGAACAACACTATGGGTCCGGTCGTAATCCTGCTGGATAAGATTATCCCGGATTCTGAGCGCAAACAAATAAATGGAACCATGTGAGGCCGAAGCACTCTATTGACGTAACGTCTCACTGTTCAATCCACGTCTCAGCTATGGTCTTGAATGTTCTTAAGGACACTAAGCTGCGTTCGCTAACTACACGCAATAGCTCGCCACACAATTACACTTATTTCACCCGATATGGCATGCTCTGTTATGCACGCGTCGCCTCGGCATACCTTACACCTATACGTCGAAACACCCGGAAACGACAACCGGCATGATTCACGCTGAAGTGCGATTTGTCACTGTAACGCATATGTCAGTCGCTTAGACGCCAATTTACGTCTTTCATGCGCTAGTGTAAGTGTTCCGTACTGTATCGACGCGTTAACTTTGGTCACGACAGGGAGGTCTAGCTCTCAAACGTGCATCACATAAGGGCGACGATCAGTGTCAGTGCTTATTAGTCGGTAGTTGAGACCCCTTGTTTATCTACAGGTACGGTGTAGCAGCTGCCGGCGGAAATCTGTTTCGCATATGCGTCTGACGGTCGAATCGATCTTGACGTACGGACGTCGGTCTTCCGCAGCGTCGACGTCCACTAGCGTCTTCTGTATATAGTAAGATGTTGCTCCAATATAGATATCAACCATGGTTTTTCATGCATTAACATTCGCCGGATCCCAAGGAAGCTGTTTGAACATGAGGCCGCTAGCCGAATGTTCAAATAACTTCCGAGGGATCCGGCAAATGTTAATGCAATGAAATAACCATGGATGATCGTAGTTCTTGCATAACTTACGATTCCGACAGCAACTGTTGACGAAAACGCCCAAAAGTTCCATATAAACTCCATATAAACTCTTCAAATGCGACCGGCGAACCAACATGGCGGCCAGTTCAAAATGTTGTTTACAATGACGTTGTTATGCAGTAACCATCTGACGTCATCATAGAACCCTAAAACACTACGTTCAGGGCGATAATGTCACGTCGCTCAACGTAAGGTAACAAAGCAAGGCCCGTCTTGTGATATCAAAACCTCATAATCCATGTTCAAACAGCACGCGAATTTCATGATTTGAACATGGTTTTGCTGTTTGAGCACGGCTTTCGGTCCATATGACAATGGCTTCAAACAGCCATGCGCATAGGTATTTATGCAAGAATATAGGGATCAACCATGGTCCCGAGGAAGCTGTTTGAACATGAGGCCGCTAGGCCGAATGTTCAAATATCTTTCGAGGGATCCGGCAAATGTTAATGCAATGAAATAACCATGGATGATTGTTATTCTTGCATAACTTACGACTCCGACCGCAAATGTTTACGAAAACGCCAAAAAGGTCCATATAAACTCCGTATAAAATCCTCAAATGCGACCGGCAAACCAACATGGCGACCAGTTCAGAATGTTGTTTACAATGACGTTGTTACGCAGTAACCGTCTGACGTCATCATAGAACCCTAAAACGCTACGTTCAGGGCGATGACGTTACGTCGCTCAACGTAACGTCAACAAAGCAAGGCCCGTCTTGTGATATCAAAAGCTCAAAATCCATGTTCAAACAGCACGCGAATTTCATGATTTGAACATGGTTTTTGCTGTTTGAGCACGGCTTTCGGTCCATTTGACAATGGCTTCAAACAGCCATGCGCATAGGTATTTATGCAAGAATAGACGATAGATCACACATATGTGGCACCCACAATCATAGTCAACGTTATCCGCTTTCCGACCAGCTGCTAACTGTCCAGGTGCACGCTTACGATCCTTAATGAAAAGCGTTGCAATACGCTCTCACTAAATGCTTTTTTTGCGAACAAATTACAGTTTCTTCTTTTCTAGGCACGACCTTACATTACACATCAAAAGTTTGATCCTGATTATGTGATTTCTATCCGTACTGGTGTGAGGGTGGTGCACAGGATCGACGTGGCCGGACTGGTAACCAGACATCACGGTTGATTGATTTAACCTTTTAAGCTTAAGGGCATGGTGCCTAAGCGTGTTATAATCGTTTTGTTTCAGAATCAAAGCACTGAGAGTGTGGGGTGTAGGTTGGAGTATTAGGCCTTGGCTGAGATTTAAACTGTTTCATTTAACTCTGAAATTCTAAACAAATAGTGAAGATTTTTATAAGAAGACGCGTTCGGCAGCGTCTGATCTTGGTCTACACTGTTTGCCAAGCTCACCCTATGGTTCCAGGGTAACCCTCGTCCGTCTTATGGAATACCCCGATCTCACTGCGGCTATTTTCTACAAGGCAAAAAGTTATTCTGACAAGTCAGTGATAGTCACATAGACATTAGCACTGAAGCGCTTTGCTTATTATCAACTTCGGGTCGAACGCCAAACACTCAACCCAAACATAGCCGCGTCGTTTGTCAGTGTTGAATGTTAGTGTTATCTGTAAAATCTGCACATGAATCAAATGTTGGATCTGGCAAACAATGTAAGCTCAGTTCAAAAGCCACACAACACGGTGCTGATCTTGTTCTACACTTTTTACACTAGTTACTAACATCTTAAGTTTAAAGAATCAGTCCAAGTCCCCGTTCATAACCAGCCTGCATTTAGAGACAATCGGCATGAGTGTTGTCAGTGCTTTGATGTATTTACTGTCTTGAGTTTCTGGAGTGCACTCTTCCATCACTGAAGTTGGGCTCGTCCATTCTGCTAAATATATGGCACCTAGAATTATATCACATGACCTACACTAAGTATCTGTACCATAATCCAGGGTTGAAAGGGACAGCCTCAATTTCTCCACGCAAAGTCAATATACACCTAAGTTGTAACTGACCTAAGCTTGACCTCGAAAGTCAGAAAGAAAACCCATTCATATTCTTGTCTACAGCTGACCTGGTCCAACAGCAGGCTGGTCTTTAAGGATTAAATATTGACAGCACTGATAGAAAACAGTGTAAAACCTGAGCAGACTGCTGAGCAGACGCCGCATCGATCTGGGTATACCCGTCGCATGATGCAGCTGATTCATATGAAATGCTGAATCGTCAAGTCGTCTGCTTCAAAAGTCTGTATTACGCTTACAGGATAACTAATACGCTTGTACAGTTTGGATTATTGCGCCAAACCGGACTACATTTTGTGCGCACTCGTATTTCTATTGCGGTCAAAGCCGGAAGAAAAAGCCTGAATTACTTTAAACGTGCAGCACAGCAAGAATAGACAGATGGAATCTGTCATTAAAAATTGACTATAGCATTTGCTTCCTGGAGTAATGAAGGGGGACAAGGCCCTACTCCTACCATGATCATATTACAGATCATTGGGTTCATTTTTGTCGCACCTGCTTGTAGCAGGGTGCGACATAGGCGTCAACTTTTCCGTCCGTCCGTTCGTCCGTGCGTCCGTGCGTCCGTGCGTACGTGCGTCCGTGCGTCCGTGCGTCCGTCCGTCACATTTATGTCGAAGTTCGACATTTATGTCAAACTTTTTATTTTACAAACCTCATCTACCATCAAACCTTACAAGAAACATCTCATAGACCTTCTCACTTTGTAAGCACCTTGACCTGGTGATTTTGACCTATATTTTGCGCTCCAGTGACTTTGAACATTACGTCGAAGTTCGACATTTACGTCAAAGTTCGACATTTACGTCAAAGTTTTTATTCACAGACCTCAGCTACCATCAAACCTTACATGAAACATCTCATAGACTTTCTCACTTTGTAAGCACCTTGACCTGGTGACTTTGACCTATATTTTGCGCTCCAGTGACTTTGACCTTTACGTCGAAGTTCGACATTTACGTCAAAGTTCGACATTTACGTCAAAAATTTTATTTTACAAACCTCATCTACCATCAAACCTTACATGAAACATCTCATAGACCTTCTCACTTTGTAAGCACCTTGACCTGGTGACTTTGACCTATATTTTGCGCTCCACTGACTTTGACCATTACGTCGAAGTTCGACATTTACGTCAAAGTTTGTATTGTAATCAACTATAAGACTAAACAGCCATCAAACCTTTCATGAAACATCACCCTGAGCTCCTGACTAGGCAAGCACCTTGACCCGGTGACCTTGACCTATATTTTACGCTTCAGTGAGTTTGACACAAATTACGTCAATGTTCCAGATCTTCTCAAATGAAAAGCCTACACCAAGAAAATCTTGAATAGTGTTTCTCCTAGATGAATTGACTCTGCAGGTACCTTGACCCGGTGACCTTGACCTATATTTTACGCTCCAGCGACTTTGACAAATTTTTATGTTGAAGTTCCAGATCTCTGCAAATAAAAGGCCTACAACCATCAAACCTTGCATAATGCTGCTCCTGGATGTACTGATTCTGCAGGTACCTTGACCTGGTGACCTTTACCTATATTTTACGCTCCATTGACTTTGACACAATTTGCGTCAATGTTCCAGATCTTCTCAAATAAAAGGCCTGCAACCACCAAATCTTGCATAGTGGTTCTCCTTATTGTACTGATTTGGCACGTACCCTGACCTGGTGACCATGGCCTATATTTTTGGTCCAGTGACTTTGACACATTTTACATCAACTATCAACTGCTATGAAATTTACTTAATTAATAATAACATTCTGATTGTGGCTTCTATGACTTTTGCCCCCAGCAGGTGCGACGCCGCCTTCTGCGGAATTCTTGTTGAATCATTATTGAAAATAGAGTTCTGCTTAAGCCGGTGCTAGAGGGCGTGGCCGGTGTCGCACAATGTCAGTACTGGTCATGAACAGGAAGTGTTTATGAAACATCAGAGAGAGAGAGAGAGAGAGAGAGAGAGAGAGAGAGAGAGAGAGAGAGAGAGAGAGAGAGAGAGAGAGAGAGAGAGAGAGAGAGAGGGGGGAACTTAATGATTTAACGATTAAACCAAACCGCCCTGCTCATTAAATTACTGTTCTCTAATCGGCTTACACTGTTTAACAGTGTTCGGCTCACTCACTAGCCGTCATGGTTTTACAGACAGCTTTCTCTACAATGTACGCTGACGTCTCACTGAAACAACAAAAGCGCGACTATACAAGTAGCCGTTACTTGGAGTGAAAGACCGGTGATTCTGTGCTTGTTAACTTCGGATCGATTGACAAACACTGGACCCAAATATAAATTGAGGGAAAGGGTTGGTACGAGCACGCAAGAATAGAATACTTCCCGACTTTCCTGGATTATGGATTAGAGTCACAATCAAAATTTATGTTGTTGCTACCCCCCCCCCCCCACCCCCACCCCACCTCCATTGGACAATAATATGCTATAATCGGACAATATTATGCTAGCTGGGTTTTCCAGCCAGTCTCGTTTATGGATGCTGCTTATCCTAGTAGTCCCGCTTACTATTGTTATAACCCTTATTCTGCTGAATAAATTTATTTAGCTACAGCCATTATTGACTATCAACCAATCAAATTACTGCATTCATTCACAATTCCCAGCAGGCACTCAACGTTGAACTAACGTTGAAACAACGTTGAAAACGTTGTTTCAATTTCAACGTTGTTTCAACGTTAGGTCAACCTTGAGTCAACATTTTGTGCCTGCAGGGAAACAGTGTAGATCCCTATCTTTACAAGCTATCTGGTCTGGTTCGACACTGTTTGCGAAGATAGGGATTGTCGTAAACAACAGGATAAGTGTTCGCCGTATTTTATCAGGGCCCAGTTGTTCAAAGCATCGTTAGCTCAACGAGCTCTTTAGTGGTCATATTGTTAACTGTGTACAATATCTTAAATTTTGGTACATGTATTTTTGCTTAAAAAAAACATGTGAAAAGTACTTAACCCGGGGAGGGACATGGTTTTTTTTATTTTATAATTTGTGCGCACAAGATAATATCTTGTCTGCACAACATAGATCTTGTGCGGACAAGATATTATCTTGTGCGGACAAGATATTATCTTGTCCGCACAAGATGATTTCTTGTCCGCACAACTTCCCAAGATCTATGTTGTGCAAACAAGATAATATGTTGTGCGAACAAGATAATATCTTGTGCGCACAAGATATTATGTTGTGCGAACAAGATCATATCTTGTCTGCACAAGATAATATGTTGTGCGCACAAGATAATATGTTGTCCGAACAAGATAATATCTTGTCCGCTCAAGATATTATCTTGTTCGAACAACATAATAAAAATAAAAAATCATGTCCCTTCCCTAAGGAACCCGGGAGGGGGCATGATTTTTTATTTTTATTATGAAATATCTTGAGCGGACAAGATAATATGTTGTCCGCACAAGATAATATGTTGTCCGCACAAGATAATATTTTGTCCGCACAAGATAATATCTTGTCCGCACAAGATATTATCTTGTGCGCACAACTTATAAAATAAAAAAAAATCATGTCCCTTCCAGGGTTCCGTACTTCCCGGGTTCCGTAGAAAAGCTACTGACATTTTTGCAGCAAAAATATTAGTGTATTTGCCATATTAAATGATCAACGTTTTAACAATTTGTTAACTAACGACATCGATAGTTTTGAACATCTGGCCCCTGATAGACAAAGATGTCGTCACCACGTAACGCTGTCTGCACTTCGAAGAATATGACATGCGGGTATTTTTAGCAATATATGGATGGAGGATGTTTACTTTTTTGAGTAGAGTACATGTACCAAAACTAATTCATCGAGTGTGTTGAAAATTCTGACGAATATCTTAAGTATTTATAAAGCAAAAAAAAAAAAAAAATCTTTTTGTCTAAAAATAAATTGTAAAACTGGCTGCTTCTGTGAAATTTTACTGGTTATGTGTGAAAATATCATATGGGCCCCGTCAAGCGATTTTGGTACTTATCGCCTATGCGAGCAGCGAAGGTTCAGGCGAGCCTGCGCATCCGCGCAGTCTCGCCAGAACCTTCGCTGCTCGCTCATACAAGCAGTGAATCAAGAGGAACCTTCAGACAGAAAGCCATATCCCTGTGGTTCTGAAAGGCTGGGCATGCGCAGTTAAAATTTGTCATGACGGAATGCTCGAAGACACAAATTCGCTTGGCGGGGCTCATATACATGTTGACACTGTGAAAATGTGAAAATATTTGAGATATGCACTGAGCTGTCAAGTTGTATCTTTGTCTTTAATTTTCAGGATCACGACGATACTCTGTGCCCTGGGCATCGCCCTATTCCTAGTCTTTGATATCTGGGACAATTTAGAAAAATGGACACCGCTGGGTGGTCTAGTGGTCTTTGTTGTGATATCGGCTCTCTTTTCTCAAAAGCCGTCAAAGGTAATGTAGGTACAGTTGACCCATTCAGTATCAGAAACCCTAGACTAGCTACTAGTCTGATAATAAAAGTCTGATCATTTTTTTTTTGTTTTTGTTTGGTATTTTTATTGGTTTAAAATTTATCACCTTCTTAGTAATGACAAGTCTATTTGGTGGAGTCTCAAATCTTAGGATTAAAAAATTGAGCCAGAGAGACTAGAATATACAGTAGCTAAACTTTTATACACTGTTCATTTTAGTGCAAAAGATGATTTTAATTTCATATTTTTCATTTTAACGCCTAGTGGCTAGGCTACAGAAACCCCTAAAGGGGTACCTTGGCAAACAGTGCAGGCCCAGATCAGACGCCGTAGAACGCGGCGTCGGATCAGGGCCTCCACTGTTTGCTAAAAGTTCAGTCATTTTCCAAATAGATTTTAATGAAAACACAACCTGACACCCCTAAATTTTGAAAAGGACTCCTGCTGTATATAAGGAGAAAGATTCCATTTGGTACAAAAAGGGTTAAGGTACAATTCTCCATCACAGCACGAAAACACGTGTTACAACGCATAATGAAGGAATGTAGTAATTTCTTCATTTTGAAATTTTTACTTCATTATGCGTTGGCATAGTCGATGCGAAAGGAAATAAAATGTAGTTTTTACTTCATTATGCGTCGATACTACGAGGTTTGCGCAAAATGAAAGAATTATTTCATTTTGCGGTGATATGTGGCATACTTAATTTTACTTCTTTATGCGTCGACAGTTTGTTTGTTTGATTTGAGGTTTAACGCCACCGTCAACACTATTTAGGTCATTTTGGAGACATTGCTTCCGACGGACGGACGCGAGGCTGATCGCTATATCCCCCGAACCTATTCAGTCAGGGGATAAAAAAGTCAGAGCCATCCAGGGATCATCATTTGACGAAACTATAATTGGTACGAGCTTTCAATGCCACATACGAAGTTCCACGACACTCAAACTGGGTCTCGAGAAGAGGAGTTGTGAAGGGTTTCTAGCTTAAGTTGGCCTGGCGGACATCTTGGTCACATAACCTGAATTTCGTTTCCCAATCTCATAGTTGCTCCATATGAAATTCTATTTAAATCGACCCACTGAGACATTCTCGAGAAAAGGATATTTACAAAAAATACATTACCTTAAATGCTCGGTCACATGACCTGGACCCCGCGAACAAACTTTCGTTCTCCAGTCCCGAGAGTGTTCCATACGAAATCTCAATCGGCCTAGTAGTTTCAAGGGAGATGTTTGAAAATGCTGACGACGCAGACGACACCGACATCGCAGACGCAGATGACGACGGACCAATGACTCTCCGTTAAGCTCCCCCTGGTGAGTTATATCTAAGGTCGATTTCCTTTTAAGAGGCATCATAAGGTTTGTATAGCAAATATCCTTAATATATAGGTATCTAGTTCCATATAAGACACAGAAGCCTATGTGGTGTAGTAGTTATGCTATAGCAACTCGCCTGATAAACCGGGGTAGCAGGATCGATGCCAACCTTGAAACCGAGATCCCGTTTCCGTATGAATGAGTCTTGAAACCAAGTTCGCTACTTTGTATGACCTTAGCTGTTGGTGGGACGGAAACTGAAACACACTCCCACTCCTTTTAAGATGCATAGATGGACAAACAACTGGGCTATGGACTGGTCAAAGCCAATATGGTCCCCCACCCCAACTATTTTGTGCACTACATGATCATGTGTTGTGCCTTAAAACACAAAATGAGGGAAAAACATCAGACATGAGACCAAAATACCGTAAGGCGTTCAGTTTTAACTCTGTTAACATAATCAAATACAGTGAAATTCCGTTATTTAAGACCTCCTAAAATTAAGACAAATTTTGTTTGTAAAGCATATTTTGAAGGTTAAAGTTACATTTTCTTTGTGATTGCGACATTCAGTGTGCTCTTGTGGAAGACCATCTTTGGGACTGTTCAAATGTGGTCTTAAAGACCACTTTGAACTGTCTCAAATGTGGTCTTTATATTGGAATTTACCTGTATTGCTTCTCAAGTCCTTGGTCTCCTTTCGTAGACAGCTTTGTTCTTCCATCATTACTTCATTTTGCGTCGATATGGTGCATATCAACGCGAAATGAAATATTTTTTTTACTTCATTTCGCGTCGACTACGCCAACGCATAATGAAATAAAAAAAATCAATATGAAGAAATTACTACATTACTTCAATATGCGTTGTAACAAACACGCCTATATAATTTTGACCCCCTGGGACCCCACTTTTATACAGTAAAACTGGGGTTTACAGGGTAAACCATATTTGTCTTATTTTTGCTCTAAAATATATATTGTGGGTACTCGTTAGAACCGCCTCGATCAGGCTATCGATCAGTTAAGAAAAACAAAAATTCTAACACAGCGCGCCTATATAGGCAATGCAAAATAACTGTGTTTTATTCTGCAACAAATCACAGTTCGGAAGAGCGTGACGTGTGACGTCATTAAAACTGCAAATTTATGACGTCACTTGTCGATTTACTTGACGTTAGACGGTGTAACGCCATTTTCTCGCATCGAAAACGTTAGAAAAGGATATAAATATATGTGTTTCAGTCGATAATTTTAGCGGGATTTCTTCTAACAATGGCGAAAAGTTGTGAGATTTTGAAGGAAACAACAACATTATTGCCGATTTTCAGCGCGTTAGAATCGAAATAGATCAGCTCTAGCCAGTGATTTGTTGTGTAATAAATCACAGTTTGTCGGTCAGTTGTAAGTAGACAAATCACGCGCGCTACGCGCTTGTGATTTGTCTACTTTACAACTGACCTCCAAACTGTGATTTATTACACAACAAATCACAGCTAGAGCTGATCTATTTCTTAAGCACAATTTTTCATCTGAGAGTTTTCGTTTTTTTAGGCGGTTTATTTTACAATGTATTTGTATAGGGTTTTTTTTTATAATGTTATGTACAGTTCGAGCGATTTGATTGGTTGAAATAAAAGTTTTATACTTCGATATAGTCCATGGGTGGGGTAGCCCGAACGAGCTTCTAGTGCCCGGTTACCTTAGAAACAGATCATTCATTCATTCAAGTACTCAGATCTATTTCACAAAGCGATAGGCAATAATATAACGAGACGTCAAAGAGCACTTTTAGAATCCGCGCGTTAAGTCATTTTATATGAAGCCGGGCGTCACCAGTGTTCGATAAAAAGATGAGGAACTTTTGAAAACGCAGTTGTTTGAAGACAAATAAACTGAATTTAATGTCTTGACGTTATTTTAGTTTTGGTTTATTTCAAAGTTGGCAGCTTCTAATTGAATATTCATACCGTCATGGCCGTTTTATAAGTTCATTCTTTGTTTGATTTGAGGTTTAACGTTCCCGTCAAGACACTGTAAAGGTCATTTTGGAGACGCAGCTTCCAATTTTGTGGGACTTTTACCCGACATTGAGATGAAATGACATCTCAAGCCCTGCCGCCCAATGGAACCAATAGGGTTTGTAAGCATGGACGGGCCGACTCGCACCGCTTTGCCTTGGTAGGCTTAGATCCTCTATAAACGGTTTATCAGTCCTCGTATGCATGTGGAAGCATCATGCAGAAAATAATATATTTCTTCAAGCCCCGATAGGCGGGGGCCGTTATTAGTTCATTCTTATATTACGTTCCTGAATGAATAGTTGACATTTGGTCAAACTTTTTACAATATATCATTGCACCCTCCAAAAGATTTGGTTTGCTTTTGGTGACCTTGACCTTATTTTCAAGGTCACAGGCCCCCAAACATGCCAATTTTGGACCAGAAATGCTTGTCTGCACTCTTTCACACGAAAGATTACTTGAAAAATATGGTTAGTTTATGACTCTTTGAACATTGAAAGTAACGGAATATGTGATATATTTGTATCTACTCTGTAAATAGGGAATTATTTTTCAAGATATTTTCCGTAACTTCACACAAATGTTCAGCACCATGAGGGGTTCTGCGGAAAATAAGAACTGTCGTTCGGGTTTACTTCCTCTTGGAGCTATGGCCGTTTTGGGCATTGAAATTAGTCATCTCAGTTCTGTATTCTAGACTTATAAAGTCTGATGAGATGTGAGTTTTTATAAAGTAATCTTTAGATGAAAATATATACCCCTTCCTCAAATCTCTCTCCTGAGCTCTCATCACATCAGACTTATCCGATTTGTTCAGTGGTTATGTAAGGAATATGACCATTGCCAAGTGATATAACAGTACACTAATTAAACAAACATTATCAGCTCAATGTTCACAGCAAGACAAGATTAATGTCCCTCATTGAGTTTCCCCCAGCAGGCATTAGAAATTAGGTTTCTTGCATTTTTAGAGTTAAGATAGTGCTCTTGTGTGGAGAGAATGACCGTAGTAAAGATTTCAGGATCAATCTCCACGAAAGAATGTTGCCGACTCCGGCAGGTTTTGAACCCGCGCCCTCCTGATCACCAGTCAGACGCGCATTCGACTGAGCTACCGAGGCCCGCAAGCCTTTCGTCATTATTTTACAGCTAAGGCGAAAAGCACGGACCCGGAGCCGATGCCCTTAACCCTCCCTATTTTAGGACTTTGGAAAACAGTTCAGACACAAAATATATGCCGATTAACCAACGTGTGTCTAGCCATAAGCAGTTCAGATGCAGCAAAATATATTGTTTGATCAGGATCTACATTGTTTACTCACTGCAGTCATTTTTGAGCCGGTCAGTTTACCTACCCAAATTTTTCCTGGGCAGGCTTATACGTAAGCGGTTAACCAGTAAAGTGCACATTCTTTTGCCAGAAATTGACACCTGCCCTTCTTGAATCAGCGGAAGGGAGAGAATGACCGTCGAAAAGATTTCATAGTCAATATCCATGAAAGAATGTTGTCGACCCCGGCAGGTATTGAACCTGCGCCCTCCTAATCACCGGTCAAGATACGCATCTGACTGAGCTACCAAGGCCGGCTCAGGCCTATCTGCATCTTTAGTGTTTATGGGATCTGCACATCATCTCATTGAGGGGAAAAGTTGACGAAAATTTAATGAAAATCTATCAAACGAAGGGTTCATGAGATACAGAGAGGACAAAAAAGTGTGACGGACAGTCAGACAGACAGACAGACAGGCAGACGGACAGGCAGACGGACGCACAACATCATTGCCATAATCCCCACTACGCTTGGGCGAGGGAGATAAAAACCAAAAATAGAAAATAAACATTGTACAATTTTTAATTATAATATGGCATTTTAACGAGTACCAACTGTCTGCGTCACTACCGCTATTGTCCACATGACTACCACTGGCCACACACAAAACCCAGTGTGTGACGTCAGAGCGCTGTTTTGTTTGTGGTGAGGTTTAACGTCCCCCTCGACACTAGTAATTTAAAAGACATTGTTTCCAATTTTGGTCGGCTTTTCCAAATCATTGAGATGTGATAACTTGACCGTGCCCGTGTACTGGGGCATTGGCTTACCAGTCGATCCAAAGTTACTAACTAGAGATGGTGTCTACAAAACACTATGCCCCCAGCCATATGCTTGTCCTTAAATACCCAATTATTTTAAAAGGCAACTACCGAATGAAATTTCAGATTTTTTACAAATGTTAATCAGGTCATGTACTAGCCGTTCTCTATCAGCCTGTCAAGTTTCTAGACAAAACATCGTCTCATGATGGTTAACATTTCTGCCAAGTAATTTCAAAATCTGTCAGGGAATAAGAAAGTTATTAACCAAACACCGAAAAAGACCCTTGTTTTGACCTTTGACCTCTAAGTATGGCCTTGGCCCTGGAGGAACCGACCTTGGTCTTGCGCGCAACACATAGTGTCATGATACTTGTAGTTTAACATTTCTGCCAAGTCATTTCACAATCCAACCAGGAATAAGAAAGTTATTGATCGAATAAGAAAAGAGGCCCCTTTATTACCTTTGACCGCTAAGTATGACCTTGACCTTTTGAGGTACCGATCTGGGTCATGTGCGCGACATATCGTATCGTGGTGGTTAACATTTCTGTCAAGTAATTTAAAAATCAATTAAAAAAAAGAAAGTTATTGACAGGGCAAGATTTTCCCGTACACACATGCACGATTTTGTGACCGATAAACTTACAAGGGTGATAACTCAAACAGTATAAATATTAGAGTTCATGCACCCTGCACGTCGTGTGATGTTGATTAATAATGATAAAAAGATTCCTGAAGATAGCTTGACCGGTTTTCAAGTTGTAGAGCGGTCACGATTTTGTGACAGACGGACGGGCCCCGAAAAGAGGGGAGACATAATTAGTTCAAAATTAAATCAGGAGATCTCCTCCTGAGTTCCAATCAGTATACCAAACATCAAGGCCATAGCTCAAACAGTTTTACAGATAACTTGCTTATGAGGTTTCCATGTTATTCAATTGAAAGAAACAAACCCCAAAGGGGAGATAATTCGGATAAGAAAAAAATACATGTCAACTATTTTTTCACGAACAATCCATATACGAAGATTTCAAAACACTAGCATACATGGTTTCAAAACACTAGCATACATGGTTTCAAAGTTGATGTTGGTATAAAATGCGTCGCAAATGAACAGATAAACAATTGGCCAAGCCCCCCCCCCCCCCCACGCCTAACTTTTGCAAGGTTGAGGGCATAACTACATAAACTTCCCACTTGCTATTGTCCACTTAACTGTCGCTTACCCTGCACACTATGCAGGTCCTAGTTATTTGTAGCGACCCCTGCCCAAAGGGGCTTGGAGAAATATATGGGCTGCATGATTCTTCCACGCAGAGCTGAATCCGACCCGCATACGAGTACTGTTAACCACTTAGAGGATCTAAGCTTGCCCAGGAAAAGCGGTGCGAGGCGGACCGTCCATGCTTATAAACCCTATTGGTTTCATTGGGCGACAGAATTTGAGATGTCATTCCATCTCAATGTCGGGTAAAAGTCCCACAAAATTGGAAGCAACGTCTCCAAATTGACATTTACAGTGCTGACGGGGACGTTAAACCTCCAATTAAAACAAACAAAAGTTATTTATAGCAGCGCTAATCTCCTTCTTGTAACGTTTGGGCGCTGTGTAAAAAGTAAAAACTGGACTGGGCTCATGTATGGGGACATTGGCAGTGGAAATCTAATCAGATGCCACATAAAGCGACGTCTGACCAGGGCCCAGGATTACAATCGCTACTTAAGTTAAGGTCGACTTAACGATTTAAGGAGGAATTCTTATCTTAGTAAAGTATTTCCTTAAAAAGTGCATTCGAAAGCCACCTATTTCAATTACTTAGCTAAGTATTTAACTTCGGATGAAGTCGTAATTTTGACGGAAATTTTCACGAAGATTAGCACGTAAGTTTCAATTACACATTGATGTACATGTAGGCGGCCCACAACTTTCTATCTATCTATCTATCTTCTGATATCTTTCCCGCGATCTGTCAAAAATCTCTGCTTCTGCTTGAATGGATGGAGACAATAGAAAATATGATTGTTTAGTTTCCATTTCACTGCATAAACCATGAAAAATGTTTTGTATACTATAAAACCTGTGTAATTGAAGGATCAAACTCGATCTCAAATTGTACGGGTAAACATTGGTCACAAAGAAGCACCACGACATATTCAAAACGCTGTTTCTTTGGGGTCTCTTCAGAAACAAGAACTCATACAATATTTGAATATGCACAGCTCGGTTTTATGGAGTCTTATTTGAATTGAGGTTTAACGTCCCTGTCAACACTATGCAGGTCATTTTGGAGACGTTGCTTCCAATTTTGTGGGACGTTTACCGACTCTGAGATGAAATGAAACCTCAAGCCCTGTCGCCCAATGAAACCAAAAGGCTTATATACAGTGGACGGTGTGACTCACACCACTTTGCCTGGGCAGGCTTAGTCCTTCCAAGCAGTTTACAAGTACTAGGGCATCGGGAAAATACGCTTATATAATTGTAAAACTGGGGTTGGGGGGGGGGGTCGACCTTTCTTTTTTTTACTTATTTCCGCTCTAAAATATAGAATGTGGGTACCGGTTAGAACCGCCTAACGTGTACCAAAAGTCTATATTTTGAGCAGAAATAAGAAAAATACCACAATTTTTCATCTTAAAAATTTCCTTTTTTGGAGGTAAAATTTATAATGTATTTGTATAGGCGTGTTTACGTTATGTGTGGTCAGTTTCAGCTCTGCATGGAAGCATCATGCAGCCCAATCTGTTTCTTCAAGCCCCGAGGGGCGGGGGCGGAATCGGTTTCATGGAGTCTGTCCATGATTCAACCCTTCTCATGCCGTTAGTCGTATTGAATAATATTCAAAACAATCTGGTATGAGTCGATAATTAAGAAAATAAACATATTCTGCGCTATGGTGAAGAACAGGGAAGACTCCGACACTTTATCCCAGCTACGATATTGTTTTCGGATGTCATCATTACATGTATGTAGCTGATATAGTCATTAAGGACACGATCAAACAGCATACAGACAAACACGGAGAAAACCGTAGCTCCAGTCGGAGTAAAAAAAAAAACAAAAACATGAATATAAAATCACTGTACATTCGACTTTGGATTTCCCCGTCTTTTTATGAGTGAGGTGAGACATAAAGCGCTCACTCCCCCACAAACACACTTAATTACCCACATGCACGAGCTTACAAAGGGAGGTGGAATGCCTCAAACTCATTTTTATTGAGCATTTCAAGGCAGGGAGAAGAGGCAAATGATTGGTTGTGCAGAAACAGAAGAAATAACAACATTCCCCTCTACCATTACCTGCTGCTAGGAACGCAGGCCTTGTCACAATCAGCTGGACGCCCCAGTGACGCAAGATACACGTCACCTTCGCCTCACCCAACCACACGCGACCTCCAGTAACCGCTTAGAAGGTCTAAGCCTGCCAAGGCAAAGTGGTGCAAGTCGGGCCGTCCATGCATATAAATCTTGTTGGTTTCATTGGGCGAAAGGGCTTGAGATGTAATTTCATCTCAATGTCGGGTAACAGTCCGACAAAATTGGAATCAACACTTCCAAAATCAAACCTAAATAGTGTTGCGAGGACGTTAAATCTCAAATCAATCAATCAATCAATCAATCAATCAATCAATCAATCAATCAATCAATCAAAAAAAAAAAAAAAAAATTAAAAAAATTCTTTGTATTTCATTAATTTTGATATCGAGAATCTTACACAAATGGTCCTTTCATATGAAGTTACGAAACGAGCCTTCGAATTGGATTTTAAATAGGATTTTATTGCCATTACCTTGACCATTTGCCCAACAAATGTACATCGTTGACATACGTTACAGTTGTTCTCGCCAAAATAATTAATATTTACATTTCAAGTGTAAAACCTATTGTAAACCTATACGCCTGTTCATAATTCCATGAACGCATCGAATCACATGTTTTACAATGACGTCAATTATCGCAAGTCTACACCCTAAACCATGGTTCTCTATGATCTCAATGGGCGTTGACGACGACAATACTGTTTCGCTCTTTATAGAAAAAAAAACAGCGTGTAAATGTTTTTCAGCTTTAACAGTTTGCCTTATAAGAATTTTTTCGCCGAGTGATGAGGAAAAAAGAATGTAAATATAAGAAATATTTTTTCCGATGTTCATGAAGGTATGAACGACAGCGGGTCGCAAGCAAAGTTTATATGAATCCCTTCAGAGTTCATTTACTTTGCAGGCGACTCTGTTCGTTTATACTTTCATGAACAGCAGAAAAACAAGTCATTTCATAAATGCACGTGGCGTCATACTATTTCATGACAATGAATATAAAGACGGCATATGAACGTTGTGAACAGTGTATGCGTAAAACTAGCAGGGCATACGCGTAGGAACATGGACCCGATGTGCCACAGGATCAGTTTTTAACTAACAGACAAAAGTGATATGCGACGAACCCCCGCACGCACACACACACACACACACACACACACACACACACACACACACACACACACACACACACACCCTGACAAAACAACCAAGTCATTTAGGATCCCCTCTCACGTATAATAACCTTCCCGCACCAAACAATTACTTATTGCCCTGTCACCAGTATAAATAGTGTTGCGAGGACGTTAAATCTCAAATCAATCAATCATCAATCAATCAATCAAAAAAAAAACTTCTTTGTATTTCATTAATTTTGATATCGAGAATCTTACACAATTGGTCCTTTCATATGAAAGATACGAAACGGGCCTTCGAATTGGATTTTAAATAGGATTTTATTGCCATTACCTTGACCATTTGCCCAACAAATGTACATCGTTGACATACGTTACAGTTGTTCTCGCCAAAATAGTTAATATTTACATTTCAAGTGTAAAACCTATTGTAAACCTATACGCCTGTTCATAATTCCATGAACGCATCGAATCACATGTTTTTCAATGACGTCAAGTGTCGCAAGTCTACACCCTAAACCATGGTTCTCTATGATCTCAATGGGCGTTGACGACGACAATGCTCCGACGACAATGTTCCGCTCTTTGTAGAAAAAAAAAACAGCGTGTTAATGTTTTCAGCTTTAACAGTTTGCCTTATAAGAATTTTTTCGCCGAGTGATGGGGAAAAAAGAATGTAAATATAAGAAATATTTTTTCCGATGTTCATGAAGGTATGAACGACAGCGGGTCGCTAGCAAAGTTTATATGAATCCCTTCAGAGTTCATTTACTTTGCATGCGACCCTGTTCGTTTATACTTTCACGAACAGCAGAAAAAAAACAAGTCATTTCATAAATGCACGTGGCGTCATACTATTTCATGACAATGAATATAAAGACGGCATATGAACGTTGTGAACAGTGTATGCGTAAAACTAGCAGGGCATACGCGTAGGAACATGGACCCGATGTGCCACAGGATCAGTTTTTAACTAACAGACAAAAGTGATATGCGACGACCTCCCCCCCCCCGCACACACACACACACACACACACACGCACACACGCACACACACACACACACACATATACATACACCTACCCTGACAAAACAACCAAGTCACTTAGGATCCCCTCTCACGTATAATAACCTTCCCGAACCAAACAATTAATTATTGCCCTGTCACCAGTATTATATAGAGGGTCTTACACGAGTGGTCATTTCATATGAAATTTATGAAACGAGCCTTTGACGAGTTTCAGAAAATTCATATGAAGTGACCACGAGTGTAAGATTCTGTTTATCATATGGCCCCTTGAAATTAAATTTTATCGCCATCAAATTTGTCACTTTTCTTCACAGAAAATGCATGGTTGACATGGACGTCGTCATGACGTTACGTAATCCCGCCAAAGTGTTATTACACGTGTGGTCATACAATTTTTATTACACGACATTATCCACTGCTTATCAATAACGTCATATGATAAACAGTATTATGTAAAAGGAAGTTTTTACACAGCTCTGTTCGCCGCCCACTTTGACACATCAAGGGAGAAATACATCCCAGTACCTATATGGCAAGTAGACTTGCCCCACAGGGAGGAAAAAAATGGCCCGACCGGGACTCGAACTCAGGACCTCCCGCATATAAAAAAAAAACAACACTCTACCGTTTGAACTACCGAGCATCACTGTTGATCTCGGACAAATAAAAGCCCTAAGGTTTGCCGTTATTGATATATACATTCAGGTGTCAAGGTCAAATCTTAAAAGTTAAGGTACCTACCTGGGCCCAGGATTACAATCGTTACTTAAGTTAAGGTCGACTTAACGATTTAAGGAGGAATTCGTATCTTAGTAAAGTATTTCCTTAAAAAGTGGATTCGAAAGCCACCTTTTTCATTTACTTAGCTAAGTATTTAACTTCGGATGAAGTCGTAATTTTGACGGAAATTTTCACGAAGATTAGCACGTAAGTTTCCGCGGCCCACAACTTTCCCGCGATCTGTCAAAAATCTCTGCTTCTGCTTGAATGGATAGAGACACTAGAAAATATGATGGTTTAGTTTCCATTTCATTGCATAAACCATGAAAAATGTTTTATATACTATAAAACCTGTGTAATTAAAGGATCACACTCGATCTCAAATTGTGCGGGCAAACATTGGTCACAAAGTAGCACCACGACATATTCAAAACGCTGTTTCTATGGCGTCCCTTCAGAAACAAGAACTCATACAATATTTGAATATGCAAAGCTCGGTTTTATGGAGCCTTATTTGAATTGAGGTTTAACGTCCCTGTCAACACTATGCAGGTCATTTTGGAGACGTTGCTTCCAATTTTGTGGGACGTTTACCGACTCTGAGATGAAATGAAATCTCTAGCCCTGTCGCCCAATGAAACCAAATGGCTTATATGCAGTGGACGGCGTGACTCACACCACTTTGCCTGGGCAGGCTTAGTCCTTCAACGCTGTTTACAAGTACTAGGGCATCAGGAAAATACGCTTATATAATTCTGACCCCCTTAAACCCCACTTTTATTTTGTAAAACTTGGGTTTAGGGGGGGGGGGGGGGGGGGCGTCAACCTTTTTTTTTTAACTTATTTCCGTTCTAAAATATAGAATGTGGGTATCGGTTAGAACCGCCTAACGTGTACCAAAAGTCTATATTTTGAGCAGAAATAAGAAAAATACCACAATTTTTCATCTTAAAAAATTCCTTTTTTGGAGGTAAAATTTATATTGTATTTGTATAGGCGTGTTTACGTTATGTGTGGTCAGTTTCAGCTCTGCATGGAAGCACCATGCAGCCCAATCTGTTTCTTCAAGCCCCGAGGGGCGGGAGCGGAATCGGTTTTATGGAGTCTGTCCATGATTCTCTGCTCATGCCGTTAGTCGTATTGAATAATATTCAAAACAATTTGGTAGAGTCGATAATTAAGAAAATAAACATATTCTGCGCTATGGTGAAGAACAGGGAAGACTCCGACACTTTACCCAAGCTACGGTATTGTTTTCGGATGTCATCATTACATGTATGTAGCTGATATAGTCATTAAGGACACGATCAAACATCATACAGTAAACCGTAGCTCCAGTCGGAGTTAAAAAAAAAAATAAATAAATAAACATGAATATAAAATCACTGTTCATTCGATCTTGGATTTCCCCGTCTTTTTATGAGTGAGGTGATACATAAAGCGCTCACTCACTCACAAACACACTTAATTACTCACATGCACGAGCTTACAAAGGGAGGTGGAACCTCTCAAACTCATTTTTATTGAGCATTTTCAGGCAGGGAGAAGAGGCAAATGATTGGATGTGCAGAAACAGAAGAAAAAACAACATTCCCCTCTACCATTACCTGCTGCTAGGAAAGCAGGCCTTGTCACAATCAGCTGGACGCCCCAGTGACGCAAGATACACGTCACCTTCGCCTCACTTAACCAGTAAACAACGACCACACCTATACGCCTGTTCAAACTTCCATGAACGCATCGTATCACATGATTTTCAATGACGTCAAGTGTCGCAAGTCTACACCCTAAACCATGGTTCTCTATGATCTCAATCGGCGTTGACGACGACAATGCTGTTCCGCTCTTTGTAGAAAAAACAGCGTGTAAAATTTTTTCAGCTTTAACAGTTTGCCTTATAAGAATTTTTTCGCCGAGTGATGAGGAACAAAGAATGTAAATATAAGAAATATTTTTTCGGATGTTCATGAAGGTATGAACGACAGCGGGTCGCTAGCAAAGTTTATATGAACCCCTTCAGAGTTCATTTCATGAACAGCAGAAAAACAAGTCATTTCATAAATGCACGTGGCGTCATACTATTTCATGACAATATATATTTCACGACGGCATATGAACGTTGTGAACAGTATATGCGTATAACTAGCAGGGCATAAGCGCAGGAACATGGACCCGATGTGCCACATGATCAGTTTTTAACTAACAGACAAAAGTGATATGCGCCGACCCCCCCCCCCACCCCCTCACACACACACATACACACACCTTTGAAGAAATAGATGGGCTGCATGATGCTTCCGCGCAGAGCTGAAACCGACCCGCACACGAGTACCGGTAAACAGCTTAGAGGATCTAAGCCTGCCCAGGCAAAGCGGTGCGAGTCGTTCCGTCCATGCTTATAAACACTATTGGTTTCATTGGGCGGCAGGGCTTGAGATGTCATTTCATCTCAGTTTCGGGTAAAAGTCCCACACAATTGGAAGCAGCGTATCCAAAATGACCTTTACAGTGTTGACGGGGACGTTAAACCTCAAATCAAACAAACAAACACACACCTACCCTGACAAAAACAACCAAGTCATTTAGGATACCCTCTCACGTATAATAACCTTTCCGCACTAAACAATTAATTATTGCCCTGTCACCAGTATTATATAGAGAGTCTTACACGAGTGATCATTTCATATGAAATTTATGAAACGAGCCTCTGGCAAGTTTCATAAAATTCATATGAAGTGACCACGAGTGTAAGATTCTGTTTATCATATGGCCACTTGAAATTAGATTTTATCGCCATCAAATTTGACACTTTTCTTCACAGAAAATGCATGGTTGACATGGATGTCGTCATGACGTTACGTGATCCCGCCAAAGTGTTATTACACGTGTGGTCATACGATTTTTAATGACAGATTCCATCTGTCTATTCTTGCTGTGCTGCACGTTTAAGTAATTCAGGCTTTCTTCCGGCTTTGACCGCCAAAGAAATATGAGTCCGCACAAAATGTAGTCCGGTTTGGCGCAGTAATCAAAATTGTACAAGCGTATTAGTTATCCAGTAAGCGTAATACAAACTTTTGAAGCAGACGACTTGACGATTTTATCTTACGATTCAGCATTTCATAGTCAGCTGCATCGTGCGACGGCTTTATTCCCAGATCAATTCGGCGTCTTCTCAGCAGTCTGCTCAGGTTTTACACTATTTTCTGTCAGTGCTGTCAATTTTTAAATCCTTAAAGACCAGCCTGCCGTTGGATCTGGTCATCTGCATACAAGAATATTAATGGGTTTTCTTTCTGATTTCCGAGGTCAAGTTTAGGTCAGTTACAACTTGGTTGTATATTAACTTTGCGTGGAGAAATTGGAAAGAAAGCCTTCCCTTTCAACCCTGGAATATGGTACAGATAATTAGTGTAAGTCCTGTGATATAATTCTAGGTGCCATATATTTAGCAGAATGGACGGGCCCAACTTCAGTGATGGAAGAGTGCACTCGAGAAACTCAAGGCAGTGAATAAATCAAAGCACTGACAACACTCACATGCCGATTGTCTCTAAATGCAGGCTGGTCATGAACGGGGACTTGAACTGATTCGTTTTAACTTAAGCTGTTAGTAACTGATGCAAAAAAAGTATAGAACAAGATCAGCATCGCGTTCTTTGGCTTTTGATCCGAGTTTACACTGTTTGCCAGATCCAACATTTGATTCATGTGCAGATTTTACAGATAACACTTACATGTACCCAACACTGACAACGACGCGGCTATGTTTGGGTTGATTGTTTGGCATTCGACCCGAAGTTGCTAATAAGAAAAGCGCTTCAGTGCTAATGTCAACGTGACTATCACTGACTTGTCAGAATAACTTTTTGTCTTGTAGAAAATAGCCGCGGTGAGATCAGGGTATTCCATAAGAAGGAAGAGGGTTATCCTGGAATCTTAGGGTGAGCTTGGCAAACAATGTAGACCAAGATCAAACGCTGCAGAACGCGACTTCTTATCAAAATCTTCACTATTTGTTTGGAATTTCATTACTCCAACCTACACCCCGCTCTCTCTCTGAAACATAACGATTACAAATGCCCTTAAGCAAAAAGGTTAAATCAATCAACCGTGATGTCTGGTTACCAGTCCGGTCACGTTGATCCTGTGCACCACCTTCACACCAGTGCCGGCCTCAGTGGCTCAGTCGGATGCGCGTCTGACTGGTGATCAGGAGGATGCGGGTTCGACTCCCGCCGGGGTTGGCAACATTCTTTCGTGGAGATTTATCATGAAATCTTTTCTACGGTCATTCTCTTCCTTCTGCTGATTCAAGAAGGGCAGTTGTCAGTTTCTGGCGAAAGAATGTGCACTGTACTGGTTAACCGCTTATGTATAAGCCTGCCAAGGAAAGTGTTGATAGGTAAACTGACCGGCTCAAAAATGACCTAAATAGTGTTGACTGGGCCGTAAAACTCCAATACAAACAAACAAACAAAACCTTCACACCAGTACAGATAGAAACCACATGTTCAGGATAAAACTTTTGATGTGTAATGTAAGGTCGTGCCTAGAAGAGAAGAAACTGAAATTTGTTCTCAAAAAGCATTAAGTGAGAGCGTATAGCAACATTATTCATTAAAGGATTGTAAGCGTGCCCCTGGAAAGCTAGAAGCTGGTCGGAAAGCGGATGACCTTGACTCTGATTTAGGGTGCCAAATGTGTCTGATCTATTGTCTATTGGAGCGACATCTTACTTTAAACAGGAGACGCTAGTGAACGTCGACGTAGCAGAAGACCGACGTCAGTAGCCTACGTCAAGATCGATTCAAACGTCAGACGCATATGCTAAACAGATTTCCGCCGGCAGCTGCTACACTGTACCTGTAGATAAACAAGGGGTCTCAATTACCGACTAATAAGCACTGACACTGATCGACGCCCTTATGCGATGCACGTTTGAGAGCTAGACGTCTCCGTCGTGATCAAAGTTAACGCGTCGACACCGCACGGAACACTTACGCTGGGGCATGAAATACGTAAATTTGCGTCTAAGCGACTGACATATGCGTTTCAGTGACAAATCGCACTTCGGCGTAAATCACGCCGATTGTCGTTTCCTGGTGTTTCGACGCATAGGTGTAAGGTATGCCGAGGAGACGCGTGCGTGATTGAGTATGCCATATCGAGTGAAATAAGCGTTATTGTGTGGCGACCTATTGCATGTAGTTAGCGAACGCAGCGTAGTGTCATTAAGAATATTCAGAATAGAGGTGTCCACAATCGACCCGACAAAAACTGTTACTTATTGACAGTAGCATTGTTAAAACTTGAATTTCAATGATTGGTTTTGAAAACGTAAATAGTCTCTTTCAAAAATTTGAAACATCGAATGGCGTTTCATAATACCACCGGTCTATAAACATCTTCAAACATATCATATATTGGAATTTGCAGAACTACCTTTCTAGATTTTAAGATCTTTTTAGAAAGGTTTTGTGTAAGTTTTCAGTGTTATGATTTTCCCAAAGAATCTGTCATTTCAGTGCCTTTGGCACTTTGATTATTACACGACAATATCCACTGCTTATCAATAACATCATATGATAAACGGTTTTATGTAAAAGGAAGTTTTTACACAGCTCTGTTCGTCGCACATTTTGACACATCAAGGGAAAGATACATCCCAGTACCTATATGGCAAGTAGACTTGCCCCATAGGGAGGAAAATATATGGCCCGACCGGGACTCGAACCCAGGACCTCTCGCATATCAAGAAAACACTCTACCGTTTGAGCTACCGAGCATCACTGGTGATATTGAACGAATAAAAGCCCTAAGCTTTGCCGTTATTGATATATACATTCATGTATCAAGGTCAAATCTTAAAAGTTAAGGTACCTACTGGGTTACCTTAAATATTTAAGTATTTTCTATGGTTAAGTATCGACTTAAACGAACGAATTTCTTTGTAGTTCACTTTATACGCCAGTTAAGTAAATACTTAGTTTAAGTAGGTACTTAAAATTTAAGTACGCATTGTAATCCTGGGCCCTGGGTTACCTTAAATATTTAAGTATTTTCTTTGGTTAAGTATCGACTTAAACGAACGAATTTCTTTGTAGTTCACTTTATACGCCAGTTAAGTAAATACTTAGTTTAAGTAGGTACTTAAAATTTAAGTACGCATTGTAATCCTGGGCCCAGGTTTACACGCTTTGCTTAAAATACTGAAATTTATGTACCGTATGTGCTGTTATCTGTTAATGTTTAGGGAGAGGATTTACTAATGTTGTATAACTTGTATCCAATCCCATTGTGTTTCATGCTGCAATAAAATATGTTTAATCATAAGGGTTAAACAAACAACTGACTTGTAAGTCTCAGTCCGGGTCTATTTACCAAGCCTACACTTGGAGACAAATGACCCACCAGTCAGCCCCCGCCCATCGGGGCTTGAAGAAATAGATGGGCTGCATGATGCTTCCACGCAGGGACGAGTACTGGTAAACCGCTTAGAGGACTTAAACCTGGCAAGGCAAAGCGAATCGGACCGTCCATGCCTATAAACCCTATTGGTATCATTGGATGACAGGGCTTGAGATACCAATTCATCTCATTGTCGGGTAAAAGTCCCACAAAATTGGAAGCAACATCTCCAAAATGACATTTATGGTGTTGTTTAGAAGCCTCCCTGGTATGGTGATTACGCTACTCGCCTTGAAAACCAGGGGTCGCAGGATCGATCCCGCGTTTCTCCAGACTTTCGGATGAGTCTTTAAACCGAGGTCCCGTCTCCGTATGACCTTAGCTGTTGGTGGGATGTAAAGCTTAAACACTCACTCACTCACATTTATAGTGTTGACGGGGATGTTCAACCTCAAATCAAACAAACAAAGGCCCACCGGTACCCTCCGTGATTTGATTATAAATGCTACCCGAGCCGGGCAAAATTATTTCACTCATTTTAAGCCACGTCAGTCATTAAGTTTATAGTATGGTTTATATTGGTCTTATTTTAGCCGCAATATAGATTGTGTGGGCACATTAGAACCACCTACATGGGACTATTCTAACGAGTACCATTGATATACGTTTTTGAGTATACATGCAGAAAATAAGAAATACTCCCAAGGACACAACATCTCTCTGTATTAAGTGGGATAAAGTGGAGCCTTCATAACCCAGGCTTTTTAAAACCTGATGAGCATTTGAACAAGGAGCAACCAATGAATACCTGGTACTGGATCCAATAGCTTATACAATTTTATGACCCTTCTGGCAATAAATCCCCTGAGGTCAGTGGCTTTTTTTTGACAGCCCCTGCTAAACGCTAATGATGACGTTATGCCATTAAGTGACTTAGAACACATTTGGGAATTACTTTGATGCCTGTTGCCGGCTAGAAATCTGCCATGTTCCCTTGCAGATTTTATAAGTCCTAGATGTTTGAGTCAGGATAAAATAAAATCTGGCCTTGCATGGTGGCATAATATAAAATATGGAATGCATGAGCACACCTATTAACATCTAGGACTTTTATAAGTCTATTCTGTATTCCTGTCAACTTTATTAAGGGAAAGACTAATGCACCTTCACTTTGAATTCCTTTTGACAGTGACAAAAGCACGCCTTGTACACAAATGCATTGTAACCTTTACCATCGAGAACACACATACACACACACACAAACAATTTTTAAGATGAAAAATTGTGATATTCTTTTTTATTTCTGCTCAAAATATTGATTGTTGGTGCTTTTTAGAACCGTCTCATCGAGGCAGTTCTAACGAGTACCTACAATCTATATTTTAGAGCAGAAATAAAAAAAAAAGGTTTACCCCTGTAAACCCCAGTTTTATTACATGTATATAAAAGTTGGGTTCAAGGGTGTCGAAATTATATAGGCGTGTTATCCTGATGCTTGCTTGATGTAAATACAGTGGCTGGGCATGATGCAGTGCTTGCAGAGCTTTCATTCAGTTCTGTTGTGTAATCTATGTTTCCAAGTTAATTAATGCATATATATCTTTGTTGGAACCACTTCCTTGTCTCTGAAGTAGAGAGTGAAACCGATGATAATCATGTCTTTTTAACAAGAAAAAAATACAAGGAGACTAAGTGAAGAGGAACAAAAACTACACATGATCGAGTGTATCCGTTATATTTGGGACAGAGAAATATAATTCCTGAATGTAATCATTTATGAACGGCAGCTATTATTATTATTATTATTATTATTATTATTATTGTTGTTATCATTATTATTATTATTATTTTATTATTATTATTATAATTATTATTTTTATTATTATTATTGTGTTTTAGCTCACCTGAGCAGAAAGTGCTCAAGGTAAGCTATTATGATCACCCTTTGTCCGTCGTTGTCCGTCGTCTCTCGTGCGTCGTTCATAGTCAAAATTTATTTTGTTCACCCTCTAGACGCCACAGTTTTGCTTCAGTCTCCATGAAACTTTACCAGAATATTTGTCTTAATGATATATTGATCAAGCTTGAATATGGGTCACGTGGAGTAAAAAACTAGGTCACTAGGTTAAATTTCTTTAAAACCTTGTTCATCCTCTAAAGGCCACAGATTTGATTTAATCTTTATGAAACTTTACCAGAGTTTTGTCTTGACAAAATCTGGGTCAATTTCGAGTATGGGTCATGCCGGATCAAAACTTGGGTCATAAGGTCAAATTTCTTTAAAACCTTGTTCACCCTCTAGAGGCCACAGATTTGCTTCAATCTTCATGAAGCCTTATCAGAGCGTTCATCTTGATAATACCTGTATCAAATTGGAATATGAGTAATATCGGGTCAAACCCTAGGTCACTATGTCAAATTTATTCAAAACATTTTTCACCCTTAAAGAGGTCACAGGTTTGCTTCAATCTTCATGAAACTTTACCAGAATGTTTGCCTCTATGCTATCTGGGTCAATTTTTAATAATGTTCATATAGGGTCAAAACTAGGTCACTAGGTTAAATTTCTTTAAAACCTTGTTCACCCTCTAGAAGCAACACTTCAAGAAGCTTTTATCCGAATGTTTATCTTGATAATATCTGGATCAAGTTTGAATGTGGGTCATGTCGGGTAAAAAACTTGGTCAGATTTCTTTAAAACTTTGTTCACCCTCTAGAAGCCACAGATTTGCCTGCAGGTTTGTCTAGATGATATCTTAATCAGGGAACTTTACAAGAATGTTTGGCTTGACGGTATCTGCATGGGTCAAGTTAATACGGATTATTTCAGCTCAAAACTATTTCTTTAAAACCTTTGTAACCCTCTAGAGGCCATCGCTTTGCTTCAATCTTCATGAAACTTTACCAGCAAGTTGTACTTGATGATATCTCGGTCAAGGTCAATAAGTCAAATTCCTTTAAAACTTGTTCTCCTTTTAGAGGCCACAGATTTGCTTCAATCTTCGCGAAATATTACCAGAATGTTAGTCTCGACAATATCCGAGTCTAGTTTTCATATGGATCAAGTCGGGACAAAAACTAGGTCACTAGGTCAAATTTCTTTAAAACCTTGTTCGCCCAGTGGATGTCACAGTTGTGCTTCAATCTTCATGAATCTTTACATGAATGTTTGTCTTAATGATATATTAATCGGGTTTGAATATGGGTCATGTAGGTCAAAAACTAGGCTACTGGGTCAAATTTCTGGAAAACCTTGTACACATTTTAGAGGCCATAGATTTGCTTCAATCTTCATGAAACTTTACATGTACCAGAATGTTTGTTGTGGCAATATCTGGGTCAAGTTTGAATATGGGTCATATCAGGAAAAACCCTAGGTCACTAGGTCAAATGTCTTTAAAACATTGTTCACCCTGTAGTTTAAGTTATCATCATAAATATTGCTCTCAAGTCTATCTTCATGATTTCTATGCCAATTTCGACACTGGGTCTCTTGGAGTTAAAACTACATGTAGTTCACCAGACCAAATCAAAAGAATACCGTGCTAGCATTCCAGAGGTCACATCTTTAAGTGATCATCAAGAATATTGCTCAAAATGTTTGTCTTAATGATTTGTATGTCAAGTTCGAAACTGGATCACTTCAGTCTGAAACTAGGTCACCAGGCCAAATCAAGAAGAAACCTTGTAAAAAAATCTAGAAATAATATAGTTGAAGTGATCATCATGAATCTTGTTCAAAATGGTGGTCTTGATGATTTCTATATAAAAGTCAGTCTTGATCAGACTGTTTCTCTTGATGATTTTTGAGTCACATTTATCTTTAGTGCTATGATACTCAGGGGAGCGATACAAGGCCTTCATGGCCCTCTTGTTTTTTGTAGTTTTTTTTTTTTTTGTTGTTTTTTGCTGTTGTTGTTGTTGTAGCATGCATTTATAATATTTTCTAGATAAACTGGACCCCAGTAGCATGGGGATTGATTCTTCAGTTCGTACTGGGCCTTCTTATCCTGCGATGGCCAGCCGGGTTCAAGGCGTGTCAGTGGCTTGGGGATCAAGTAGCAACCTTCCTGGGATATACTGACGAGGGGTCAAAGTTCGTCTTTGGAGACAAGTATACATATCATCCTGTTGTTTTTGTAGTAAGATATATTTCTGCATAATAGACCTCTTTGTTTCATTTAACTTGACCCTAGCTCAAACACTGCGGCATGCCGCCTCAAAAGTTTCAGCAGAGATGTTGCCATTACGAAACACGCCTATACAAATGAATAATAAAGTTTACCGCTGAAAATGGAAAGTTTTAAGATGAAAAAAAAATGTGATATTTTTCTTATTTCTGCTCAAAATATAGATTGCGGGTAATCGTTAGAACCGCCCTGATAAGACGGTTCTAACGTGTACCCACAATCTATATTTTAGAGCAGAAATATGAAAAATAAGCTTTACCCCTGTACACCCCAGTTTTACTATATAAAAATGGGGTTCAAGGGGGTCAAATTTATATAGGTGTGTTTTCGTGATGCAACGGAAACGTGTACGATGTGCCCTAGCTGTGTAAGTTAACCCTTGTTCTGCTGAATAAATTAGTTCAGTCACACTCATCAGCCAATCAAATTACTTGACTTCATGCATTCATTCCGATTCGCATTACATTTTGCAGTTTACTGAATTAAAGGCGATGTAGATCTCTGGGGCAGGCGTTGTCGTCATTATGACATCACATCCGTGTAATATAGGGCATTCTTTCATATCTCCAAAAAGGTCTGATAAACAATTTCAGTATCTTTCTTATTTATATAGAGAAAACTGGGGTTTACGGGGGTATTAATCATTTGTCTTATTTCTGCTCCAAGACATAGGTTTTGGATACTCGTAAAGACGGTTTTAACGAGCACCCACAACCTATGTTTACAGTATAAATAAGAAAAATATAACGGATTTTCATCGGAAAAGTAGCCATTTTGGAGATGTTAGAAAATGCACTATGCTGCACGGGTGTGTTATCGTAATGCAAAAATCTGATATATTTCATATTTCTGCCCAAAATATACATGTAGATTGTCGGTACTCGTTAGAACCGCCGAGGCGGTTCTAACGAGTACTGACGATCTATGCTTTGAGCAGAAATCTGAAAAAATGATGTTTACCCCTGTAAACCCCAGTTTTACTATATGAAAGTTAGGTTTAAGCGGGTCAAAATTATATAAGTGTATTTTCGTGATACTATTCCGTTTGACTTATAAATGGCTAATAATAACAATAATAATAATAATAATAATAACAATAATAATAATAATGGACTTTACTTTTAAAGGGTAACATATTTAGTAAACTTGTACTATTTTTTCCATGTGGCCCTCTTTCTTCCCCTCTGCCTGGGTAGAAATCAGAACGAAGCAATATGGATAAAGTATCTTGCTCAAGGAAACATCCCTTGGCGCTGGCGGGGATCGACCTGGCTACCTCTCGATCTCAAATCCGACGCTTTACTACTACACCACAGCGCTCCCAAATAAACGAGGAGATTGCCTGATCAGACAAAAGGGCATTCCCCTTGTTTTCATCGCCCGACCTGGCAATGCTGTGAAAAATCGGCAAACTGTGGTCTGAGAAAATCAATTATGGGAAAACATGCTATATTTGTATCCATTCATTTTTAGGCGGAATAAGAGAATCGAATTTTCAAAAATCAAACCGTGTGATTTATTTTTTCTTAAAGACGTGCAATTGCACGACCCGCAGCTATGTCGGCTAGGCCAACTTGCGGAGTGTGCACTATAATAACCCGTGAGTCCGTCCGTCCGTGGTCAGTTTGTAAAAATCACAGTAAATTTTAAATTGCTAGGAATAGTTGGTTAATTTTAGGCATGCAGATATATATTGACAATCCCTAACCATTGAGACATTACGAAAACACGCTAATTCAAATATATTGGCAATTTTACCACAAAAAATTAAAATTTTCAAATGAAAAATTGTGATATTTTTTCTTATTTCTGCTCAAAATATAAATCGTGGGTATTCGTTCTAACGAGTGCCCACAATCTATATTTTAGAACAGAAATAAGAAAAATAAGGGTTACTCCTGTAAATCTCAGTTTTACTATATAAAAATGGGGTTCAATGGGGTCAAAATTATATAGGCGTGTTTTCGTGATGTTACTAATTGATTTTGGAGTATATTCTTTATTCCTGCAGCTATGTCGACTTGCGGAGTGCACACAATAATGACTCCTTGCGTACGTCCGTGGTCAGTTTGTGAAAATCGTTGTAACTTTTAAAATATTAGGAATATTTTGATATTTTTGGCATACGGATAGATATTGACAAAACCTAAACATCGAGATTGTCAAATGCCAGATTACAAATTGATTACAAAGTATAACCTTTATTCCCGCAGCTAGGTCGACTTGCGGAGTGCACACAATAATCCCCCTGTGACTCCGTCCGTCCGTTGTCAGTCTGTGAAAATCGCTGTAACTTTTAACCCTTGACCTGTGGAATATTTATATATGCCACACCCACTACTGATTATCAACCAATCAGATTACTTGATGAAAATTATTGCAACACATTCATGAACTGATTGACAAACAATGAAGATCCTGATCAGATGGATTCTTCAGAAGCCATCTGATCTGGATCTTCATTGTTTGAAAGATAAGACAAATCCGGGCTCAGCAGGACAAGGGTTAAAATGCCAGGAATGTTTTGATATTTTTGGCATACGGATAGATACTGACAAAATCTAACCAAAGTGATTGTCAAGTGCCAGGTTACTTCATAAATAGCCTCGCCAAAGCAAACAATAACATTTTTTTTTGCAGTATAACGATTCGTCATGTTTTTTTTTTCAGATCTTACCGGTGGTGATATTCTTCAGTAGTGTGGTTTCAGTCCTGTACTACCTAGGAGCAATGCAAACCGTGATTAAAGCCATAGCAACAGTCTTAGAGTTTGCCTTGAACACCACGCCCATAGAGTCTTTCGCAACTGCCGCCCATATTTTCCTTGGTCAGGTTTGTTTGATTTGTTTGAATTTAGGGTTTAACGTCGCCGTCAACACTATTTATGTCATTACGGAGACGCTGCTTCCAAGTCTGAGGGTCTTTTACACGATGTCGAGATAAAATGACATCTCAAGCCTAACAGCCATATGAAACCAAAAGGCTGTTAGGCATCGGGTGGTCTGACTCACATCGCTTTGCTTGGACAGGCTTAGTCCTTCTAAGCGATTTACCACTACTCATGTGTGGTCAGTTTCAGCTTCGTTTCACATAGTGTAGTGTGTAGGTGCTTGTCAATTGTCCCAAAGTTAAAAAATGGCATATGCTTTTACTGGTGTTCACGCACGTGATTATTACTAACCAATAAAAGTAAACTCTGCGTAAATCAAAGGTTTTATGTACTGCTCAATAAACAGAGCGCATCGAAGATAAAGAACCTGCAAGAACCAGAAAATGTTTTTTTCGATACTAAACTGATTATTAAATGGAACTCAACAAACGCAATTAAATTTTAACAGGTGCGTCTATTAATTACCAACACCAACCAATTCTCTTAAAACAAAACAGTTTTGTTAACATGATGGTCATGTGATCGGTTCAGTTAACAGTATTAGTGAACGCGCCTCTTCTCCCATTCGCCTGTTGCTTTAAAACCTATAATATCCCAATTCTTTACACTTTATACACTTTAGCAGAAGAACTATATAAGTGTTTGCGTTCTTGTCCTGTTATTGCTTGTCTCACATTTGGATTCATATTGTTAACGGATTTATTGACAAAATAAACTTACACTAAATGGAACTGTCTAGTTCCAATCTCAGGACCATTTTTCCAGCTTTCAGTCAAAGAAAATCTACCCACCAGTACTGTCAGTACTTTGATTTTTTTCAGATAGAATCTAGTGTTGCCTTAAAACCTTTCTTGATGAAGTTGACAAGGTCGGAACTGCATGCTCTTATGACGAGTGGTTTTGCTACAGTAGCGGGTACGGTCATTGCTGCATATGTAGAGTTTGGGGTAAGCGTGTTACATTTTGAACAAAATCTGCAAGTCGACATGTGCGATCAGCAAAAACTCAACTCAGCCTCGGCTGCAGCCAGCTCGTGCCGTTAGAGCCGTCATTGTTCGCTCTTAGGGTAGCCCATATATCCCGACAGCCCCTAAACGTTGATTCAGCGTTGCATCAGAGTTGTGTGCCTGAAGGTATGCAATTATGCAATTGAATGCTGACTACTTTGTTTGTTAATGATGGGGTTTTACGCCCCAGTCAACACTATTTAGGTCATTCTGGAGACGTTGCTTCCCATATTGCGGGACTTATACCTGACATTGAGATGAAACATTATCTCAAGCACTACCGCACAAAGAAACCGCAGGGATGGTCCAAATCGCACCACTTTTCCCGGACAGGATACGACCCTCTACGCGGTTTTCATCACGTGAACAAGTCCGTTAAATAAAGACCCCCACTAAACCCAACTTTATATAAAGAAAACTGGGGTTTAGGGGGTTAACATTATTTTCCTTATTTCTGCTCCTAGACATAGGTTGTGGGTACTCGTTAGAACCGCCTCAACGAGGCGGTTCTAACGAGCACCCAAAACCTATGTTTGGAGTGTAAAAACGAAAAATATGATAAATTTTCATCAGAAAAATTACCTTTTTTTGACGTTTGAAAAATGCACTATATCACACGGATATGTTATCGTAATGTCCAGTATCTATCATGTTTGGTCGGTTTCAGCTTGTGCAGCCTAGTCTATGTTTAAAAACCCCTGATGAGCAGGGGCATTAAAACAGCGAAACCTCTAATTCAATGTAAATTTTTACAGTTCGCTCAGGATTTTGTATGTTTTGACACCATTCTTAAACATTTAGTCTGTTTTATGTGACCTTACCAAAGACCCAGATAAGGGGGTATCCACATAATATTTTTCTTAATTCTGCATGAAAAAATATGTTCTGGGTACTCTCAAGAAGTGTCTGATATTTGTCTTTTTTCTTCAAGAAAACATATATTGTGGGTACTTGGCGAGGCGCTTCTAGTGAGTACCCACAATATGTGTTTTCACATTACTTAAACACGCCTATACAAACACATTGCCACCTTTATCGCCGAAAAAAATGAAAATTTTATGATGAAAAATTGTGATATTTTTCTTATTTTTGCTCCAAATATAGATTGTGGGCACTTGTTAGAACCGCCTCATCGAGGCGGTTCTAACGAGTACCCACAACCTATATTTTAGAGCAGTAATAAGAAAAATAAGGTATACCCCCGAAAACCCCAGTTTTACTATATAAAAGTGGGGTTCAAGGGGGTCAAAATTATTTAGGTGTGTTTTCGTGATGATGCAGAATGAAGAAATATATCAGTACATGCTCTTTTTAGAGGAAGAAAATTCATTAGTCTGGAGCTATCCCTTGTACATGTATTTTGCCATTGCAGTTTTATCTGCCATTGCCATTGAAATGTGTGATTAAGTAAATTGACCGGCTCGATATGACATAAATAGTATTGACTTGGCTGTTAAACTCCAAACGACCGCCCCCGCCAATAGTGGCTTGAAGAAATATATGGGCTGCACGATGCTTCCACGCAGAGCTGAATCCGGCCCGCACACTAGTACTGGTAAACGGCTTAGAGGATCTAAGCCTGTCCAGGAACCGCGGTGCGAGGCGGACCGTCCATGCTAATTAACCGTATTGGTTTCATTGGGCGACAGGGCTTGCGATGTCATTTCATCTCAATGTCGGGTAAAAGTCCCACAAAATTGGAAGCAACGTCTCCAAAATGACCTTTACAGTGTTGATGGGGACGTTAAACCTCAAATCAAACAAACAAACAAAAACTCCAAACGAACGAATTAACAAATAAACAAAACAAAACTCCAGCTTAAATATGTTCTTTGGTCTCGATAGGCATCGCCTATAGTTTTATTGTAATCAATAACTACTGGTACATGTAGAAACAATTTCATGCCAAGAAAAATGCGTTTGTTATTTCGCCTTCTAGTGCTCAAGACTATGATATGTGTTCTTCAGGTTCGAGCAGAACATGTGATCTCAGCATCTTTTATGTCTGCCCCTGCAGCACTAGCCATCGCCAAACTATCAATACCGGAAACGGAAGTGTCTCAGATTAAGTCTCAAAGTGAAATCAAGCTTCCTTCCGGGCAAGTATTTTGTTTGTGTTGAGGTCTTACATCCCCGTCAACACTATTTAAATAGATCATTTTGGAGACGTCCGATCTTGTGAGTCTTTTACCCGACATTGAGATGAAATGACATCTGAAGCCCTACTGCCAATAGAAACCGCTATGGTTTAAGGTGTGGCCCGACTCGCATCACTTTTCCTCGGCAGGCTTAGACCTAAGCTGTTTACCAGTACTCAAGTTCGGGCGGTCTCAGCTCTGCGCGGAAGCACAATACAGCCCAGTCTATTTCTCTAAGCTCCGATGGGCGGGAGCGCCCGGGCAAGTATATTCCGAATTTTCAAGTACACTTGGTAGAGCCTAAATTAGTACACGCCCACGATAAATTCATTTTGGGTGGATTGCTTGTCAAGCGACCCAAAGTTATTAAGTACAGTAGCTTGACGTTATGTGCACGTAATTATCACTAATGTGTACACACCCAGTTAATAGTCACAACACCAAGAAAAGTGCGGCTACGTAGCCGCACTTTTCTTGGTGTTGTGACTTCAGAGATTGGTGAAAGTAAAGTCTGCTGAAAAATCATGTGCAGGGACATTGGCAAGCAGTATAGACCCAGACAAGACGCCTCAGAATTGTTTAGTCTTTTTGCTTAAAATACAGATTTTAAGGGTTATACCGAACAGTCTAAGTCCCCGCTTGATCCCTGTAGCTATACAACCTTGGCTCAACATTGAAACAACGGCATTGAAACAACGGCATTGTTTCAACGTCGATTCAACGCTGATCATCTGCTTGGATGCATCTTACACGACTTCATATATCGTATTTTTATGCCCCCAACTTTAAAAAAGTTGGGGGGCATATTGCTTCTGGCTTGTCCGTCCGTTCGTCCGTTAGTCCGTTCGTACGTCACGCTTTCTCTTGCATAGCATATCTTTAGAACCGTGTATGCTAGTGTTTTGAAATTTCATATATGGGTTCCTCATGAAAAAATAGTTGACCCGTATTTTTTTTCTTGTCCAAATTATCTCCCCTTCTTGAATTATTTCCCCTTTAATTAAATAACATAGAATTCTCGTTAGCAAGATATCTCAAAAAGTATTTGAGCTACAGCCTTGATATTTGGTATAGTGATTGGGACTAAGGAGGAGATTACCTGATTAAATTTTCAACCAATTCTATAAAATTTTGTTAGAGTTATGGCCCTTTGTAATTTTTTGCCACTCAATTGTGTTGCTTTCTGGTGCATAGCATATCTTTAGAACCGTGTATGCTAGTGTTTTGAAATTTCATATATGGGTTCCTCATGAAAAAATAGTTGACCCGTATTTTTTTTCTTGTCCAAATTATCTCCCCTTCTTGAATTATTTCCCCTTTAATTAAATAACATAGAATTCTCGTTAGCAAGATATCTCAAAAAGTATTTGAGCTACAGCCTTGATATTTGGTATAGTGATTGGGACTAAGGAGGAGATTACCTGATTAAATTTTCAACCAATTCTATAAAATTTTGTTAGAGTTATGGCCCTTTGTAATTTTTTGCCACTCAATTGTGTTGCTTTCTGGTGCATAGCATATCTTTAGAACCGTGTATGCTAGTGTTTTGAAATTTCATATATGGGTTCCTCATGAAAAAATAGTTGACCCGTATTTTTTTTCTTGTCCAAATTATCTCCCCTTCTTGAATTATTTCCCCTTTAATTAAATAACATAGAATTCTCGTTAGCAAGATATCTCAAAAAGTATTTGAGCTACAGCCTTGATATTTGGTATAGTGATTGGGACTAAGGAGGAGACTACCTGATTAAATTTTCAACCAATTCGATAAAATTTTGTTAGAGTTATGGCCCTTTGTAATTTTTTGCTACTCAATTGTGTTGCTTTCTGGTGCATAGCATATCTTCAGAACCGTGTATGCTAGTGTTTTGAAATTTCATATATGAGTTCCTCATGAAAAAATAGTTGACCCGTATTTTTTTTCTTGTCCAAATTATCTCCCCTTCTTGAATTATTTCCCCTTTAATTAAAAAACATAGAATTCTCGTTAGCAAGATATCTCAAAAAGTATTTAAGCTACAGCCCTGATACATGGTATAGTGATTGGGACTAAGGAGGAGACTACCTGATTAAATTTTCAACCAATTCTATAAAATTTTGTTAAAGTTATGGCCCTTTATAATTTTTTGCCTCTCAATTGTGTTTCTTTCTGGTGCATAGCATATCTTTAGAACCGTGTATGCTAGTGTTTTGAAATTTCATATATGAGTTCCTCATGAAAAAATAGTTGACCAGTATTTTTTTTCTTGTCCAAATTATCTCCCCTTCTTGAATTATTTCCCCTTTAATTAAATAACATAGAATTCTCGTTAGCAAGATATCTCAAAAAGTATTTGAGCTACAGCCTTGATATTTGGTATAGTGATTGGGACTAAGGAGGAGATTACCTGATTAAATTTTCAACCAATTCGATAAAATTTTGTTAGAGTTATGGCCCTTTGTAATTTTTTGCCACTCAATTGTGTTGCTTTCTGGTGCATAGCATATCTTTAGAACCGTGTATGCTAGTGTTTTGAAATTTCATATATGGGTTCCTCATGAAAAAATAGTTGACCCGTATTTTTTTTCTTGTCCAAATTATCTCCCCTTCTTGAATTATTTCCCCTTTAATTAAATAACATAGAATTCTCGTTAGCAAGATATCTCAAAAAGTATTTGAGCTACAGCCTTGATATTTGGTATAGTGATTGGGACTAAGGAGGAGACTACCTGATTAAATTTTCAACCAATTCGATAAAATTTTGTTAGAGTTATGGCCCTTTGTAATTTTTTGCTACTCAATTGTGTTGCTTTCTGGTGCATAGCATATCTTCAGAACCGTGTATGCTAGTGTTTTGAAATTTCATATATGAGTTCCTCATGAAAAAATAGTTGACCCGTATTTTTTTTCTTGTCCAAATTATCTCCCCTTCTTGAATTATTTCCCCTTTAATTAAAAAACATAGAATTCTCGTTAGCAAGATATCTCAAAAAGTATTTAAGCTACAGCCCTGATACATGGTATAGTGATTGGGACTAAGGAGGAGACTACCTGATTAAATTTTCAACCAATTCTATAAAATTTTGTTAAAGTTATGGCCCTTTATAATTTTTTGCCTCTCAATTGTGTTTCTTTCTGGTGCATAGCATATCTTTAGAACCGTGTATGCTAGTGTTTTGAAATTTCATATATGAGTTCCTCATGAAAAAATAGTTGACCAGTATTTTTTTTCTTGTCCAAATTATCTCCCCTTCTTGAATTATTTCCCCTTTAATTAAATAACATAGAATTCTCGTTTAGGAGTTTCATTGATGATACTTGGTACATGCTTGCAACTAGGAGTGAAATTTTTATGCAGGCATCCATGTTTGACCTTGACCTAGATTTCATGGTTTGGTGACAGGCGCAACATAGCCTTCTGGGGAATTCTTGTTGTATGTTTTTGAGTCTTTAACAATATTTGTTGAATATTTTGCCATCTAGGGACAAGCAAAGGTTGGGGGCATTGTGTTTTACAAACACCATTTCTAGTTTTATTTGGATTTTAAAAAGCATACGGCAACACAGTCGACAAGCTCATATATTTGCCACACTCTACCGAATCACATAAGCAGATCATAAACCGGCTCGATGTTAACTTGGCCATTAAACACCAAACCAAACCGAACGAAACTTAACCAAACCAAAGCGGAACATAAAGATCTACGTCACTAACCTTATCATTTCCATAAAATACCAATTTAGAAAATACACCACAAATGGATTAAAAAAAGGCCATCCTTAAAAATGTTTTGTTTGCTGTGCTCCTACCCATCATATGTGAGGTGGGTAGGAAGGTAGGTCTTTTTTTTTAAGATCTGAAAAGATATTTGACCCTTAGAGCACCATACAACAACCGGAAACATCATTTCAAATACTTATTTTCTGATTTTTCAGAGAAAATTTTCTCTGAAAAAAATAAAATAAAACAGAAAAAAAACAAGAATTGCATCTCCTTGAAATTTGGCTTAGTGTGTTAAATTTCAGTTTAATCAGGATTTCAAAAAAAAAAAATCTTTTCCTCAGAATGGTAATAAAATTTTTTGGGTAGGGGCAATCTGTGTGGGTAGGTAGGAGCACAGCAAACCAAGAATTTTTAAGGATGGCCTAATCAAGAAACTTATATGAAAATAGTGAGTGAGTGTTTGAGTTTTACGTCTCACTAACAGCTAAGGTCATACGGAGACGGGACCTCGGTTTAAAGACTCATCCGAAAGTCTGGAGAAGCCCGGGATCGATCCTGCGATCCCTGGTTTACAAGGCGAGTAGCGCAACCACTGCACCACAGAGGCTTCTTTATACGAAAATAGTACAGTGAAATTCCGCTATTAAGACCACCTAAAACAAAGACTAATTCTGCATTTAAAACATATTTCGAAGTTTCATGTATTCCTTCTTTGTGTTTTCTACACACAGTCTCCTCTACTAAGAGACCACCTTTGGGACTGTTCAAAAGTGGTCTTTAACAACACTTTTGAACAGTCCCAAAGGTGACCTTAACCCATTAAGTACCAGAAACCCCAAAACGGGTAACCTGACAAACAGTGCAGGCCCAGATCAGACGCCGCAAAATGCGGCGTCTGATCAGGGCCACCACCGTTTGCAAAAAGTTTAGCCATCCAAATAAATTTTGATGAAAACACTACCGGACATCCCTGAATTTTGAAATGGACTATATACATGTATAAGGAGGGAGATTCCATTTGGTACAAAAAGGGTTAATATAGGACTTTCACTGTAGGTATTATATACGTGATCATTAAAGGATTTGACAAGCCTGCGCATGCGCACAGTCGCGCCAGAGCCTATGCTGCTCGCAAACATGTGTTGCTGAAACCTTAAGGTATAATATGTAGCTTCATGCAAGAGCCAATTAGTTGGCTGCTTACGTGCGTTTGAAGAAAGTGAAACGGATTGCTCAAGCAATGAAAGAATGAAAGTTCTAAGAAAGAAAGAAAGAAAGAAAGAAAGAAAGAAAGAAAGAAAGAACGAAAGAAAGAAAGAAAGAAACAAACAAACAAACAAACAAACAAACAAAGACAGAAAGAAAGAAAGAAAGAAAGAAAGAAAGAAAGGAGTACATTTGATGTTGCCAAGAACCTTTTGTTCATGTTTTGGCAAGGAAAGAAATAAAGAACAAAGAAAGAACAAAGAAAGAATGAAACATAATTCATCAAATAAACGAGTTATAGTGACATTAATGAATGAACAGTGAAGAGTTCTTTCCTTTTTCTTCAGTCAGGAAACAAATCTCATAGAAGCTTTATCAGGGGGCGCTACATTGGCTATTAAATTAATAGCATACGTCGTGGTGAATCTGATTGCCTTTGTTGCTGTCATCGCTTTCTTGGATGCCACTATTTCATACCTAGGCGGACGGGTCGGACACCCGGAACTGAATTTTCAGGTACATGTAACTTAATCACACAGTGATTTAAGAAATAGATCAGCTCTAACTGTGATTTGTTGAGTAATAAATCACAGTTTGGAGGTCAGTTGTAAAGTAGACAAATCACGAGCGCGTAGCGCGCGTGATTTGTCTACTTACAACTTACCGACAAACTGTGATTTATTATTCAACAAATCACAAACTAGAGCTGATCTATTTCGATTCTAACAGGCGGAAAATCGGCAATATTGCTGTTGTTTCCTTCAAAATCTCACAACTTTTCGCCATTGCTAGAAGAAATCCCGCTTAAATTATCGACTGAAACACATGCATTTATACCCTTTTCTAACGTTTTCGATGCGAGAATATGACTTTACACCGTCTAACGTCAAGGAAATCGACTAGTGACGTCATAAATTTGCATTTTTTAATGACGTCAGTCGTCACGCTGTTCCGAGCTGTGATTTGTTGCAGAATAAAACACAGTTATTTTCCATTGCCTATATAGGCGCGCTGTGTTAGAATTACCAATTTATGCCCTCAAAGTTGAAGAAACATAGTACTGATGTCCTCCTAGTGTCCTAGTGGCAAAGGTGTGCTTATGTTTGCGTATATGTAAAAGTAGTCGCAGATACGATTGGCAGGATATGTTAAAATCGCCGAACAAACAAGAAAATTCTTTAGAGTGCCTTTCGTATGCTTTTTGCTGGCGGAGCAATGACCATATGCACCATAACCTTTTTCTGTGTTAAAGTTAATTCATATAATCGGGCGACTTGGTTTACTATTTTGATATAACATAATATTCCAAAGGCGAGGAGATATGATAGCTCCGCCCTGCCAGTCTTATCTGCGACGCCGAAATGTAATACATATCGTATATCTTTCTTCCTTTGATTTGAGGTTTAACGTCCCCGTCATCACTGAATAGGTCATTTTGGAGACGTTGCTTCCAATTTTGTGGGACTTATACCCGACTTTGAGATGAAATGACATCTCAAGCCCTGTCGCCCAATGAAACCAAAAGTGTTTATAAGCATGGACTGACCGACTCAGACCGCTTTGCCTGGGCAGGCTTAGATCCTCAAAGTAGTTTACCAGTACCCATATGTGGTCGGTTTCAGCTCTGTGTGGAAGCATCATGCAGCCCATCTATTTCTTCATGTCCCCATGGGCGGGGGCCGATCGTATATCTTTATTGTGCTGAACGCACCATACCATTTGCATATTTTTTTTTTTTTTTCATTTTATGTACCAGTTAGTGAGACTAGGTACTTCAGGAACTGATCGAACCTAACCTAACAAATATTTTTGCACAGAATGTTTGAGTGATTTTCATTCGTTCGTGCGTGCGTGCGTGCGTGTGTGTGAGCGTGCGCGTGCGTGTTCTTGGTTCCCAAAAGGTAACCAATTTATTGCTTTATTTAACATACTCTTCCATTCGCGGATATTTCATATGAAATTTATGGCCATGGCTCGTTTCATAAATTTCAAATGAAATGAAAACGAGTGTAAAATCCTCAATTTAAGAAATAGATCAGCTCTAACTGTGATTTGTTGAGTAATAAATCACAGTTTGGAGGTCAGTTGTAAAGAAGGCAAATCACGAGCGCGTAGCGCGCGTGATTTGTCTACTTACAACTGACCGACAAACTGTGATTAATTACTCAATAAATCACAGACTAGAGCTGATCTATTTCGATTCTAACACGCTGCTAATCGGCAATAATGTTGTTATTTCCTTCAAAGTCTCACAACTTTTCGCCATTGTTAGAAGAAATCCCGCTAAAATTAACGACTGAAACACATGCATTTACATCCTTTTCTAACGTTTTCGATGCGAGAAAATGACGTTACACCGTCTAACGTCAAGGAAATCGACTAGTGACGACATCAATTGGCAGTTTTTAATGACGTCACTGTCACGCTCTTCCTAGCCGTGATTTGTTGTAGAATAAAACACAGTTGTTTTCCATTGCCTATATAGGCGCGCTGTGTTAGAATTGATCATAACACATGTATTTTCTATTCTAGCTGATATGTTCATATGTGTTCATGCCACTGGCTGTTATAGTCGGTGTTCCGTGGAAAGACTGTAGACTTGTTGGAAAGTTGATCGGGAAGAAAATTATTGTAAACGAGTTTTTGGCGTATGCAGACCTCGGCGGCATGATAAAGAATGGCGAGCTTGCGGTAAGTAGTTGCACCTCTTCACAAAACAAACAAACCAAAAAAAAAAAAAAAAACAACAAAAAAAAACAGCAACACATGCAAGGTCAGATAACCAGCTGCATTGTCAGGCTAAAAATGTTTATTGAGAGCGGATCACGAGGGTAAACCCACATGTCCATCACGAAAACCTGCCTATATAATTTTGACCCCCCCCCCCACCCCAACCGCCTTAAACCTCAATTTTATATAGTAAAACTGGGGTTTGTATTGATATACATTATTTTTTGTTATTTCTGGTCAAAAACATAGATTGTGGGTACTCGTTAAAACCGCCTCGACGGGTATCCACACTCTATGTTTTGAGCAATAATAAGAAAAATATCACACTTTTTCATCTGAAAATGTTCATTTTTCGCTGGTAAAATTTACAATATATTTGTATAGGCGTGTTTTCGAAATGGTTGGAACCCAAGTATATTCCATTTTGTATGGAAACGTGTTTGTTTTGCACGAGAATTTAGTCTGTAGATACGTAAGAAGGAAGGAGGAAGAAATGAATGAAGGAAGGAACAGGAAATCAAGCAAGAAAGCAAGCAAGGCAGCTAGCAAGCAAGCAAACAAAGCAAACATGAAGGATGAATATTTCAATGGGACCATTAGACTGCACCAATCTCCCTTTGGACCCTCTATAACCCATTTAGTACCAGAAACCCCAAAACAGGTCCCCTGGCAAACATTACAGGCCCAGATCAGACGCCGCAGAACTCGGCGTCTGATCAGGGCCTACACTGTTTGCAAAAAGTTCAGCCATTTTCCAAATCAATTTTGAAGAAAATACAACCTCACACCCTTAAATTTTGAAATAAACTCATGCTTTATATAAGGAGGACGATTCCATTTGGTACCAAAAGGGTTAACAAAGAATACAGTGCAAACATTTGCAGATTCGATTGGAAAGACGGCAGCCCCCGCCCTTAGAGGCTTGAAGAAATATATGGGCTGCATGATGCTTCCACGCAGAGCTGAATCCACCCCGCACACTAGTACTGGTAAACCGCTTAGAGGATCTAAGCATGTCAAGGAACCGCGGTGCGAGGCGGACCGTCCATGCCAATAAACCCTATTGGTTTCATTGGGTGACAGGGCTTGAGATGTCATTTCATCTCAATGTCGGGAAAAGTCCCACAAAATTGGAAGCAACGTCTCTAAAATGACCTTTACAGTGTTGACGGGGACGTTAAACCTCATAACAAACAAACAAAAAGAGTAATGACGTACATGCAGATAAAAAGGATCGAGAGGTACCGGACTCAATCACCACGAGCGGCAAGTATTGTTTCCTTGAGCAAGAGACTTTATCCACATTGCGTAGTATTGGTTTCTTCCCAGGAAAAGATTAGTACTAGTTTACTAAATGTGTTACCCTCTATAAATAAGGTCGGTTATTATTATTATAATTATTTATTATTAAACAAAATAAAACAGACAGGGAAAATGTACTATATCATTACACATGGTATATGTCGTATTTTCATATTATTTGGAGATCAGAAATTTACACTTTCTTAAAGTCTTACCACTGCATGCTGATCATATGAACGTCATGGGAGAACCAGTTTATGCCAATGGCGAGCAATAAAGGCACATTATGATAACATATGAGCCGGGGCAAAGCATTTCCTACAGTTTACATGTGCACCCGGCGAAGAATCAGATCAGCCTACACATCCATATAGTCTGAACAGAGACTTCTCTTGCTGCATGAAGGAGTATTGGGCCCTTAGCTACCCTTAGAGCACACAACGGATGCGCAGGCTAATCTGGGAATCGGCCCCGCCCATCGGGACTTGAAGAAATATATTGGCTGCATGATGTTTCCACGCAGAGCTGAATCCGACACGCACACGAGTATTGGTAAACCGCTATGAGGATCTAGGCCTGCCCAGGCAAAGCGGTGCGCACGAGTCGGACCGTCCATGCTTATAAACTCTATTGGTTTCTTTGGGCGGCAGGGCTTGAGTTGTCAATTGAGAAGTCATTTCATCTCAATGTTGGGTAAAAGTCCCACAAAATTGGAAGCAACGTCTCCAAAATTACCTTTACAGTGTTGACGGGGACGTTAAACCTCATCAAACAAAACAAAGTAGGCTAATCTGTGTCTTCGCTGGGCACACCTGTTAATTGTAGGAAATGATGTACCCCGGATCATATCCGCGTGACATAGTGCGTCGAAAGGATCCTTTAAATGTGATATATCCAAAAACAAAGGTTGTAGGTGCTCGTTAGAACCGCCTCATTGAGGCGGTTCTAACGAGTACCAACAACCATTATCTTGGAGCGGAAATGAGAAAAATAAAGAATAACCCCGTAAACCACTGTTTTGTCTATATCAGTTGGGGGTTTACGAGGGTTTCATTTCACGGACTTGTTTACAGTCTGAGATAAGCTTTCATATCTGCGCAGTCTGCTCAGGGCCTTACTTTTTGCTGCTTGGATAGTACAGTCACTCTAGTTTCTAGATCTAACATTTTCAAGACTCTTAACAGTCTGTGTAGCTGAGGATGCTGGTTGCGGCTTGAAGAAATATATGGGCTGCATGTTGCTTCCACGCAGAGCTGAAACCGACCGCAAACGAGTGCTGATAAACCGCTTAAATGATCTAAGCCTGCCCAGGCAGAGCGGTGCGAGTCGGACCGTCCATGCTTATAAACTCTATTATAGTTTCATTGAGCTACAGGGCTTGAGATGTCATTTCATCTCAATATCGAATAAAAGTCCAACAGAATTAGCAGCAACGTCTCCAAAATGACCTATACAGTGTTGACGGGGACGTTAAACCTCAAATCACACAAAGAAACAATGAGCATGCTGGTTTAATGTCCTACCTTATCACAAGTGCAAAAGACAGACTTTCCCATGGCGTGGCTCATTTCATTTTAGAGGGTATCTTTTGTTGGATTGATGTTTAACATCCCACTTAAAACTATTTAGGTCATTTTGAAGACGTTGCATCCGAGCCGATTTCAAGGGACTTTTACCCGACATTGAGACGAAATGACATCTCAAGCCCTACCGACCATAGACGCCGCTAGGGTATAAGGAGCAGTCCAGCTCGCATCACTTTTCCCGGGCAGGCTTACACCTAAGCAGTTAACTCTTCCCGCGTTCGGTTGGTTTCAGCTCTGCGCTGAAACATCATGCAGCCCAATCTATTTCTCCAAGCCCCGATAGGCGGGGGCGCCTAAAATGGTATCTAATGCAGGTTGTAGTTTCATAAGTGTAAAATAACTGGAAAGGGAACTGTTTTATCATCATGGATTGTGTTTTTGGTCAATTGTTTGTCAGTCGAGCCTAATTTACTAAGCGCAGTAGTTTTACGTCTCTGGTATCCACGTGTCAATCCTTGATTTGTCCGGATGAGTTATGTATAGCCATGCTATTTTGTCGCTTTGATGTTAGAGTGTTTGTACATGAAACCAGCTTGTGCACATGTATTGGGTTAAGCAAACGGTATATACAGCTGTACCCAGATCAAACGGAGCGTCTGACCAGGTTCTGCATTGTTCGCTTGAAAAGACAGAAAGTTAAGATTTAAATGAAACAGCTGCCTTCAGGTTCGCGATTATTTTCCCTCCCTACCCTCAGTGACAATCGACCAATTCGTGTTGTAAGTGCTTTGTTTCTCTCACAGGGTCGATCTGAAGTGATAGCCACATACGTTCTCTGTGGATTTGGGAGTGTTGCAGCACTGGGAATAAATCTTGGGGCTCTGACATCCGCAGCTCCCGACAGGAGGTCCGACTTCGCCCGCCTTCTGCTAAGGTCGATGATCAATGGAAATATCGCTTGTTTTATGACTGCCTGTATTGCAGGTAAATTTTTAACTGTTAAGATGCCAAGAAAAAACTGCATCTGAAAATGTCGTTTGTTTATGTCGTCTACTGCATCTTCTTGCAAACCTTTCAAACATATGTTGCATAGAGGCAAACAGTTTGGACCCTTAGCAGACTGCTCCTAGAGGAGCAGTCTGATCTGGGTCAACACTATTTGCAACAAAGACTTATACATCATAGTGTAGATTATATTTTCTTGCCCTTTGGGATCATTGATTCCATTGTGGAATTTGGAAAATATCTGAGGGTCACTGATGAGGCCTAATTTGCCGAAACTAGCGAATCTGGCCCAGAAAACATATACACTCCATATTTTCAGTTCTGTGGTGTATCCCTTGCTTCCAAAGGATAACCCTTTTATAGAACTTATATAATAAAAGCAGCAGACAACAAAGCAGACGACAATTGTTGTGATTAGCATCTCAAGGGTTAAATGAAGTATACAAACTGGAAGAAAGCGTCAAGCCAACAACATAGCATCACATTAACCAAATAGATAATAGAAATACCTCAACAAAATAGAATGATGCATGACGTTAACAAATAGGAAGACAACACATTTACAAAATAGGAAAAAGAATCATATTTATAAGATAGAACATAGCAACACATTAACAAAACAGAACGAAGCATAACGTTCACAAAATAGAATAAAACATTACGTTAACAAAAGAGAATGAGGCATAACACTAACAAATAGAAGTAGGCATCATGTTAACAAAACAAAATGTAATTAGGGTCGACCGTGTTTGTTGAAAGTTCAGGAATTTCAAGGTTAAGCAGATGGTCTAAGTTCCTCTCCATGCCCATTTCACCAATATACACTAAAAGTTCTGGCAGTGTTTTGACTTGTGATAATTGCTGTCAGTGTTTTGCTTGATGGTAAGTGCGGTCAATGCTTTGATTTATGATGACAGTGCTGTCTCTGCTTTGATTTATGATAAGTGTTGCTGTCAGTGCTTTGATTTATGATAAGTGCTGCAAGTGCTTCGATTCATGATACATGTACGTGCTGTCAGTGCTTTCATTTGCGATGTGCTGTCAGTGCTTTGATTTATGATAAGTGCTGTCAATGCTTTGATTGACAATAAGTTTTTTTTGTATTTTTGATAATTGCTGTCGGAGCTTTCATTTATGATAACTGATGTCAGCGCTTTGATTGCTGAAAAGTGCTGTCAGTGTTTTAATTTATGACAAGTGCTGTCAGTGCTTTCATTAATGATGAAAAACCCGTCAGTGTTTGATTTACGAAAAATGTTGTCAGTGCTTAATTCGTTTATGATAAGTCCTGTCAGTGTTTTCATTTATGATAAGTTCTGTCAGTGTTTTCATTCATGATAAGTGCTGTCAGTGCTTTCATTTATGATAAGTGCTTCCAGTGCCTTTCATTTATGACAAGTGCTGTCAGTGCTTTAATTTATGATCAGGGCTTTCAGTGCCTTTCATTTATGATAAATTTATCAAGATTTTTTAAACATCCCTGCAAACAACTTATATATATATATAAAGGAAAGAAACGTTTTTAGGCCCCCTCTCATTGCTCAGAGCACGTAATACTATGTTCGACATTACGAAAACAGGCCTATCCAAGCATATTGAAAACATCACCAACAAAAAATGAAAACTTTCATTTAAGATTTTTTTCGTATTTCTTCAGAAACAAGCAAAATAGTATATACCCTGTAAACCACAGTTTTACTGGTGGGGTTTCAGGGGGTTCAAATTATAAAGGCGTGTTTTCGTGATGGAACCTTAGGCAAAGGGCAATCACTTCTATGTTCGAAGAAGTAAGAAACATAAAATTAATCTTCAGGAAAAAAACACACACAAAAAAAATAAAAAAAACAACAAACATATTTTAGACATTTGTACCATTATTTGCAGGATTGTTGTATCAAGAGGTGCCAACACAAGATTTATCTTATCCTGCCAACAGCACTACCTCAACCAATCTACCTCAGAATAATGCCTCAAGTATTGTTTCTTAGCGTGTGAATTGATAAGTTTCATGTTTATACTTTGTCATGTTGGTACCAGACTCAAACTGTCTCGACCCAATCATTCTTTTCTCACGACAATAAGCATATGTATGCCACCAAGGGTGGGAGCATATTGATTTTGGTGTAGATCCCGCTCGTGTTGGCGTCAGCGTAGCCTATCAGAAGCACTATATATCCTGAACTTATGAGTGCATTTGTCCAAACTTGCATGGTGACATTACTAGGATGGTAGAAAACTGCCATAAGGTTTTGATGGCATTGACCATATTTTAAAGCCCCAAGTCACCCCACTAAAATCAATGTTAGGCCAAAAATGGCTTGTCTGCACCCTATCTCATAAACAAATTGGTGAACTTTCGTCAAACAAAGTACAATAAATCACTGCAACCTAGCAAAGATTTAATTAAAGTTTGGTGACCTTGACCTTATTGATACCCGAAAACCTGTCAACTTTGGGTACAAAAAATGTTTGTCTGACCTTATCTCATGAACTTATTGATGCATTTTAGTCAAACTTGGTACAATATATCGTTTACACTTACCCAAGGTTTGAATACATTTTGCTGGCATTTACCTTATTTTCAAAGTCACTGGATTCCAAAACTGTCAGCTTGTCTGCACCCTAGCTCATGAATGGATAGATGAAACGTTTGATCAAAATTTGTGCAATATACATGTATCATTACTACCTACGCCAAAGATTTGATTAAAATCTGGTGACATTGATCGTATTTTTAAGGTCACAGGCTCCCGAAAACTGTCAATTTTGAGCCTAAAATGGCTTGCCCGTTCCTTATCCCCAAACTGTATTACTGAATTATGTTCAGATGTATGGTGCAATATATATGTTTTCAATCAACCAAAGACTTTATTTGTCGCCCCCGCCCATCGGGCTTGAAGAAATAGATTGGGCAGCAGGATGCTTCCACGCAGAGCTTAAACCGACCGCACACGAGTACTGGTAAACCACTTAGGGGTCTAAGCCTGCTCAGGCAAAGTAATGCGAGTCGGACCTCCCTTCATATTTGGGCAGTAGGGATTGAGATGACATTTCATCTCAAAGTCGGGTAAAAGTCCGACAAATATTGGAAGCAACGTCTCCAAAATGACCTTATTAATGTAGTCGGGGACGTTAAACCTCAAATCAAACAAACGAACAAAATTGATTTTTCATGGTGAAGTGAGCAGTTAAACAATATTGAAGGATTGGGGAGGACATAGTTTTCCTCTGGAAACATTTCTAGTTTAATTTGACATCAGTGGATGACCATACCGTCGTTGATTTTTGTCTGTTTGATTTGAGGTTTAACGTCCCCGTCAACACTGTAAAGGTCATTTTGGAGACATTGCTTCCAATTTTGTGGGACTTTTACAAGACATTGAGATGAGCTGACATCTCAAGCCCTCCCGCCAAATGAAACCAATAGGGTTTATAGGCATGAACGGACCGACTCGCACCGCATTGCCTGGGCAGGCTTAGATTCTCTAAGTGGTTACCAGTACTCTAGTGCGGGTCGGTTTCAGCTCTGCGTGGAAGCACCATACAGTCGATCTATTTCTTAAAGCCCCTATGCGCGGGGGGCTACATAACTTTGTTGCAAATTCAGTAACTGCCAAACACATATCAGATACCGTTCATCATTTCAAGATGGTTGATTGGCGTCTACGGCTCAGTCAAGTGGTTAAAGGTGCATTATTGAGCTATCTGGAAAAAATGCTTCCAAAAATATAATACATATAGCCGGTATTTTTCTTTAAAACAATACAAATGAATGCATTTTATGCAAAAATGCGAACAATTATGATGACAGGTAAACGAGTTTGAGAGGGATTCCCTAACTAGGTTTCGAACACTAGTTAGATCTATTTTAGTTCGTGTCAAAAATAGAATCCCCATATACGACTTTATGCGACGTTCATTTTTGGCCTTGTTTGCTTAGGCCATGCCTGAATCGGGAAAAAATATGACGCTGAATACCATGTCATAAGTAACGACACTCAGAGACGATACTGTCGCCATGTATGTGTAAAGTGACAGATTTATTTTTAGAACAGAAATTCCGAACACATGTTCAGAGCGAAGGGTAAACACGAATGAAAACGACCATTTTCACAAAGTTCTGAAGCTGTCTTTGTCTCCAAAAGTGTACACATGACAAAGGAGTATGCATTGAAGATAAAAACCAGAAAAAAATTTTTGAGACCCGGTAGCTCAATAATGCACCTTTAAGCATCATTTCAAGATGTGTATTGCAGTCGCAGATAAGATTGACTTGGCGGAGCTATTCCGGTGTTGTCAATATATGTCAAATTCGCCATAAGATGCATTAGAGTGCCTTACGCATGCTTTCTGCAAGCGGACCAAATGATCATATATACACCACAGCTGTTTGAGTTACAGTTGAAGTCACACAATCGCTTTTGTTAATAGAACATTCCAAAGGCAGGTGCAAACGATAGCTCCGCCTAGTCAATCTTATCTGCGACTCCTTTTTAGCTCGCCTGTACGAAGTAAAAGGAGAGATATTGTTGTCACCCCAGTTGTGAGCGTTTGCGGTTGCGTTCCTGTCACACTGCGTTAAAGTTTTTCAAATGCCTATATCTCAACAGTCACTCATCACAGAGCACCAATATTTGGAACTTAAGTACCTGGGAGGGTCTTCTGACATTGGTATATTACTGCCATGGCCCATGATTGCCCTAAAATATATCTAGATAATTGTGACCCATATTTCATGGTTCAGTGGCTTTGCCTATTATATTGAATACTATTTGATGGAGAAATGCCAAACCTGGATTTTTAATTCCATGTGACCCGGTAATTGATCGCAAAATATATCCAGATCAGTGTGACCTGTATTTCATGGTTCAGTGATTTTGCCTATTATCTTGAATACTATTTGATGGAGAGATGTCAAACCTGGATTATTACTATCATGTGACCCCATGATTGACCTGAAAATATATCTAGGTCAGTGTGACCTGTACTTCATGCTTCAGTGATTTCGCATATTATCTTGAATACTAGTTGATGGAGAAACGTCACACCTGGAGTATTTATTCCAAGTGACCGCATGATTAACCTCAAAATATATCTTGGTCAGTGTGACCAATATTTCATGGTTCAGTGATTTTGCCTATTATCTTGAATACTATTTGAAGGAGGAAAGTCATACCTGGGTTATTTATACCATGTGACCCCATGATTGACCCCAAAATATATCTAAGTCAGTGTGACCTATGTTTCATGGTTCAGTGATTTTGCCTGTTTTTCTTGAATACTATTTGATGGAGAAAAGTTATACATGGGATATTATTTCAATGCAACCAGATGATCGACCTCAAAATATATGCAGGTCAGTGTGACCTATATTTAATGGTTCAGCGACTTTGCCTTATATCTTGAATCCCATATGATGGAGAATCTTCAGATCTGAATAATCAATTCCATGTGACCCGGTGAATGACATAAAAATATATCTAGGGCAGTATGACCTAAATTTCATGATTCAGTGATTCTGCTATATATTTTGAATACTATTTAATGGAGAAATTTCAGACCTGAATTATAAGTTTCATGTGACCAAATGATTGGCATAAAATATATCTAGATCAGTGTGACTTATTTTCATGGTGCAGTGATTTTGCCTTATAACCCAGACACTATTTGATGCTGAAACATAATATCTGGAATATATGTTCAATGTTACCCGACGATTGACCTCAAAATATATCTAGGCGAGTGTGACCTATATTTCATGGTTCAGTAATTTAACATTCTGTCTTGAAAGCGAAAACAGGTGAGCTATGTTGGATAATAGGATGTATATAAAAGTAACCAATTTGATTTCCTTGTCTCGGACACAGCCCAGTCATAGATCCTACTACACTCAGAGTGGCGTGTTATCCTTATTACAGTTAGGAGGTACAACTTCGATAATTTGAATACCTTTGGAACCATGAATATTGTTCGAGATAGGGGTAGTTCGAACAAATGAGGTGTAATCAGAGATTCAGGATATGCAACACTTCAATATCTTTACGATCTTCTATGAAAAAAGGTGTGTTGTTTTGTGTGATTTTTAGCTCACCTGGGCCGAAGGCTCCAGGGGAGCTTATAGTATAGTGGGTCGTCCGTCGTCCGTCGTCCGTCCGTCCGTCGTCCGTCCACACTTTTGAGCAGCTATATCTCTGTATCCTGCAGGCTGATCTCAATCATTTCTCATCTGTAGCATGCCTCTGGTGGGGCATTGATGACATAAACTTTTTTTTTTTCAAATCGCTCTAAAACTTTGGTTCCTATGGCAACCACAAGGTCCCATAGACTTACTATGGAAAAATGCTTGTCATCACCGTAGCGCCTTCAGTTTTGATCGGATCTTTCTGAAACTTATATGTAAGGTGACTGGGGATAAAGACTCGGATGAGTTCGAAAACCAGCCAAGTTGGCCCATTTATCATAGAGTTACGTCCCTTTGATTGCTGAAAATGCCCATTTTCGACCTTGTCATCACCGTAGCCCCTTCAGTTTTGATCGGATCTTTATGAAACTTATATGTAATGTGGCTGGGGATAAAACCTCGAATGAGTTCGAAAACCGGCCAAGTCCGCCGATTTATCATAGAGTTACGTCCATTTGATTGCTGAAAATGCCGATTTTTGACCTTGTCATCACCGTAGCCCCTTCAGTTTTGATCGGATCTTTCTGAAACATATATGTAAGGTGGCTAGGGATAAAATCTCGGATGAGTTCGAAAACCGACCAAGTCAGCCCATTTATCGTAGAGTAACGTCCCTTTGATTGCTGAAAATGCTGATTTTTGAACTTGTCATCACTGTAGCCCTTTCAGTTTTGATCGAATGTTTCTGAAACTTTTATGTAAAGTGGCTGGGTATAAAATCGCGGATGAGTTCGAAAACCAGCCAAGTTGGCCCATTTATCACAAAGTAACGTTCCTTTGATCGCTGAAAATGCCGATTTTTGACCTTGTCATCACTGTAGCCCTTTCAGTTTTGATCGGATCTTTCTGAAACTTATATGCAAGGTGGCTGGGGATAAAATCACAGATGAGTTCGCATACCGGCAAAGGTGGCCTATTCATCATAGAGTTAGGTCCCTTTAATTGCTGAAAATGTTGATTTTTGACCTTTGTCATCACTGTAGCCCCTTCAGTTTTGATCGGATCTTTCTGAAACTTACATGTAAGGTGGCTGGGGATAAAACCTCGGATGAGTTCGAAAACTGGCCAAGTCGCCCCATTTACTATATATTTATGTCCCTTTGATGGCTGAAAATTTTTTACCTTGTCATCACTGTAGCCCCTTCAGTTTGGATGGAATCTTTCTGAAACGTATATGTACGGTGACTGGAGATAAAACCTAGGATGAGTTCGAATACCGGCCAAGTTGGCCCATTTATCATAGATTTACGTCCCTGTGATTGCTGAAAATGCCGATTTTTTTTTTACCTTGTCATCACCATAGCCCCTTCAGTTTTGATCAGATCTTTCTGAAACTTATATGGTGAAAACTTGATGGCTGAAAATGTTGATTTTTGACCTTGTCATTACCGTAGCCCCTTCAGTTTTGATCGGATTTTTCTGATACTTATATGTAGGGTGGCTGGGGATGAAACCTCGGATGAGTTCGAAAACTTGCCAAGTCGGCTCTTTTATTTTAGAGTAACAACCCTTTGATTGCTAAAAATGCCAAATTTTGACCTTGTCATCACCGTAGCCCCTTCAGTTTTGATTGGATCTTTCTGAAACTTATATGTGAGGTGGCTGGGAATAAAATCTTGGATGAGTTTGAATACTGGCCAAGTCGGCACATTTGTCATAGAGTTACGTGCCTTTGATTGCTTAAAAATGCCTATTTTCGACCTTGTTAGCACTGCTGCCCCTTCAGTTTTGATCTGATCTTCATGAAACTTACAAACAAATAAGTCAGGCAGAAAAGCTCAGAGGAGTTTGAAAACTCGTGAGGTTTGCCTATTTGTCACAGAGTAACATCCCTTTGATTGCAGCAGTTAATTGCTTATTAGCTCGCCTGTACGAAGTACAAGGAGAGCTATTGTTGTCACCTCGGATGGCGTGCGCGTGTGCGTTTGCGTTTGCGTTTGCGTTTGCGTTCCCGTCACACTGCGTTAAAGTTTTTCAAATGCTTATATCTCAACAGTCACTCATCACAGACCACTCATATTTGGAACTTAAGTACCTGGGAGGGTCCTCTGATGTTCAAAGAGAACAGACCCCTGGGTTCATGCCCCGGGGTGGGGCTAGGGGTCAAAATCTAGAACACCTTTGTAATTCTGTGTTAAAGTTTTTGAAATGCTTATATCTCAACAGTCACTCATCACAAAGCATTCATATTTACAACTTGGATACCTGTGTGTGTCTTCTGAGATTCCAAGACAACACACCCCTGGGTTCATGCCTGGGATTGGGGATGGGGTGGGGCTGGGGGTCAAAATCTAGGACACCTTTGTAATTTGTTGTATACCTTTCCATTATACTACCGAGTTATGGACACAATTGGTTATACATCAGCCAATCAAGTGACATTGGTTCAAGTGTAAAAGGGTGAAGGTCATGGTGACCTACATTTCACGGTCCAGTGATTTTGCCTTATATCTTGAAGCCTATTTGTTGGAGAAATGTCATACCTGGGATATTAGTTCCATGTGACTCCACGATTGACCTCAAAATATATCTAGGTCACTGTGACCTATATTTCATGGTTCAGCGATTTTGCCTATTATCTCGAATACTATTTGATGAAGAAATGTCATACCTGGATTATTAATTCCATATGACCCACTAATTGACCGCAAAATATATCTAGGTCATGGTGACCTACATTTCACGGTCCAGTGATTTTGTCTATTATCTTGAATACTATTTGATGGAGAAATGTTATACCTGGGTTATTAAATGCATGTGACCCCATTATTGACCTCAAAATATATCTAGGTCACTGTGACCTATATATCATGGTTCAGCGATTTTGCCTATTATCTAGAATACTATTTGATGGAGAAATGTCATACCTGGATTATTAGTTCCATATGACCCAATAATTGGCCGCAAAATATATCCAGGTCAGTGTGACCTATATTTCATGGTTCAGTGATTTTGCCTATTATCTAGAACACTATTTGATGGAGAAATGTCATACCTGGATTATTTATTCCAAGTGACCCCATGATTGAGCTTGAATTATATCTAGGCCAGTGTGTCCTATATTTCATGGTTCAGTGATTTTTCCTATTATCTTGAATACTATTTGATGGAGAAATGTCTCACCTGGATAATTTGTTCCATGTGACCCGATGATTGACATGGAAATTTATCTAGGTCCTTGTGACCTATTTTCATGGTTCAATGATTTTGCCTTATAATTCAGATACAATTTGATCCTGAAATGTAATATCTGGAATATATGTTCCATGTGACCTGATTATTGATCTCAAATATATCAAGGTGTGACCTATATTTCATGGTTCATAATTTTTTCCTTATATCTTGAAGTCGCGAAACAGGCGAGCTATGCTGTCTGGCGACAGCTCTTGTTTTTGAACTTGTCATCACCATAGCCCCATCAGTTTATATCGGATCTTCTTAGCGAGTCAGGAATAAAAGCTTGAATGAGTGAAAACTGGTGAGGTCAGCCTATTTATCATGGAGTTACATTCTACTTGATTTGCAGAAATTGCTTACCCTGTCATCACCATGTCCTTCCATTTATCCTTCAGTAAAAGGTGGCACTTCCTGAAACTTTGAATCTATTATCTTAACGCACGAAAACTTTGGTTGCCGTGGGATTCACAAGGTCCCATAGACTTACAATGGGAAAATTATTGTCATCACCGTATCACCTTCAGTTTTGATCGAATCTTTTTGAAACTTATATGTAAGGTGGCTGGGGATAAAATCTCGGAGGAGTTAGAAAACCGGCCAAGTTGGCCCATTTGTCATAGAGTTACGTCCCTTTGATTGCTGAAAATGCCGATTTTTGACCTTGTCATCACCATAGCCCCTTCTGTTTTGATCGGATCTTTCTGAAACTTATAAGTATGGTGGCTGGGGATAAAATCTTGGATGAGTTCAAAAACCCGCCAAGTCCGCCCATTTTTCAAAAAGTTATGTCCCTTTGATGGCTGAAAATGTCAATTTTTTACCTTGTCATCACCGTAGCCCCTTAAGTTTTTTATCGGATCTTTCTGAAACGTATGTGTAAGGTTGCTGGGGATTAAACCTCGGATGAGTTCGAAAACCAGCCAAGTTGGCCCATTTTTCATAGAGTAACATCCCTTTGATTACTGAAAATGCCAAATTATGACCTTGTAATCACCGTAGCCCCATCAGTTTTGATCGGATCTTTCTGTAACTTACATGTAAGGTGGCTGGGAATAAAACCTCATGTGAGTTCGAATACCGGCCAAGTCGGCACATTTATCATAGAGTGACGTACCTTTGATTGCTGAAAATGCCTATTTTCGACATTGTCATCACTGCTGCCCCTTTAGTTTTGAACGGATCTTCATGAAACTTTCAAACAAGGAAGTCAGGCAGAAAGCTTGGAGGAGTTTGAAAACTCTTGTTTTTGAACTTGCCATCACCATAGCCACTTCAGTTACGATCGGATCTTCTTAGCAAGTCAGGAATAAAAGCTTGAATGAGCGTGAAAACCGGTGAGGTCAGCCTGTTTATCATAGAGTCACATTCTACTTGATTTTCAGAAAATGCTTACCCTGTCATCACCATGTCCTCCAATAAAGCCTTCAGTAAAGGCTGGCACTTCCTTAAACTTTGAATCTGTTAGCTCAGGTGAGCGATACAGGACCAAGCTGGTCCTCTTGTTTGTACTGGAGTTTAACGGCCCAGTCAACATAAATTTAGGTCATTTTCGAGCCGCTCAGTTTACCTATCCACTCTTTTCCTGGGCAGGCTAATATATAAGCAGTTTACCAGTACAGAGCACATTCTAACGCCAGAAACTGACAACTGCCCTTCTTGAATCAGCGGAAGGGAGAGAATGACAGTAGAAAAGATTTCATGATCAATCTCCAAAGGTATGTTGCATTTACTCATTAGAATCGCCTCAATGCTGCGTGTACTCATTAGAATCGCCTCATTGAGGCGATTCTAATGAGTACACACAACATACCTTTTACAAATCAATGAAGGAAACCAAATACATGTGTACGGATATCAGGAGGAAGTGAAAAGTAGAAGTAAAACAAAGATCAGGAATCGATACAATTAACTTACTCCACCCACCAAAGACACCAAAGGGAAAGAAACACAAACATTAAGCGACCAGACCACAATGGAAACCTAAACATAGGAAGGCCATAAGGACAGTAACTTTCCCACAAATGGCCATATGGCCATCCAAAAAAATAAAAAGACACAAGTGATACACACAGTAAGTAACAAACAACAACATAAATAAATCGCCACAGAAGAACCGCCTTGGAACGGTCAGTGGAAAGATTTCCACTGGGGGTTTTAAATCGATTTTACGTGGCCACAATCTTTGCCCTTACTTCCGTCGCGATTTAGACAAATAATTTGTTCAGTCCGTATGAAGGCCTCCTAACTCATCTAGGGACTGTAGTATAAGTTCGAATTAGCCATGGTAAACGAATTATCCGTGTTCGAGTTTTCGAAGTTTCACTGTAGTTTGTTTTTAGGTTTAGCACCCCTAGCAACAATATTTAGTTCCTTTTCATTACGATAACACACCCGTGCGACATAGTGCATTTTTTCACATCTCCAAAATGGCTACTTTTCTGATGAAAATCCATGATATTTTTCTTATTTATACTGCAAACATAGGTTATGGGTGCTTGTTAGAACCGCCTCATTGAGGCGGTTCTAACGAGTACCCACAACCTATGTCTTGGAATAAAATTAAGATAAATCATGTTTACCCCCGTAAACCCCAGTTTTCTCTATACAAAGTGGGGTGTAAGGGGGTGTTCTTTTCACGGACTTGTTCACGGTGATGCTCCAAATTTTGTGGGACACTTTTACCTGACATCGAGATGAAATGACTTCTCAAGCCCTGCCGTCCAATGAAACCAATAGCGTTTATATGCATGGACGGTCCTACTTGCACCGCTTTGCTTGTGCAGGCTAAGCCCTTCTAAATCTAAAATCAAACAAACAAACCTAAATCAATCAAACAAAACAAACAGTGTTGATCCTGATGAGATGGCTCATTATTAGCAATCTGATCAGGATCAACACTGTTTGTCATCCTGTGAATGATTTCACCAAGACCCCTATTTAAAAAAGTGGATTTATCCAATTTCAAAGATAGAAGAGCCAACTTCATAAACTCAAGGAGGGGAAGGGTTAAAGGCACTTATAAACAATAAACACCATTTGGACTATCATATATTAATTTCCATAACACCTGTAACTGTGCGCCTGTCTGGATTACATCTATATGCACGTTTTTACACGTTAAAAACGTGACTACAACACGTAAAACGAACTTGTAAAAATAAACAATAAAATATGCGAAATATAAAAAAGAAACCAGTTAGTAACATATGTTTCAAACATGACCATAAAACGATACAGACCTCCATGAAAACGATACCCATGTGAACCCCAAGATTATAAAGAGAAAAAGAGTGGTTTCAACACCATAACGAAAACAAGTCCGTGAAACGAAGACCCCTCTAAACCCCACTTTATATAGAGAAAAGTGGGGTTTACGGGGGTATAAATTATCTGCCTTATTTTTGCTCAAAAACAGAGATTGTGGTTATTCGTTAGAATGAGCACCCACAATCTATGTTGAAAGCAGAAATAATAAAGATGTTATCAGTTTTACCTAATATTTATCATTTTCTGACACCATGTTAGACGCCATTATTTCTTACGGACACGTTTTCCTAATGACAAAAACACACCCATAATAATAATTTTGACCCCCTTAAACCCATCGATCATACAGTTTCGTTTGTTTATTTTGGAGTTAAACCGCGTAGTCAACACTATTTTAGGTCATTTTTGAGCTGGTCAGTTTACCTATCCACACTTTCCCGGGCAGGCTTATACATAAGCGGTTAACCAGTACAGTGCCCATTCTTTCGCCAGAAACTGACAACTGAATCAGCGGAAGGGTGAGAATGATCGTAGAAAAGATTTCATGATCAATCTCAAAGAATGGATGTTGTCGACCCCGGCAGGTATCGAACCCGCATCCTCCTGATCACCAGTCAGACGGGCATCCGACTGAGCTACCGAGGCCAGATCTTACATAAAGTAGATCTGGGGTTTACAAGGGTATACGCCATTTTTCTTATTTCTGCTAAAACTACAGATTGCGGGTACTTGTAAGAACGAGTACCCGCAATCTATGTTTATAGCAGAAATATGAGAAATCGCAGTTCCTTTCTAATGTTTATATAGCCGTGCTGTGTTAGAATGCATAATAAAACCTCTGATTAGAATGTTTAGTTTGATTAAAGTTTTTGTTGTAACACTAATCAGTATGTACATTTGTAAAGACACAGGTCCCATAAGTATCTTAAGCTTACTTCTTAGAACAAATACTCAGTTAAAATTTAGTAGATTAAAAACATGTTAAAAAAAAAACTCAGAAAATATTCTTACATATATAATCATATGACCAGATAAAAACCTTAACAATCCCAGACTCTGATAAAATTCAAGGGAAATGTACATTGACAGCAAAGAAGAATAATAATACTTTGGTAAAAGTGATTATCTGATGCAGATAAAAATGTGCATTTTGATTTCTTTCACAGGCAAAATGGCCTTTAAACGTGCAATAATATGGCTGTCTCTTAGTCCATGTATGTCACTGTAAGAACTCGTACAGCATAACAAAAACACAACTAAATAATTTTGACCCCCTTACACCCAACGTTCATATAGTTTTGTTTTGGAGTTTAACTGCCCAGTCAACACTATTTAGGTCATTTTTGAGCCGGTCAGTTTAACTATCCACACTTTTCCTGGACAGCTGCCCTTCTTGAAACAGCGGAAGGAAGAGAATGACCGTAGAAAAGATTTCATGATCAATCTCAAAAGAATGTTGCCGACCCCGGCAGGTATCGAACCCGCATCCTCAGGATCACCAATCAGACATGCATCCGAATGAGCTACCGAGGCCGGCAACTTTCAAATAGTAAAGCTGGGGTTTATAGGGGTATAAACTATTTTTCTTATTTCTGTTTAAACTACAGATTGTGGAACTCATTAGAACCGCATTGAAGAGAGTGATCTAAGGAGTACCCACACCCACAATCTATATTTGTGAGAAGCAATATGAAAAATATCACATTTTTTTATCTGATTTTTTTGCTTTTACTTTTCTTTTTTTCTTTTGTGGTGAAATTTTCAATATATTTGTAAAGGCAAGTTTTCGAAATGGAAAGGGCAAACTTCAATGTCGATCTGTTTACCTTAAAGAAAACACGCCTATTCAAATATATTGAGAAATTTGCCACCAAAAATGAGAATTGTTCGATGTACACTTTCGATATTTTCTATATTTCTACTCCAAACATAGACTGTGGGTACTCATTAGGAGAATTTAACGAGCATCCACAATCTACAATTTGAGCAGAAAAAAATGTATACCCCTGTTAACCTCTTCCTTGTTCTAAAATCTCAAGGGAATTATTTCCATAGCCCAACGTCTCAAATATTTTGGATAATTTAGGGTGATTATAGCTCAAGATAAGATTGGATATCAACATATTTTTTCTTATTTCTGCGCAAAAATACGTTGTGGGTACTCATTGTCAGTGCCTCAACGGGGTACTCAATGCAGGTGCCTCAGCAAGGCGCTTCTAATGAGTATATTTTTCTTATGTTTGCATGGAAACATATGTTGTGGGTACTCATTAGAAGCGCCTTAGTGAGGCGCTTTTAATGAGTACACACCACGTATGTTTTCATGCAGAGTACTCACGATCTATATTTTGAGCAGAAATATGAAAAATATCACAACATTTCATCTTAAAATTTGTGTTATTTCGTAGGTAAAATTTACAATGTATTCGTATAGGGAAGTTTTCGTAATGTCCAAATATGCCTTAGTGCAGGATACTATGATAAACCCTCAGTGACTCAAAACTACCCCTATTTAGAACAGATACGATTCTGTATCACGAAAACACGCCTTTACAAATACAATGTAAACTTTACCCCCGGAAAAAAATATTTTTTTTTGATGAAAAATTGTGATATTTTTCTTATTTCTGCTCAAAATATAGATTCTGGGTACTCGTTAGAACCGTCTCGATGAGCCGGTTCTAATGCGTACCCACAATCTATATTTTAGAGCAGAATTAAGAAAAATAAGGTTTACCCCAGTAAATCCCAGTTTTACTATATAAAAGAAGGGTTCAAGGGGTCAAAATTATATAGGTGTGTTTTCGTGATGACAGTGTTCAAGCTAACGAATGTTTGCGCAAGTTAAATAGCCAGCCTATATACAGAACAGACTCAAATTTGATTGTACAAAGTGTTCCCGCCATTCAGTCTTTAATACACATGCTTCTCAACAAACAAGGACTCTCCACCTGCGGCACTTGAAGAATCACCTTTGTACTTGCCTTGTACTGCCAGACCGTTTGCCTGAAATAACACATAAACAAGCGTAAGAACACAAATTGAGCTGAACAATGCAAGAAAGTTGCTTACATTACGAAAACACGCCTATTCAAATATACTGGCAAAACTGTACCACCAAAAATGAAATTTTTCAAATAAAAATCCTGATATTTTTCTTATTTCTGCTCAACACACAGATTGTGGGTACTGGTTAGAACCGCCTCGGTTCTAACGAGTACCCACAATCTATGTTTTTGAGCAGAAATAAGGGAAATTAATGTATACCCCTGTAAACCCCAGTTTTACTGTTTAAATATGGGAGTTATTGTTTGTTTGTTTGATTTGAGGTTTGACCTCCCCGTCAACACTGTAAAGGTCATTTTGGAGACGTTGCTTCCAATTTTGTGGGACTTTTACCTGACATTGAGATGAAATGACATCTCAAGCCCTGTCGCCCAATGAAACCTATAGGGTTTATTGGCATGGACGGTCCAAATATGGGATTTAAGGTGGTCCAAATTATATAGGCGTGTTTGCCTGATGGCATTCCATCACATTAACAGGTCTGTGTAATCTATGATTTAGAGTAGAGATAATAAGCAAACTTTGTACCCTTGTAACCCCTAGAGGGGTCTTACATTCACTTACTGTCTATGTGTGGATGGGTTTTTGGATCAAGTAAAATATTACAATTTTTAATCGGAAAAATACCCATTTTAGAGATCCGAATGAATGCTCTTTACTATATGGATACGTTACAATGGTAATACTCTGATATACACATGTATTCTTCAAATGCACATGTGAAACAAACGACACATACTCAGGCATTGTTGGTCCCCGCCCATTGGGGCTTAAAATAAATAGGTGGGCTGCATGATGCTTCCACGCAGAGCTGGAACCCACCACACATGTGTACTGGTAAACCGCTTAGAGTACCTAAGCCTGCCCAGGAAAAGTGGGAGAGTCAGACCGTCCATGCTAATACACCTTATTTGTTTCATTGGACACAGGGCTTGAGGTGTCATTTCATCTCAATGTCGTGGAAGCAACGTCTCCAAAATGACTTATACAGTGTTGACCGGGACTTTTAACCTCAAATCAAACAAACATGCAAAACAGGCACTAGAAAACAAAGTGAAAAGCTCTTAGCATTCTTCAAATGTACATGTGCACCAAACTGATAGGGCTTGCATGAAGCTACCGCAGTGAAGTATTTAAACTATCAACTGACTCACCAGCATTCACAAGATAGGTTTACTTGTCTCTCAGATATCACCATTCGCGCTATGCTTTTAACACTATATAGTTGTGACTTTGTATGCTTTTTAGTTGAGTGAGTGAATGTTTTGAGTTTTAAGTCCCACCAACAGCTAAGGTCATTCAGAGACGGGAGCTCGGTTTAAAGATTCATCCGAAAGTCTGGAGAAGCCTGGGATCGACCCTGCGACCCCTGGTTTACAAAGCGAGTAGCGTAATCACTGCACCATGGAGGCTTCTGCTTTTTAGTTGGAGTAGTTATTAAACTTATAAATAGAATTTGGGTCCGGGCATTGGTTATTATTTATTTATCATATGACGTCGCGTCTGAGAGTTTTATAAAGCCATGTAACAAATTCCATAATCCACTAGTGGATTAAATATGCAAATTAGTTAGATACACCCCGTAATGTTACTCATTGATGTCCTTAAAGATGTCGCGTTTAATAATGGCAGAATATCGCCATTTTTGTAAACAAATTGTGCATCAATTGCACTTTAAAAGTCACATGATACATAGAATCTTGCATTCGTGCTCCTGTTTTATTGAATTTATTAAACGAGTCGAGGAAAAAGGATAAAATATTGGGAAACCTCGCAGTTTATCCTTTTTCCTCAACTCGTTTAATAAATTCAATAATACATGAACACTCATGAAATATCCTCTATATATTACAATCATAAGATCTCTACATGTCTGCGAGTAGCACAGGATTTGGCGAGACTGTTCTTATGCGCAGGCTCATCCGAGGTTTAGCTGATCGCAACTGTGCCATGAGCTGGCCCATTCTTGCTTTCATACATATCTCACTGTTTGAGGAGTGCTTAACCCATTTACTACCAGAAACCCAAAACCGGTACCCTGGCAAACAGTGCAGGCCAAGATCAGACACCACAGAACGCGGCGTCTGATCTGGGCCTCCACTGTTTGCAAAAAGTTTCGCCATTTTCCAAATAAATTTTGAAGAAAACACAACCTGACACCCCCTAAATTTTGAAGTGGACACCTGCTATATATAAAGAGGAAGATTCCATTTGGTACAAAAAGGGTTAAGTAGGTAAACATTTTGAGGTCAACACTTCTAGATTAAAACTGGTCATGTATCATTTTGGTCATTTAATCAATAACATCATATCACATAGAAATGATACGACCACGTCTGTTATAACATATGTTTACTGGGCATGTAACGGAATGACAACTGTTTTATTTTTAACTTCTTCAGTGATAAAATCCAACATAACGACCCCTTCAAGCATCAAGCACTTTTTAAGTTTTCGAAAAAAACAACAACAGATTTTAAAGTACTACAACTTAAACACCAGATATTTATAAACTACCGACAATTGGATACAGTGTGCCATAGAATGCTAACAACAATAACACCATTTGTACATTGAAAGATTCATAAACTGACAAGTTGTGCCCATTTTTGTCAAATAGCACTTTGATTCTCGTATTTGCATGAAATTTTCATAGCAATTGAACATAAAGGTGCTATATGGCACATAGCATGAATAGTGTCAACGAGTATAGACAAATTTAGGAGATGCATCAAGGTGCTATTTGGCAAATAGAACCTTGATGTGGCAGAGAAATGTACATAGCACCTTTCTTTATGCATAGAAGTTTTTATGTTTTATGCTCATATCACTTAGAGTGCTTGGTATTACATATTGTTCATTACGATAAATCACCTGTACGACATAGTGCACTTCACATCTCCAAAATGGTTACTTTTCTTACATGAAAATCCTTGATATTTTTCTTATAAATACTAATAACATAGGTTGTGTGTGCTCGTTAGACCCGCCTTATTGAGGCGGTTCTAACGAGTACCGACAACCTAAGTCTTGGAGCAGAAATAAGAAAAATAATGAATACCCCCGAAAACCCTAGTTTTCTCTATATAAAATGAGGTTTAGGGGGTCTTCATTTCACGGACTTGATCACGTGATGTTATGATAGACTATAGTTCTAATTATTTTTTTCACAGCAAGATATGACGTTTTAGAACGTTTTATCAAAACAGTCAACATTTACCAAAAGTGCAGATAGCACCTTGATGCTCCAAGGGGTCGATAAAATCATTTAATGATAAACAGTATTTTATACTCATGGTCATTTCATATATAATTTATAAAACTCTCCTGAGGCTCAGTTTATAAATTTTGTATGAAACGACTTATGATTAAATGATAAACAGTATTTTAACTTCATGGTCATTTCATATATAATTTATAAAACTCTCCTGAGGCTCAGTTTATAAATATTGTATGAAACGACTTATGATTAAATGATAAACAGTATTTTAACTTCATGGTCATTTCATATATAATTTATAAAACTCTCCTGAGGCTCAGTTTATAAATTTTGTATGAAACGACTTATGATTAAATGATAAACAATATTTTAACTTCATGGTCATTTCATATATAATTTATAAAACTCTCCTGAGGCTCAGTTTATAAATTTTGTATGCAATGACCTTGACCTCTCATGTACGATTCTGTACATAAAACTTCTACAAATACCACTGAAACAGATTATCCTCTGTGGATCAGGGGAGCTTGATAGATGTTCAAGACTGAAGACTGTTTTTGAAGTCACTGTCTGCAAATGTCACTGTCTGCAAATGGCCTTGAAAACATTATTACGAAAACACCTATACAAATATATTGAAAATTTTACCACTAAAAATGAAAAATTTTGTATAAAAATCCTGATATTTTTTATATTTCTGCACAAAACATAGATTGTGTGTACTCGTGAGAACCGCCTCGGAGAAGCGGTTCGAACGAGTACCACAATCTATGTTTGCATCTATGTGGGTACTCGGCGAGGCGGTTCTAACGAGTACCCACAATCTGTTTTTGAAAAGAAATAAGAAAAATAATGTATACCCCTGAAAACCCGTATACCCCTGAAAACCCCAGTTTTACTATATAAAAGTGGGGTTTAAGGTGGGTAACAATTATATAGGCCTGTTTTTTCGTGATGTCACTTGAGATGTATGAACCAGAGTTACGCGGACTGAACAGATTATTTGTCTAAATCGTGACGGAAAGGCGGGGATTACGGCCACGTAAAATCGAGTTAAGCCCCGCCCTCCCCCCACCCCAACCCCCACCCAACCCAGTGAAATACTTATCACTGACGGTTCCAAGGCAGTTCTTGTGTGTATCACTTATATGTTTTGTTTTGATTTGGATAGCGAATTGGCCATTTTGTGGCAAAGTAACTCTCCTTTTCGTTTTCCGCTATTGATTTTCCATTAGAATCTAGTCAGTTAACCCTTCTTGGAATCTTCCACCTTATATTTGGCAGGAGTCCATTTCTAAATTAAGGGGTTTTAGGTTGTGTTTTCTTCAAAATTTATTCAAATATGGCTAATCATTTTGAAAACAGTGTAGGTCCTGATCAGACGCCGCGTTCTGCGGCGTCTGATCTGGGCCTGCACTGTTTGCCAAGGTACCCATTTAGGGGTTTCTGGTACTGAATGGGTAAATGTTTGTGTTCATTTCCCTTTGGTGTCTCTGATGGGAGGGATGTGTTAATTGGATTGATTCCTGATCATTGCCTTCAATTCTATTTTGTTAAACTTATAATACCCACCGTTGCTCTGATCCGGAACTGTTCCTGGGCAGCTGCCTTGTTCTTGTCATCGCCATGCCATATTTTGAGCACACTGGCTTGTAATGCCCGCCCGAATGAGAAAGAAAGTGCCCAAGGCTTTCGTCCAGGGCACACATTTATCGCATTTAGGTTCAAAGTTGCATCCTCCTCGGATTGGCCCCCAGAAAGATACACAACACCTGCAGACAGATAAAGTAAGTTTAATTGTTTAGATGGACTGGTCCCACAGAAAGCTATACAATACCTGGATATATTTAGGTTAACCCTTTTTGTACCAAATGGAATCTTCCACCTTAAATATAGCATGGGTCCATTTCAAAATTTAGGGGTGACAGGTTGTGTTTTCTCCAAAAACTATTCGGAAAATAGCTGAACTCTTTGTAAACAGTGTAGGCCCTGATCAGACGCCGCATTCTGCGGCGTCTGATCTGGGCCTGCACTGTTTGCCAGGGTACCCGTTTTGAGGTTTCCGGTACTAAATGGGTTAATAATTAAGATGGACTGTCCCCACTACCAGGAAAATACACAACAACGTAATTTTGAACCCCACTTTTATATAGTAAAACTGGGATTTACAGGGGTAAACCTTATTTTTATCTCTGCTCTAAAATATACATAATGGGTACTCGTTAGAACCGCCTCGATGAGGCGGTTCTAACGTCCATATTTTGAGCAGAAACAAGAATTATATCACAATTTTTCATCTTATTCTTTTTGTTTTGTTTTTGCCGGCGGAAAAGTTTTACGATGTTTTTATATAGAGGTGTTTTCGTAATGAGAAAAAATAGGTTTAATAGTTCTCAAATGATAGGCTGGTCCCTTAAAACCTAACACCAGTCTAAATACAGTAAAACCTGTCTTAGTGGCCACATGTACTAAGCAAGCAACCTGTCTTAAGCAAGCAGGTGTATGGTTTCCGAAAAAGCCAAATGTGTTAACATTCACCTGTATTAAGCATGCACCTGTCTTAAGCAAGCACAGTTTTGTTATCACTTTGGTGCTTGCTTAATACACATTTGACTGTAGAGACAAATGAGGTGTAACTGCTTAGTTGGTCTGGATGCCAGAGTGATGCACACCTCCTGAATATAGACAAATTAGGTCTACATAATAGTTTAAGAGACTGGCACACTAAAATATACACAACGCCTAAGTCGACTATCACATGCGCCGTTTTCGGTTATTCAGGGAATTACAACCATTAGGAAAACACGCCTATACAAATACATTGACTATTGTACCGCCGAAAAATCGAAAATTTTATGATGAAAAATTGTGATATTTTTCTTATTTCTGCTCAAAATATATATGTAGATTGTGGAAACTCGTTAGAACTGCCTCGATGAGGCGGTTCTAACTAGAACGCACTATCTATATTTTAGAGCAGAAATAAGAAAAATGCGGTTTACCCCAGTAAACCCCAGTTTAACTATATAAAAGTGGGGTTTAAGGCGGTCAAAATTATATAGGCATGTTTTCGTGATGAAAGTCGAGAAATTTTGTTAGTCAAATGTTTCTTTTGATTCAATTAACAAAACGCATACCCATACCTGAGGTTTTAATTCAGAAACAATGAAATAATAGATGTTTGAACTAATTGCTGTTTCACCAGCTAAATTCTGGAGATTGATCATGAAATCTTTACTACGGTCATTCTCTCCTATCCATTAATTCAAGACGAGCTGTTGTCGGTTTCTGCGAAAGAATGTGCACTGTACTGGTTAACCGCTTACGTATAAGCCTGCCCAGGAAATTATGGATAGGTAAACTGATTCGCTCAAAAATGACCTAAATAGTGTTGACTGAGCCGATAAATTCCAATACAAACAAACAAAACCAGCCAAATTCACTAATGTAGAAAGCGGACACTATTCGATACTTTGAAACGCCATGACGTCAGTCTGTCCTGTATGAATGACCATAGGCCTATGGCGCAGAAGCAAATACATAGAGGATATTTACTTTTTTTTAGATGAATACCAACATATTTCATCAAGTGTTTTGAAAATATCAGAATTTGCACGAGTGCGAAGCGAGAGTGAAAGTTCTGATGTTTTCAACACACGAGATTAAATATTTTTGATATTTATCGAAAAAAGTAAATTTTCTTTTTATTTGATAATGTTTTAGGACACTTACTGTAATTGTTCAATCGGATCTTACGCCACAATTTTTGACTTGGCTATGACGTAACAACTGCCAGTTGCAAACCATAAACAGATCGCCATTTTAATTCAACATTTTTACAGTTCAAAGAATGCTTTTTCCAGGTATTTTACAGAATCATTTTATAGATAACATATGAATTTTGGCGAGAAAATAGTCCGGGCTGCTACTGTGAAAATAACATGGTCATGTTATTTTTCACACTGTGAAAATATAATTTTATATTTTCACAGTGTGAAAATATCACTTTTATTTGTTTCAGATATGCATTGATTTCACTGCTGTGTATAAAATAAATGGGTATATCGATCTTGTTCGGTATAATTAAATAAATATTACATTCAAGAGAGGATGATAGTCAAAAATGTTAACCTTCGGCTGCGCCTCGGTTGATATTCATTTTCCCAGGGTGAGATTGTTCACTATCGCCCTCTCAGCAATGTAATACTTATATAATATCGGACTTTTGAGTCATCCTAAGAAAGGCAGAACGGAATCACAAAAAAATGTTTCCCCTTATAAAACCCACCAAACATCCAACCACTCACATAAAACAAGAATTACGATAACACACCCGTGCGTCATAGTGCATTTTTCACATCTAAACGTCTATATTTCTGATAAAATCCGTGATAACCTTTTTATTTAAACAACAACATAGGTCGTGGGTGCTCGTTAGAATTGAGGCGGTTTTAACGAGTACCCACAACCTATGTCTTGGGGAAGAAATAAGAAAAACATTGTGTACCCCGTTAACCCCCGTTTTCTCTATATAAATTGGGAGTTAGGGGGTTCTTGATCACGTGATGCAAACGAGTCATACCTGGAACAGCTGGAGGAATTGCCCGTGTCATTGCCAACACAGTTGCTTTGGCATTCTGCTCTTTACTGAATTTGGTCTTGCAGCCCTGTCCTGCAGTTACCATATTGGGTTTCAACAGAGATCCCTCTAGAAATACGTTGTGATCATTCAAAGCTTTGTAGGTATAAGCAAGAACCTAGAAAGTATCCAAAACTAACATGAGTAACTACGAACAAGGAACATGGTCACACACGGAAAGCAGTGTCATCAATATTTGATCATGAAAAATGCTCAAAAGTATACCATATTCATTCATACATATAGCAAAAGACAATCAGAAACGAGAAACAAGAATCCCGCCGAAGCCTGTCGCGCCTGTTGAGTGCAAAGTCACCGAGCCATGAAATGTAGGTCAAAGTCAAGCGCGGATTCTTGCTCCCCAGCAAGTGTCATTATTTAAGTTCATTCATTTCTTGTATAGTAATCGCAGATAAGACTGACTAGGCGGAGCTATTCTGGTGTTGCTTTAAACTTTATGTTAATTGCTTCAATGACATGTATATGTAACAAACAAATATATATTATCCAGGATGTAACATTAAGCCAAAGGCTTGTGCAGTGGCCATCTCCTGGTGTTGTCAATATATGTCAAAGTCGCCGAGTCCATCAGAAGGTTCGGTGGAGTTCCCTTCGATTGTTTTCTGCACGCGGACCACATTTGCTTGTGTTGCAGTTGAATTCACATAATCGATTGACTGAGTTACCTTTTTGTTAATAGAACATTCCGAAGGCAGGTGCAAACAATAGCTCCGCCTAGTCAATCTGATCTGCGACTACTATAACATGGACTTGAACATTAGGGTGAACGCTAGGCTAAGGGTTGACGCTGAATTTCACAAAGTCAGTGAACCATGGATTGTAGGTTAAGATCCAATATAGATGCACACGTACATTTAAGCTCCCATCCATAAATGCGAGTTTGTTCGAAGCATCATAAATGAAGCTCTTACAGTGCTTGGGAAATGGACAAATTATGAAAAGGTGAAATAGACTTTTTTTTGCTGACCGCTCCAAGGCGGGTTTTCTGTCGTGGTTTATTTTTTGTTATAGTTTGTATTTGCATGCGTGAATTGCTTATATCATTTTTATTTTCGATAGCCGTTTGTCTATTTTATGGAAAAGTAACTGTCCTTTCAGCTATCTGTTATTGATGTTTTCATTAGGGTTAGGTTCTTCATGTTCCATAGCAACAGACAAGGTACATGTAACAATTTTGTTACAATTGAGGTGGTTCTAATGAGTACCCACAACATAGGTTTTGATATGGAAATAAGGAAAACTATCCTTCAAATATCACAAAATACTTAACTTATCTGTAGCACCGCCCATTGGAGCTTGCAGAAATAGATGGGCTGCACGATGCTTCCACGCAGAGCTGAAACCTCATCATGAAAACACGCCTATATAATTTTGACCCCCTTGAACCCCACTTTTATATAATAAAACTGGGGTTTGCAGGGGTAAACCTTATTTTTCTTATTTCTGATAAAAAATATAGATTGAGGCGGTTCTAACGACTACCAACAATCTATATTTTGAGCAGAAATAAGAAAAATATCACAATTTTTCATCTTAAAATTTTCGATTTTCGGCGGTAAAATTTACAATGTATTAGTAAAGGCGTGTATTAGTAATGTCAAATCAAACAAACAAAAGCATCAGAAATCGGATCAAATCCTCCATTTTCTGGACCAATTATGCAGAAAAGTCAACCATGTCCAATATAATCTCTATATATTCTGGTCAAAAGTGTGAGGAACGCTTCATTCGGTTATTTCGTTGCACACTTTCCAAAAGTAGCTCATTTCGTAGTTTTTAACCCGTTACATATTACTGAGCATGTATTTTAGCTAGTTATACAGCTCAGAGAAGATGTTTGGAAACGATGATTGACAATAGAGGTATCCACTGTCTATATATCTGAGGCCAGAACACGACTGAGTTCATATTGAGGAGAAAATGACAAGAAATGATCTAACACATATATCCTAATCACACGCATACCCTCAGATTACGAAGAATGCACAATCTAAGTTTCAATTAAAACAATTAGTACAAAATAGTAAGCAGAGTTGCACTCACAAAAGGGTACTTAGTTCAGAATGTGGAAAAAAGACACAAAAAAATCCAAAACCTCGTTGAGGAAAAGGGATAAAATGCTCGGCAAAGCCTCGTATTTTATCCCTTTTCCTCAACTCGTTTAATAAATTCAATACTACATGAGCATTCATGTAAGATCCTCTAATTCAACTCGTCCAGGAAAAGGGATAAAATGCTCGACAAAGCCTCGCATTTTAACCCTTTACGTCAGCACGTTTAATAAATTCAATACTACATGAACACCCATGTAAGATCCTCACTCCAAATAAAAAACACATGCCAAGTTTCAAACCAATTGGCATAAGACTGAAAGAGGAGTTGCGCTCACAAAGACAACCAGAAATGTTGACAGATGGATCGATCGACGAACAGATGCACAAATGAACAGAAACTTCCATACCCACTACTTCTTCTTGCTAAAGCAGGTGCGACAGAGTGTGACATTCTTTGACCCTGGGTCGTGGGCATGTACTTACCCTTTCTGTGACCTTCTGAGCAGTTCGAAGATCATGGTCACCATCTTGCAGCACTTCCGGTTCAACTATTGGTACCAAGCCGTTCTGGAAACAAAAGTAAAATGGTCAAGATAACACAATGAACGCAGCTTTGATTATAAATTAATACCAATAAGTTAAAAAAAAATAAATAGATTTCTCATGCTTGCACAGGAACTCAGAAAATTGTCAGTACCTAACTGCAACTTTTGCCTTGTTTCCTCACGCAGTACCGAGCAGTGGTGTGTATTGTACAGCACTGCAGCCGTGTACTGCACAGCACTGCAGCCGTGTATTGCACAGCACTGCATTCCTGACAGTACAAAGGATAAACCAGAGTTTTGGGTGAACGTTGAAATACATTCACCTGTTTTCTGGGAACAAGATAACAGTGACAAATATTTAAGGAACAAAACTTAATTTGGGGAATCACTTTCAGGGAACAACTATGTAAAAAAATGGTGACCACAACCGCTCAGAGAGAGCCTCAGTACAAAACTCTTGGTCATGGTCTGATTATTTCAGTTCAAATCATCTAAGATGTTCGTTTCCTATCCATTAAAAAAGACGTCTATACAAATACATTGTAACCTTTATCGCCGAAAAATGAAAATTTTAATATGAATACATGTGAATTCTTAAATATAGTTTGTTGGTACTCGTTAGAACCGCTCTGCTCGAAATATAGTTTGTTTACTCGTTAGAACCGCCTCGATGATCTATATTCTAGAGCAGATATAATAACAAGGTTCGCTCACCTGATCCAAAGCATAACAAGTGGGCCCCGGGCAGGGTCAATTTTGGCCCCAGGGCTAAAATTTGAACAATCTTGGTAGAGCTCCACAAGATGAAGCTTCATATCGAATATGAAAGACCTGGGCTTTCTGGTTTCAGAGAAGAAGATTTTAAAGGTTTACCCTGCATATAGAAGTCTATGTAAAACAAGATTTTCCCTATATAAGTCTATGTTAAACCAAAGGGCCCCGGAGCGGGGGCATTTTTAACCCCAGGGCTATAATTTGAACAATCTTGGTAGAGGTCCACTAGCTGAAGATTCGTAACAAATATCAAAGACCTAAGCCTTGTGTTTCATGGAAGATGATTTTTAAAGATTTTCCCTATATAAGTCTATGTAAAACAAAAGGGCCCTGGTGCGGGGGCATTTTTGGCCCCAGCACTATAATTTGAACAATCTTGGTAGGGGTCTACTAGATGAAGCTTCATACCAAATATCAAAGACCTGGGCCTTGCGGTTTCAGAGAAGAAGATTTTTAAAGATTTTCCCTATATAAGCCCATGTAAAACCAAAGGGCCCCCGTGCAGGGGGCATTTTTAGCTCCAGCACTATAATTTGAACAATCTTGGTAGGGGTCCACTAGATGAAGCTTCATACCAAATATCAAAGACCTGGGCCTTGCAGTTTCAGAGAAGAAGATTTTTAAACATTTTCCCTATATAAGCCTATGTAAAACAAAAGGGCCCTGGTGCGGGGGCATTTTTGGCCCCAGCACTATAATTTGAACAATCTTGGTAGGAGTCCACTAGATGAAGCTTCATACCAAATATCAAAGACCTGGGCCTAGCGGTTTCAGAGAAGAAGATTTTTAAAGATTTTCCCTATATAAGCCCATGTAAAACCAAAGGGCCCCCATGCGGGGGCATTTTTAGCTTCAGCACTATAATTTGAACAATCTTGGTAGGGGTCCACTAGATAAATCTTCATACCTAATTTCAAAGACCTGGGCCTTGCGGTTTCAGAGAAGAAGATTTTTAAAGATTTTCCCTATATAAGCCCATGTAAAACCAAAGGGCCCCCGTGCGGGGGCATTTTTGGCCCCAGCACAATAATTTGAACAATTATGGTAGGGGTCCACTAGATGAAGCTTCATACCAGATATCAAAGACCTGGGCCTAGCGGTTTCAGAGAAGAAGATTTTTCAAGATTTTCCCTATATAAGCCCATGTAAAACCAAAGGGTCCCCGTGCGGGGGCATTTTTAGCACCAGCACTATAATTTGAACAATCTTGGAAGGGGTCCACTAGATGAAGCTTCATACCAAATATCAAAGATCTGGGCCTTGCGGTTTCAGAGAAGAAGATTTTTAAAGATTTTCCCTATATAAGCCCATGTAAAACCAAAGGACCCCAATGAGGGGGCATTTTTGGCCCCAGCACTATAATTTGAACAATCTTGTAAGGGGTCCACTAGATGAAGCTTCATACCAAATATCAAAGACCTGGGCCTTGCGATTTCAGAGAAGAAGATTTTTTAAGTTTTCGGTGAAAACTTTCTATTTTTGGCTACTGTGACCTATATGTGCAATGGACCGGAACCATTTGAACAACTTTGAAAGGGGACCACCTAAGGATCATTCCTGTGAAGTTTGGTCAAAATCCGATCAGTGGTCTAGGAGGAGATGTCGTTTGAAAAAAAGTTTACGGACGGACGGACGGAAGTGGATACTTATGTGGCTATTTTGAGCAAGATTGATACTTAGGTGGCTAATTTTAACCACATAACAGACCTTTTATGTGTCTAACGGAATAAATCGCACTTTCTCTCATTGACTTACATTGATTCTGTCCAAGTTCATAGCCACCTATCTATCCATTTGTGTGTACGCACGGACGGACGCACGACGGACGACGGACAAAAAGTGATCCCAAAAGCTCACCTTGTCACTACGTGACAGGTGAGCTAAAAATAAGGTTTACCCTTGTAAACCCCAGTTTTACTATATAAAATGGGGTTCAAGGAGTTCAAATTATAGATGTTAGTTTTCTATTCATGCATTTAACGTAAGATCGCAGGGCCCCCGACCATCGGAGTTTGGAGAAATAGATTGGACTGCATGATGCTTCCACCCAGACCTGAAACTGACTGCTCATGAAAACTGGTAAACCGCTCGGAATGACTAAGCCTGCCCGAGCTGAACCGTCCAATGTACGAGTATAAGACCCTATTGGTTTCATTGTGCGACAGGACTTGAGATGTCATTCCATCTCATTGTTAGGTACAAGACATACAAAACTGGAAGCAACTTCTCGAGAATGGCCTAAATAGTCTAAGACTCAATTCAAACGAACAAACATAAGGTCACAGGTATAGGTAGGTAAGGCAAATTGATGATGATGATGATGATGATGATGATGATGATGATGATGATGATGATGATGATGATGATGATGATGTCATCAAGAAGAAGAAGAAACAGAAGAAGCATATATCTTAACTATATACAGTAAAATTCCCCTAATAAGACCACCTAAAATTAAGACCAATTCTGTTTAAAAAACTAATTTAGAAGTTATTCTTTCTTCGAATCTCATGAACACAATGTCCTCTTGTCAGGGACCACCTTTGGAACTGTTCAAAAGTGGTCTTAAAGTCCACTTTTGAACAGTCCCAAAGGTGGTCTTAATTAAGGGTTTTTATCGAATTTCCTGCACACAATGTCCTCTGGTCAGGGACCACCTTTGGAACTGTTCAAAAGTGGTATTAAAGACCACTTTTGAACAGTCCCAAAAGGGTCTTAATATAGGAATTTTACTGTAGTTCTGTTACCTGTTGGCATATTGATGCGTATCTCGCCAGCACGTTAGCGTTCTCAAGCATGGCCAGGTTGGAAGGGGTGTTGGGCCCAATCTTCAACACACATCTCCATTTGGCAAACTGGGCACCGTCTTTCTTGTACTGCGCACAGCGTTCAGCAAGACCATCCAAACCTATATTAAATCAAAGCACTGAGAGTACTCGTGTGTCGACTGTCTCAGCGTCTGAGAGTGTAGGCTGGGATTATAGTCCTGGACCGAATTTAAACTGTCCATGTTAACCTTAAACAGTCATGGACTGAGGATTAAACTGTCCAGTTGTGAATCACACAGTGTAGATCCTGATCAGACTCCGCGTTATGGGGCGTCTGATCAGGGTCTACACTGTTTGCCAAGCACGGCCCATAATTCCAGTCCAGATTCTATAAATAAACCTTTTACGCAACATACTGACCTCACAGCGGCTATTTTCTATAAGTAACCGTTATTCCGCCAAGTCAGTGACGGACAGTCAAGTGAACTTAAGCACTGAAGAACCTTTATGCTTTGTAACTTTAGGTGAACTGACACTTTTAGTCCCCGCCCATAGGGGCTTGAAGAAATATATGGGCTGCATGATGCTTCCACGCAGAGCTGAAACCGGCCCGCAAACTAGTACTGGTAAACCGTTTAGAGGATCTAAGCCTGTCCAGGAACCGCGGTGCGAGGCGGACCGTCCATGCTAATAAACCCTATTGGTTTCATTTGGCGACAGGGCTTGAGGTGTCATTTTATCTCAATGTCGGGTAAAAGTCCAACAAAATTGGAACCAACGTCTCAAAAATGACCTTTACAGTGTTGACGGGAACGTTAAACCTCAAATCAAACAAACGAACAAAGACACTCGAGTCGCAGAAGAACTGCAATTACAATTTATTCTCAACGTAAATATACACCCATTTCAGCAACTTCCTACAAGAGAAACACCGTTTGTGACCTGACACAGAGGATCCTCGTTATAACGACAATATTCCATCCATAATCTTATGCCATTATAAACAATTTGCCGCCATAAAGAAGCTAAATATGGCGTAGTATAATGCATGACTTTCCCCTTAATTACTCCATAGAACAAATGGATTTGATTGATTGATTGATTGATTGATTGATTGATTGATTGATTGATTGATTGATTGATTGATTGATTGATTGACTGGTTGACTGAATTGGGGTTTAACGACATATCAACGTTTGTGGGTCATTTTGTGTTGTCTCCCAGAGAAAGGGATAAGAGGGGCAGAAGAGATAGAGGAAATGAATGAGGGTAAGAGGAGAAAGTGGAAAATGAAAGAAAGTGAAGAAACAGAAGAAATAAAAACTTTCCCCTCAACCCTAACCTGATGCAAGGACAGCAGGCCTTGTCGAACTGTAAAGCCAATATCAGTTGGTCGCCCAGGTGACAAAAGATACATGACACCTTCGCCTCACCAGACAATCCCAAAAAAAGAACAAATAGAAAGATGCCACGAAAATGTATCAACTACGGAATACACGTGCGCATCCGTGCAGTCAGAACAATCACGTGCACTTGCCTGATGTCTGAAGCTTTCTCATGCAGGCAGAAAGGCCAAGTTGGCAGGCGGACTGATATATGCTTTTGCTAAGCCCACATCTTTTCGCGTCCTGCGGCTCAATTTAATTTATATTTCTTTAAGAAATTGATCAGCTCTAGTTGTGATTTGTTGAGTAATAAATCACAGTTGGGAGTTCAGTTGTAAAGTAGATCAAATCACGAGCGCGTAGAGTGAGGGATTTGTCTACTTTCAACTCATCGACAAATTCACAAACTACAGTTTTGATCTATTTCGCATCTTGCACACTAAAAATTGGCAATAATGTTTTTTGTTTCCTTCAATTTCTCCCAAGCTTTAGACATTGTTAGAAAAAAATCTTGCCAAAATTATTGACTGTATCACATGAATTTATGTCCTTTGTAACGTTTTCCATGTGAGAAAATGATGATACATGGTCACGTTAGTCAAATACACTGTAATCTAGGCGTAGCGTCAAAACACAGCAGCTTTGCGCGGCATGCTCTTCTTCCCTGTGATTTGTAGCACTGCTGTATTAGAATATAAGAATCTTATATGAGTGTGAAGGGTGGATGGAAAAATCCGTCCAAGGGTCACTGTCCGGCATCACGAGGCTTGCCCCTCACACCCATATAGAATTCTTTTTCTTGCATACCTTCCATTTCATAGCGCGGATTTTTAATCCTGCAGTGACTTCGAGTACCGACGTCCGCCATATTGTGATGACAGTCAGGAATGTTTAGTGACATCATGTAACGTGCTGTGACGTCAACCTTAACGACGGCGCATGCGAGGTCGTGTGTGTGTGAATTCGGGTTTAACGTCGCTTTCAACAATTTTTCCCTCATATCACGACGGTGTCTGGTTGCGACAGGGAGCTCAATGCTCACTTTTATAGTGCTGCCTCACTGAAGTATCATGTCCCAAACACAGTACATGATACCGCACCCAGTCACATTATCCTGACACTGGGTCGACCAGTCCTAGCTCTACCCCGTAAATCCGAGTGCCAAGCGAGGAGCAGCTAGTACCATTCTTAACGACTTTGGTATGTCGCGGCCCGGGACCGAACCCGTGACCTCCCGTTCCCCGGAGTGGTCACTCTACCAACTGAGCTATCGATACCGGTTATGCGAGGTCGTAATAAACCTGTGCATTTGTCAAACACGCGATTATATTCGATTTTGGGTCGGAACACCAGGGTCAGAATATTAATTTCTATCCCATGGTAAAATCACGGATTTGCTTGTCTGATGTGCAAGAATGTTTATTCTTGCACACCAGACAAGGAAATCCGTGATTTTACCCTGGGATAGAAATTTATGTTCTGACCCTGGTGTTCCGACCCAAAATCGAATATAATCGCGTGTTTGATAAATGCACTGGTTGATTACAACCTCATGCGCGGCGTCGTCATGCGTGACGTCACTAAACATTCCTGTTGTGTCATCACAAAATGGCGGACGTTGGTAACCGAAGTGACAGCAGCATTAAAAATTCGCAATAGAAATGGAAGGTATGCAAGAAAAAGAATCCAATATGGGTGTGAGGGGTGGATAGAAAAATCCGTCCCTCGGGATCACTGTCCAGTATCACTCGGCAAGCCTCGTGATGCCGGACAGTGTCCCTCGGGACGGATTTTTCAATCCACTCCTCACACCCATATAAGATTCTTATATTGCTAAATGACCTGTCGAAAGCTATTTTAGTTATGCCGAACCAGTCGGTTCACTTAACCACTTTATCTGGGCAAGTTTAACATAAACGGTCAATACGTCATCGATGTTCATTAATATGCCTAAATAAAACATGAACGCAGTTCATCAACCCGTCAAAGCAGCTCATCACTATGGCTAAATAAAATATCAAAGCACTTCACCAATACATGCACGTCAATGCAATCCATCACTATGGCTAAATGAAACATGTTTTTGCGTAAAAGCAGATCATCACTATGGCTAAATAAGACATCAAAGCAGTTCATAAATACGTCAAAGCAGTTCATCACTATGGCTAAATAAAACATCAAAGCAGGTCATAAATACGTCAAAGCAGTCCATCACTATGGCTAAATAAAACATCAAAGCAGGTCATAAATACGTCAAAGCAGTCCATTGCTATGTCTAAATTAGACATAAAAGCAGTTCATAAATACGTCAGGGCAGTTCATTACTATGGCTAAATAAAACCTCAAAGAAGTTCATAAATATGTCAAAGCAGTTCATCACTATGGCTAAATATAACATCAAAGCAGTTCATAATAATATCATAAGCGCCATGAGATTTTGTGCCCAAATGGGGCATTACGTCATTCCGAGAAAACGTGAATAAATCGCGACGTCATAGTTGACGTAGCTAATTTATGACGCACCTGTTGCTAATAAGTTTTTATACAAGAGCCTTTTATATTGTAAATTATAAAGTTTGCTTAGGATTTATAAGCAAAAATAAAAAGCCGTTTCTTCTTTTCATACTTGGAAGAAATGACGAAAAAGAATTTTGAACGGTAATATTGGCCGTGCCGTTTTAGTTAAAATAGTTATAAATGGTCCCGTTTTGTAGCAGCGCCGAGTAGGGCAATCGGTAGAGCACCTCGCCTCCAAGAATGGGATCGCTGGTTCGAGCCCCGTCCTAGTCCCCTTTTTTCAGCTTTTTTTATTTCTTTCTTTTTAAATAAGAATTTTGCAGGATTGTTGCGAGAATTGCATTCCTTTAACAACATGTACATGATAACCAAAAGTTCAAAGTACGAAATTTTGGATCAAAGTATTTCTCGGATAATTGTTCGTTTCAGGTTTGTTTGTTTGTATTGGAGTTTAAAGCCCAGTCAACACTAACTATGTCATTTTGTGCCGGTCAGTTCACCTGTCCACACTTTTCCTGGGTAGGCTAATACAATATGTAAGTTATTAACTAGTACAGTGCAAATTCTTTCGCCAGAAACTGACAACTGCCCTTCTTGAATAAGGGGAAGGGAGAGAATGACCGTAGAAAAGATTTAATAATCTTCACACAAGAATGTTGCTGAACCCGGCAGGTATCGAACCTGCGTTCTCCTGATCAACCCTGATAGGCTAATTAATTTGCATTTTCGCACGGTTCGGTTTTAATAGATCCCTTGATTCAGAAGGTTTAATACAAAGGGTCCATGATGTCAACAACAGCAGATCTGGCATTACACATTAAGTCTTTCAAATCTAATTTGCCTATTTTATATCAAATAATTTGTTAACTAAATAGCACACGAGTATGCCCCTCATTTTTCAGCCACTTCTATCCAGGTTTAATTCCTGATCAGTATGCAATAGGCTAGCGGTATAGTGGCCATCAATCCAAGCACATTGTAAGACCATATTGTGTCAAAATCAGCACCTTTATGAATGCGGACGGATAAGTTCATGAGAGCCTTTGGTGTAATTATACAATAAATAATGTGTTGATTTCTTAAAGGAAAGCTTTTGCTCCTGAGTTGCGGAAATGTCGTGCCCTTTGGCAAGACACTTTAATAAATGTTCGCCCCCCCCCCCCCCTCCCATCGGGGCTTGAAGAAACATATGGGCTGCGAGATGCTTCCACGATTCCAACCGCGCACATGAGTACTGGTAAACCGCTTAGAGGATCTGCCCAGGCAAAGCGGTGCGAGTCGGACCGTCCATGCTGACAAACCCCATTGGTTTTCATTGGGCGACAGGGCTTGAGATGTCATTTCATCTCAATGTTGGGTTAAAGTCCCACAAAATTGGAAGCAATGTCTCAAAAATGACCTTTACAGTGTTGACGGGGACGTTAAACCTCAAATCAATCAATCAATTTAATTAATGTTACTTTTGCACCATCACTCGGAACATTGTATATATGTACACGTATATGCACATGTACACGTATATGCACCACTTTAAATTCAAGGATTGCACAAAAAGTTACTTTGAATTCTATACTCCCATAAGTTGGATGTATTGAGAATTGTAGGTTGGTAGAATGACGACTCCAGGCTAACAGATTTTAAAATCAAGATTTAGTCTTAGACGAAAATAACATAAAGTAATTACGGTACTGAGTCCGAGTCTGGCTCTGGTCACATGTGAGGCACCAAATTATGCAACGGAAGGTCATTTTTTTCTCCGGGTACTCCAGTTTTCGCCCACCATTGATTAACGATCGGCTCGATATGTGAAATAATCTTGATAAGACCGTAAGATCACCCCACCCACCAAATGAAAAAAGGAAAGAAAAAAAAAAGAATGGTACTGCCTGTGTTACCATTTACCTTACGATTTAGAAAAAATAACCCGCAGCATTTGGTTTACCAGTACTGAAATGTTCGGTTGTTTCAGCTTAACATTGAAGTACATACACCATGCAGCCTGGTTTATTTCTCCAAGCCCTGATGGGTAAAGGAAAACAACACCAGTTTATGTATATGAATCAATTCAATAACAGCAAGTCAAGTATCATTTAAAGTCATTTGAATAATCATCACTTTTAATGATTATATACGAAATAAATGTTTTGACTCTATATACATGTGCTTGTTTCTGTTTCTGAAACTGCGAATACAGCTGCAACTGCATGTTTTGATTGGTATTAGTGTACTGGTCATGTTTGGTGATGTTAGTTTATAAGTACTTTAATTTTGTTTGTATAAAGTATTACTGTAAGTGCGGGTTTGCCTGTGTCACATATTGCAATGTAATTTTACTCCGAAAATGAGATGACAGTTTTATTGTTCAGAGAAAAAGATAATTTAAGTTATAATTTTAAATAATGGCTGGCGGTATTCACTTTTACTAGGAATTCTCTATGACCCTGGTAGAGCCCACATATCTATTATAGCCGTGCAACCCTCTTATTACCTTCTGGTTTATCGTGACAAGTGGTGCCCTTACAATATTCAACAACACCTTCCTGTGTGGAATGGAATAACTGACTTGATTTTATGGCAAGGTTATACCTCATTATATTTAACTGATAGGCCCATGTGTCCCACAGAAGGACATTAATCTGTCGAAATTTTGGTATAGCAAGATTGTATCATGTATGATAGAAATGGTTCTCCCAAGTATCCATAACTATGTTAGTTAAAATAACAGATACCCTTATAACCCCCAATTCTCTGTATAAAGCTTTTGTTTGTTTGTTTGTGTTATACAACCTTGACAACACTATTTATGTCATTTTGGAAACATTGATACCAATCTTATGGGACTTTTACCCGGCATTGAGAAAATATTACATATCAACCCCCCTGCATAAACAAACTGCTAGGGTTTATTTGCAGAACAATCTCGCTATAACTGCTTTGCCTGGGCAAGCTAAGACCTTTTTAGCGTTTTATAAAATTGTGCTCATGTTACGTCAGGTAAGCACGATGTAGCCAGTTTATTTCTCCTAGCCCTGATGGGAGGTGGCGGTATGTAAAGTTTGTTTTGCAAGGATGTCCATGACAAGGAGATGCTATAGCTTTACATTTTGTACAATTTGCATACGCAATTGCACACATACTCACAAAGGATGTAAATGTCAACTTTACATCATTCTGCGATTATAGATCCCAAATCATGATAATACTATTAATATGTTGGTGGGTGGGGTAATCTGACAAACTACTTATGAATTACATGTATGCCATTATTTAATACAGATTAATGATTTATTTACAATACAAAATTTTGCTATAATTGCAATGATGTACATACAATTTTGTCGAAATGTAAAGGATTGTGCGTAAATTTTCTGTGTTTTTATTATTATTATTATTATTATTATTATTAATTTTCATATGGAATTCATATTTTATTAGCCATCATGAAATCATTCTATGACCTTGAATGAAGCAATGTGTGTTAAAAAGTCTGCTCCCAAAAGCCAGACTTTGCAGTTAAAGTAATTGGTACAGTCCAATCCTTGGCTATTTAGATGTACATAGCATTCAAACAAGTTGATGTTGGTGACATACATACATATAATGTAAGTAGGTGGGCTACTCAACATCCACCTATTTTAAATTTGTTGCCATGGCAACAGAATTCTTCCCAACAAATATATAACGAATGATTGCTACTGGGTGAATAAATAAATGTGTGAAAGCATGATTTGCTGATATTTTGTTTTCTCTGAATGCTTAATGAGGCTTTGTTACTATGTTGCCTTCGGTATTGGTTAGACCCTTAAATTTGTCTTCTGTAACTTCAGATAATCTCAAAGGAGCAGGCAATACCAATGTTTTTGGGAGTAGTCTTCGTATAAGACTATCTCCTCTCAAATCACCCATCCTTCGAAAATATACTAATCCGTGGAAAAGAAGTGGAATGTATCCTAGTATTTCTAAGTGCAATGCCAAGAGGTGCAGATGTTGTTCGCATTTAAGCACTGCGTCTACCGTTACTTCATCTGTAAACGGTAGACGCTTCTCTGTAGATAACATGTCTGATTTGACATGACAGTCTACAGATTTAATTTATCTAATTACTTGACGTGCTGCAAACTGTAATATGCAGTACGTCGGTCAAACTAACCGCATGCTTAAAACTAGATTGAACGAGCATTATCGTAGAATGAGTAAGCCTAAGAAAACTGACACTTTCTTGTACCGTCACTTTCGACGTACAGGTCATTCTGTAAATAACATTATTATACAACCAGTGGAAAAACTTTATTACGATGCAAATTCTACATCTAGATTCAAAATAATCAAAAGACATGAAGCTGAACTGAAATGGATTAAATTTTTACAGACCCCTTTTCCACTGGGATTTAATGACAACATTTATCATGAGGGTAATATTTCCAGAATGCCGGACTTTGATATTTTCTCACTCCTGGAATGTCGAAAACGCAGAACTAGATCTCACGGCACCAGGAAAAATGGTAACTTTAAACGTAAATCACGTGCGTTTAAACGAAACAATACTAGACTGAAGTGACTGTCAATTATATTATTAAATCATGGACGCCACTCTATGCTTTCATTTTTAAGTTCATTACCCGTTTCTGTTTTACGTCTTCTGGACACCGAGGCGAATAAATTCTACGATAGTTCTCATCAGTTATATGATGCGGCTCTCTTAACTAGAGGCTATACTCAGCATACTCTCCGTCCTTACATTGATTCTGATATTAATCATAAACGTCATTTCTTCAAAATATCCTTCATTAATAAGGGTATGGATTTTATAGATTTGCCCAGTATCTTCCGTGAGAGATCGGTGCTTTCTTCCATTCCTGCTTATTTTCAAAATACTGAAACACCTATAATTTGCTATAAATATAACAAACCTGTTAGATCTATCATTTTTAATTTCAATAAACTTGTTTCAGATCTTGATATTGATACTAATACTCCTGATTCGTGTGATTGTAAAAACTCAAAGTATTGCTATCCTGCTGCTGGTCATGTAATTACTGGCAATTTGAAAATTATTCCTGATTCTAGGATAAGGAATATAATTTCTAAAGGACCGAAATATCGGTTTCCTTCTAAAATTGATTTCAGTAAATGTAGAGAAGAAATCGCTGCTTCCTTGAATGAATTCGGTAATCGATGGTGTAAGCGAGAGTATGTTGAGTGTAAAGCCCTAAAGGACTGGAAACTTAGCATTTTAAGACTAGTGAATAAACGCATTTCTTTCTATTCTCAAAATACTAACTTATTACCTCCTAAGCCCAAGACGTCTTTACGTCATCTTAAACTAGGTATTCAAGAATTTCATAAGAAGTTTGTTTTGGCCCCTGCAGACAAGGCCGCTAACAACGTCGTTGTTTTTTGATGGCTCCACTATGTTAACACGCTTAAGCAGGAGCTTGGTGGTACTAAGGCCTATGAACTTCAGCCTTTGGCTGAAGAGAGAGCTATAGTAGATAAACATGTTTGTCTTTCAGCCACCAAGTTTGCTGTGTGTGTTAACGAAGGCCAAGACAAGCTTCCTACGCTATACTGGTTACCAAAACTTCATAAAAAACCTTACAAAGCACGGTTTATTGCAAATTCTAGTTCTTGCACTACCACTGAACTTTCTAAATTATTAACTTCCTGTCTTACTGCTATTAAAACGCATGTAATTAAATATTGTGATAAAGTCTTTGAAAGATCAGGAAGAAATCTGTTTTGGTCTATAAAAAATTCGAATGAGGTTTTAAATAAATTGAAATCTAGACAGTTTCGTGCTTCTAGTCTGTCTACCTACGATTTTCCACTCTTTACACTACACTTCCTCATAATCTTATAAAAGAAAAGCTTAATGATTTAATTGAATGGACTTTTCACAGAGAAGATTCTCTCTATCTTGCATGTAATGTCAGAAATGCATTTTTCACTTCTAAAGAGCATAAGAATTATACACTTTGGTCATGTCAGAAAGTGTGTGATGCCCTCACCTTTCTACTTGACAATATTTATATTAGATTCGGTACTAAGTTATTTAGACAAATTGTGGGTATTCCGATGGGTACTAATTGCGCACCTCTTGTGGCTGATCTGTTCTTGTATTGTTATGAAAGAGACTTCATTTTGTCGCTTTCCATTAATAACCAATCTGAAATTATTGAAGCTTTTAGCTCTACTTCTAGATATTTAGATGATTTATTAAATATTGATAATACCTATTTTGATGGTTTGATCAGTCAGATTTACCCCCTAGAACTTCAGTTAAATAAAGCAAATTCTTCTGATACCGAGGCCCCGTTTTTGGATTTACATCTATCTATTGTAGATGGATTTGTTTCGTGCAAAATTTATGATAAACGCGATGACTTTGATTTTGAGATTGTAAATTTTCCTTTTTTGGATGGTGATGTTCCTCGTGCGCCATCCTATGGCGTTTATATTTCGCAATTAATTCGATTTGCTAGAGTGTGTAGTCATGTAACTGACTTCAACACTCGTAATAAATTATTAACGGCTAAACTTCTTAATCAGGGTTATCGGTACCATAAACTACGCAAAGCCTTTTCAAAATTTTATAGACGTCATTTTGATTTAATTTCAAAATTCAATATTGGACTAAAATCTCTTCTGCAACAAGGTCTATCGGAACCCGAATTTTATGGTGACTTAGTATATAAATTCAGAAAAATATATAACCGCAATGACTTCAGCACCCAATTTCGTAAAATCATTCTTCGATATAAAAAGATTGGGTACAACATGGATATTATACGACAGACTGCATGCATGGTAGTTAACCCAATCACGGTTGGCAACTTTGCTTCCCTCTTTAATTGCACGCCGGTGGGTCAGGCCTCAGATCCTATGACGGCTCCAACGTAAAGGCTTATTGAAAATTAAAGAGATAATGTTGGTTGGTGCCTGATGCTCTGTCTCTGGTCGGGCTCATCGGAGTCTAACTGTTGGTTTTCTTTTGCTCCAGCATTTCAGTGGTTTCTTGCTGTCGAGTCCTCACCGTTGTCTCACCTCTGTGGTTCTTTGATTTCTGTGTTCACGGAGATGTTGCACTGATGAGTTAGGAGGCCTTCATGCGGACTGATCAAAAATTTTTTGTCTAAATCGCGACGGAAGTAAGGGCGAGGATTGTGGCCACGTAAAATCGATTTAAGCCCCCCAGTGGAAATCTTCCACTGACCGTTCCAAGGCGGCTCTTCTGTGGCGATTTATTTATGTTGTTGTTTGTTGCTTGCTGTGTGTGTCGCTTGTGTCTTTTAATTTTGGATGGCCATATGGCCATTTTGTGGGAAAGTAACTGTCCATATGGCCTTCCTTTGTTTAGGTTTCCATTATGGTCTGGTCGCTTAATGTTTGTATTTCTTTCCCTTTGGTGTCTTTTATGGATGGAGTAAGTTAATTGTATCAATTCCTGATCTTTGTTTTACTTCTACTTTGAAGTCAAGAATAACTAGCAAATATACATCTAAAATGACTGAAAATGCAATTTTCGCATATTCAGGGCCAGTCTTTAAAGACCTATATCTCGTATACCGCTCAATGTTTTCATCTGAAATTTCACATATGCACTTCAGTATTATAAAGCTATCAGAAAATGGCAAAAACTCATTTTCGGTCATGGACCCCATTTGGACCCAAAATCTCATGGCTGGTCACATATGTCAAAGCAGTTCATCACTTTGGCTAAATAAACATCAAATCAGTTCATAAATACGTCAAAGTAATTCATTGCTATGGCAAAATAAATTCAAAGCAGTTCATAAATACGCCAAAGCAGTCCATTACACGTCAATGTAGTTTTTAACTGTGACTAAATACAAGGTTAAAGCAATTTTTCACTATGGCTAAATACAATGTCAAAGCAGTTTACGAGTATGCATAAACCAAGGATCGTGGGTCCGATACCGGGCTTCTCAAGAATTTGGGATGAGTCTTTAAACCGAGGTCCCGTCTCCATATGACCTTAGCTATTGAAGGGACGCAAAACTCAAACACATACATGTCACTATGGCTAAAGCAATGCAGTACTAAGAAGCCTCCGTGGTGTAGTGGATATGCTACTCGCCTTGTAAACCAGGGTTCGCAGGATCGATCCCGGGCTTCTCCAGACTTTCGGATGAGTCTTTAAACCGAGGTCCCGTCTCCGTATGACCTTTGCTGTTGGTGAGACGTAAAACTCAAACAATCACTCACTCAATGCAGTACGAAAGCGAAAACAAAGCAGTGTGTCACTAATAGGGTAGAATTCAGCATCAGCTGAGACAAAACCTGAGTACCGCACAGTCCATTACTATCATGATAAAATCCAAAGCCATGGCAATTTGTCACCAGCATTATAGGTGATTTTGATGGTCGTCTTTCAAAGAATGTTAAAAAAACGGTAAACTGGATAGCGAATAAAGAAGAAAGAGAGAACAGCTCCCATTCCCTCAATTTCTACCTAGCGTAGTGGCCAGTGCACATGATGATAGCAGGTATTGCCTAAGCCAAACTAGCTATCAGAAGATGCATCGAAAAAAAACATTATATCTTTATTCAGCACTCCCAACCGCCCCGATACTATTGCAGAATCATCCTTATAGTAATTATATGATTTGAGAGCAGGCTTTCATCCTGCTAATGTGGAATGTTTGCAATGTACGCCTGCGAGTAATGGTCAAGGGTGACCGATAGCAGTATTCTTAGAAAGAAAGACATATTGAGTGAAGGGCACCACCAGGTCTATGGTACAATCAACGTCAAAACAGTGCAGTACAAAATTCAGCGTCAAAGCCAAAGACTACTATTCAACGCAAAGCAGGTTACCATATGAGTAGTAGACAAAATGTGATCTCTGGCCCAATCTGGTCTAGATCTCCGTACTTTTACCATCAGTAATAGACTAATTGAAACAACATGCGCACACACGGATCAGTCCGGTAAGAAGATTAACTCCACAATATTATCTCGGACCTATTGGATAAAATATTAAAATAAAAGAACTAAATTGTGTTTACTTCACACAGAAGGTAATGAAAGACCTGATGCGACAGTAAGTGTACGAACATGTGTTATACGAACTTCAGATCAAACTATGTGCACACTAGAGACTGAGTTTATTTCGATGAAGCCATCATACAAACACGCCTATATAATTTTGACCCCATTAAACCCCACTTTTATACAGTAAAACTGGGATTTACTTGGGTATACGTTATTTTTCTTATTTCTGTTTACAGACATAGAGTGTGGGTACTCGTTAGAACAGCCTCGCAATCTTTATTTTGAACAGAAATGTGAAAAATATCGGATTATTATCATAAAATTCGTGAGGCAAACTTTTACCAATTTAATTGAATAGGTGTATTTTCGTAATGCTGATCGAAACTGTATTGTGTTCAAACTGTCCGAACAATTTTGTTCCCGCACATCCAGTCTCTTGTGTAAAAGGCACTCTAGATTCGCTTAATTCGTGTTGTTTTGTTTATTTGTTTAGTTTGCTGTTTGTTTCTGTGTTTGTATTGGGGATTTAACGGCCCAGTCAACACTATTTTATGTCATTTTAGCCAGTCAGTTTACCTATCCGCACTTTTTCTGGGCAAGCTTATACATAAGCGGTTAACCAGCAGAGTGCACATTCTTTCGCCAGAAACTGACAACTGCCCTTCATGAATTGTTTGGTTTATTAAACATATTTTATCATATTACGTCGCCTTAGAGAGTGTAATAACGCCATGTAATATTTTCGATAACCCACAAGTGGATTAAATATGCAAATTAGCTAGATACGTCCCGTAACGTTACATGTACGACGTCCTTAACGACGTCGCGCTTACTAATGGCGGAATATTGACATTTTTGTGAACAATCGTGAATAAAATACGTTTTAAATGTCATATGACAAATAGAATCTTGCATTCGTGCTCATGTATTATTGAATTTATTAAACTCGTTGAGGAAAAGCGATAAAATGCTCGGCACAGCCTCGCATTTTATCCCTTTTCCTCAACTCGTTTAATAAATTCAATAATACATGAACACTCATGTAAGATCCTCTATTTATTTCAACTACATTAGACACATGGAATACAAACAAATTCGCACATATCAAGAATGACTGGAACCAAAGCTACAGCTTATTTGTCAGCATTGAGTTTAACGACCCTGTCAACACTATTTAGGTTAAAACGAACCATTCAGTTTTCCTCAACACAGCTTCCTTCATGCTAATACATCTGCGGTTAACCTGCACAGTGCATATTATTTCACCAGAAACTGATAATCGCCCTTCTTGAATCAGCCGACAGGAGAAAATACCCGTAGAAAAGATTTCAAGATCATGCACGTCCCAGCATATTGGTATACTGAACAAAAAAAAAAATCATAGTGTTTTTTTATTTTTGTTTTCTTCGAAACTATACAGTTTGTTATTGTTTTCCATTTTCCGATTGAAAAGTATTAACGTATTGCATGCTGATTATATTTTCAGCTGACAACATTTTGAAATATGTTTCTTATTTTTCCAGAAAACAGGATTTGAAATTTAATGGAAACTGCCTATGAAGACAATTTGCGTGAGATGTCAAGTCCCGTTTTCAGAAAAAAAAAAAAAAAAAAAAACACGAAATATGTCAACAATTTGCAGTCTGCTTATGCAGAAGTTAAGCTGCATTTGGAAATACCGGGAGTACCAATATTCAATACATTTCACTGCACAATTAAACAAAAAGTGTTATATTGTCCAAATTTTAACTCTAATTCTAACACAGCGCGCCTATATAGGCAATGGAAAATAACTGTGTTTTATTCTACAACAAATCACGGCAAGGAGGCGCGTGGCGAGTGACGCCATTAAAAACTGCCATTTTATGACGTCACTAGTCGATTTCATTGACGTTGGACGGTGTAACATCATTTTAACGCATCAAAAACGTTAGAAAAAGCATATAAATGCATGTGTTTCAGTCGATAATTTTAGCGGGATTTCTTCTTACAATGGCGAACAGTTGTGAGATTTTGAAGGAAACAACAGCCTTATTGCCGATTTTCAGCCGGTTAAAATCGAAATAGATCAGCTCTAGTTTGTGATTTTTTGAGTAATAAATCACAGTTTGTCGGTCAGTTGTAAGTAGACAAATCATGCGCGCGCTACGCGCGCATGATTTGTCAACTTTACAACTGACCTCCAAACTGTGATTAATAACTCAACAAATCACAGATAGAGCTGATCTATTTCTTAAACATATTAAGGTGATTCTGATGATGACCGGTACGAAAATATCCGTATGGTATTTTTTTCAGCACATTCAAAATACTGTTAACCCCTTATCCTGCTGTACACAACACCACCTTATTTTGCAAACAGGGAGATTCAGGTGAGATGGAAGTCATCTGAACTGGCTCTGCACTATTAGTCATTCAGTTGGCACTTGGCACATTTGAATTAATACATTCTATCAGGTAATTTGACAGGTTGATAGTCAGAAACGGGCATGACGACATTAACCCATGTATGCCTAGCGTCCCATTTTGGGGACATTTGCAAACACTGTATATACAGGGCTCATACTGACCAATGTTTCAGATGCCTGAAACACACCTTTTTGCAGCCTTAATCCTTATCCTCCAGGGAATGACAACCATTACCTTTGCCAACAGTGTAGATCCAGATCAGAGGTCATCTGATCAGGATCTACACCGTTTGCAATGCAGTTTGTGAAATAAACAAATACGTACATTATATCAAGTAATTTGTTTGGTGTGGCTAAATAATTTCTTTTCATCAGGATAAGGGTTAAATAGTCATTTTAAACAGAATAGACTCGTAGGAGAAGAAAAATGATAATCTAAAGCGGCCTGAAATCAAGGACACATCAAGCTCTATAAGCCTGAAATCCTGCAAATGCCTGAAAAGTATGAGGCCTGATATACCCAGATCAGACGCCGCATTACCCAGATCAGACGCCGCATTCTCAGACACCGCGGAATGCGGCGTCTGATCTGGGTATACACTGTTTGCTCAAAGTATATTCATTTGTGTTCAATTTACCTCAATGACACTCTATAATTGAAAATGGACCACTTCAAACCTATTGTCCATTGTCATATATGGAATAATTTACTCAGAAAGAACTGCCTCCCATTTCATTTAACTCTTATAATGCCAATTTAAAACTGCATCTGAAAATGTCGTCTGTTAATCTCGTGTGCAACATTTCAAACACATTTTGCATGCAGGCAAACAGTATGGACCCTGATCAGACTAAGGAAGCAATTTGATCTGTGTCCAAACTGTTTGTAACAATATCTTGTAATGTACCAGCAGACAACAAAGCAGACGACAACTGTAGTGTTCAGCGTCATAATTAAGTTAATTACCTTGTGTTGTTGATTCCCCGTCTGTCCCAGCCAGTGGGACTATTCCCTTATCCACTTTGATTCCTGGGATTATCCCCCTTTCTTGAAGACATTTCACAAAAGGTACGCCATCTTTGGTCTTCTGGTAAAGCGTTTCATGGAATAAGATCACTCCGCTGATGTGTTCGCCAACAGATTTATCCGATGTAAAAAGTAGTTCTCTGTACCGTCGGCGATTTTCTTCCGTATTTTCTAAACCAATACTTGCGAATCGCTTCCCGATGGTACCTATAATTTTATAATTTGAAAGCTTTTCAAATAAACAGCACATATACGAATAACTTAACCACATGAGTTAAAACTGGCCCCGCCCATCGGGGTTTGGAGAAATAGTTTGGGCTGCGCAGAGCTGAAACTACTGGTAAACTGCTTAGAGGGTTTAAGCCTGTCCAGGCAAAGTGGTGCGAGTTGGACCGTCTCTACATATAAACCCTTTTGGTTTGTTAGGGCGGCAGGGCTTGAAATGTCATTTCATCTCAATGTCGGGTAAAAGTCTCACAAAATTGGAAGCAATCTAAATAGTGGTGACGGGATCGTAAAACCTCAATTCAAAAGAGCAAAAACATGAGTTAAAATAGAAGTGAAGGCAATGATCAGGATCAGAATGTTTGTTTGATTTGAGGTTTAACGTCCCCGTAAACACTGTATAGGGCATTTTGGAGACGTCGCTTCCAATTGCGTGGGATTTTACCCGACACTGAGATGAAATGACGTCTCAAGCCCTGTTGCCCAATAAAACCAATAGGGTTTATAAGCATGGACGTTCTCACTCGCACCAATTTGCTTGGGCAGGCTTATATCCTCTAAGTGGTTTACAATTCCTCGTTTGCTCTCGGTTTCAGCTCTGCGTGGAAGCATCATGCAGCCCATCTATTTCTCCAAGCCCCGATGGGCGGGGGCCGCGCAATGATCAGATCTCGATACAATTAACCCGCAGCTCCCATCAGGACAGACACTTTCCCACAAAATGAATAATTGGCTATCCAAAACAAAATAATATAAGCGATGCACACCCAAAGACAAACCATAACAAAAATAAACTGCGACAGAAGCACTGCCGCCTTGGAACGCTCAGTGGAACGAATTTCACTGACCCACTCAAACATGACCAAAATAGTGTTGACTCGGCCGTTGAGCTGCAATAAAAACAACAATCTAACGAGTACCCTCTTCTCTAATTATGAGTAAAAATAATGATATTTAAATCCACTCCCACCGAATGAGACAAAAAGAATCAGTGAAGCTGAGCAGAGATGCGTGCAGCGCAAAGCTAGAAATCACCAATAGATGTCTTCCTCTAGCCTCAGTTGCTCTATCTGCAACAGACAGCTCCGTGCTCATCAGCCATCTTAGAACACACAAACAGTAACATTTCTCAAATATGATTAAGACTGGCCATATCAGTAATGACAGACGAACTATTATCATTATTAGTTCTTGCGTAATGGACTTGAACATTTGGGTTAACGCTAGGGTTAACGCAACTGTTGACGGATTGGCAAACGAACAGACTAACGCGAGTGTGTGTGTGTGTGTGTGAATGCAGGTTTAACGTCGCTTTCAACAATTTTTCAGTCATATCACGACGGTGTCTGGTTGCGACAGGGAGCTCAATGCTCACTTTTATAGTGCTGCCTCACTGAAGTATCATGTCCCAGACACATTACATGATACCACACCCAGTCACATTATCCTGACACTGGGTCGACCAGTCCTAGCTCTACCCCGTAAATCTGAGTGCCAAGCGAGGAGCAGCTAGTACCATTATTAACGACTTTGGTATGTCGCGGCCCGGGATCGAACCCGTGACCTCCCGTTCCCCGGAGCGGACACTCTACCAACTGAGCTATCGAGGCCGGTGATAGACGAACGAGCTTACTGTAATAGTCACAAAGGACAAAACTTTGACATGAACAGATTTGGAAAATTGTTATCTGAAATAAATTTATTTATATTTACTGTTTATTGCAGCAGTCATGAAGCGCAAAACGCTCCTCAGAGCATATGGAGACCATGAAGACTTAGATCAGTCATGCACGCATGCGCAAGGCTAATCTAGGCCTTAAGAGTCTGCAACGGAAAATACAGTAAACTTCATCTATTAATATCACCTTTGGGACTGTTCAAAAGTGGTCTTTAAGACCACTTTTGAACAGTCCCAAAGGTGGTCTCTGACTAGCGGACACTGCATGCAGAAAACACAAAGAAAGAATAACTGCCACCTACTAAATAAGTTTTTGAAAACAGAATTAGTCTTAATTTTAGGTGGTCTTAATAGCGGAATTTCACTGTTATTCACAATGGGAACCTTAGTGGATCGTATATGTCTAAAATACTTGTAATATTTTTTTCGGTTTTATGTTCGAGCAAGAGTCGAACATAAGCCTAAGTACTAACCTGTGGACTCGTCAGCGGCTAGTATACCCTTGCCTGGGGCTACAATGGCATCTGCAATCTGTCGCAACTCATCTTGCTGCTCTTGGGTAAGGGCGGGTGGAAAGACAGGCATTGTCTGAAATGAATAGATCAGTGACGGGTCAAGTTGTCCATCACCAATGATGTCTTTAGCTGTCATCTTCCCGCCTCGTCACGCCGTACTATGAAAAATCTATGTTTTATAAACATTGTCATTCAAAACCATCGACATCTGTGCTGACATCACAACGGCGAGAAGAGCGCAATGGTCTGAGAGAGGTGTTTAACTCTTATCCTGCTGAAGTCTAGATCCAGATCAGTCAGCTTCAGAAGTAATTTCATTGACTGATAGTCAGAAATTGGTGCCCCTAAATCAACTTACAGTCGAACTTCAATGGCTCGAACACCTTTGGGACCTCGAAAATCTGTTCGAGACATGGATAGTTCGAGCCATGAGATGACTGTCAGGAGGCATAACGAAGTACTTTTACACATCTTTTCGGTGTTCAATAATGAATATGACATTGTATGCTGTGTGTACTCATTAGAATCGCCTCATCGAGGCGATTCTAATGAGTACACACAGTATACATTTGCAAGATAAAAGACTAAAATCTCCTTAATTACCCCCACTAGTTCTTATGTAGAGGATTTCGCTAGGGGCTCAAGAATGGGTTCGACTCATCCATGGTAAACGAGCCATCGGTGTTCGAGCCATCGAAGTTTTACTGTATTTAGTAGGATAACGTTCATTTAATATGGTAAATACATATCTGCAAAGATTTTACTGAAAAAAAAAATGTGAACAGCGGAATAATTTTCGATACCGGACGAGCCCCGATCTCACGGCATGAAAGCCGTAATAAATGAAACGAGGGCCCTGGATCGCTCACCTGGTCCTTATGGTACAGATAAAGTGGTAGGTAATATAAGGTGGGGTGGTTTGGTTGAGAGTGACCCATGTTTTCCCTATGTAAGTCTATGTAAAACCAAAGGGCCCCGGGGTGGGGGCATTTTTGGCCCCATGGCTACAGTTTGAACAATCTTGGTAGAGGTCCACTAGGTGAAGCTTCACGCCAAATATCGAAGACCTGGGCATTGCGGTTTCAGAGGAGTTTTCATTTAAAAAATCTATTTTTGGCTTCTGTGACCTTGATGTGCAGCGGGGACCGGAATCAGTTAAACCGCTTTGGAAGGGGACCACCTAAGGACCATTCCTGATCCGATCAGTGGTTTAGGAGATGTCGTTTAAAGAACTTGTTTACGGACGCACTGACACACGACCACTACGTGACAGATGAGCTAAAACATAGCTGAAGAAAACCCCGCCTATGGCGGAATTCGAACCCTGGCCGCTCGGGTAAAGTTTAATGCTTCAACCAGTGGGCCAAACAGTAACTGTCGACTCCCAGACGCAGTTGTCAGAGAGTGGTACTGCGGCACGAAGCCATTTTCGGCGAAATAATTTCCGATTCCGACTTGGCCCCGACCAGAGCTCTCGGAAACGCAGGATTCTGCGTATTTCACGCCAACTTTTGCCGTTGTACGCGTAAAATTCAAAACCGGCGATTCTTGTGTACGCATGTTTTTATTGCGACACGCGTCCAAAATTACAGAACCGTAGCAAAGGAGTTATGTACAGAAGCGGTAAATTCAGAAGCTAATTTAGGCCGCTTATGCAATACCAATAAAAGATCAAATGCGGCGCCGCTTTTTATGTTGAAAGCGCACGTGCCACAAACCAGTAGGCGTAACCTATACTGACAGGTATTTTTGCACCTGTCAGTGGGGTAGACGATATTGGAAAGTGGTCGGTTTGCGGCACGTGTTAAAAATGATTGTACCTGTTTAATCTCGCCGCGCTAATCCCCGTGTTATTACGGATTACAATTAATTAGTTTACTAATTGATGTAAGCTCACATCATCAACGGATTAGCATGATTCGGTAAAATTTCACGTTTAGTTAAACCAGGGTTACGGCGAAGACGATATAATTGACGAATTACCAATGTCATGTATTTTCGCGACTACACGATCGTACTTTTTATCGCTGGGTCAAAGTGTGTTTCGACGTTTACTGGTGACAAAAATGTATGTAATTCTTCAAAAAAACAATCACTTTTAACAATTACAGGAAGTCAGACGTGGTTAAGATGCTTCCCCTACGTATTTGTTTTCACCAATTAAAAATAATTGAGCTACTGTCACCTACATATACGTCCGAATTTGAAAGCACAAATATAGCTAAATAGAATGCTGCTTTTTTTATCTGGGTTTACATTATATCTGCTGTTATCCTAATACTACCTTATTTTTATGTGGCATTATTTGACTAGAAGTGTGAGAATAAATCTGAGCAACTGCATTGTGTGTGTGTGTGTGTGGGGGGGGGGGGGGTAGACACATCAGTGAAATATTTCTAACTAGAAACCACAATCTACATGTTTGGAACGAAGTTATTAAATGCATTTATCAGAAAAAAAAGTTTGGGAGCCATGAAAGTATACAGTTTTTCATATGGACGTGTAGCCTGATAATAAGAAGTTTTTGTCTATGTTCTATGCGCGATCAAGATCAGAACTCCAACTTTTTTATGTGGGAATGCAACTTTTTATCTGTGAATCCAACTTTTTACAAGGAAGGATTCCTGGAATCCTGTTTCCAAAATCCTAGTGAGAGCTCTGCCCCACCAATGAAGCATAGCGTATATGAAAAAATAGCCATCGGAAGAGATGGCAAATCCCCCGACCAAAAGCCAATATGGCCTTCAGAAGATTGTTCACCAATAGAAAGTGCACCAGAGTTAAACCAGCAATATATCACAAAAGTATTGCAGTTATGGCCATCACAAGATTAGTGTCAGGGGAGATAACGAAACAAGAGGCCCATGGGCCACGATGCTCACCAGAGCTCTGGCAGGCACTGCCCACTGGCAGCCATGTATGGTTTTAATTTATTGATTATAAAGTCCCCCAAATGAACCCCCATTTCATGAGGACTATGTATCTGAAATATTAGGCCTTTTATGAAGTGGAGGGGTGGGAGATGACCCAACGGAGCCCAATTTGATATCATTGAATGCATCTTATCATAAGGAACAAGAAAATATATGGTTTATGGTTGGAGGGCGGGGATCTTAACAGTTTCTGAGATATTGGGCCTTTTATGAAGTGGAGGGGATGGGGAATGGCCCGGGCACATCCCAAGAGACCCCCAGGTTGGTGTCTCTGAATGCGTTTTATCATTAAAAACAAGAATGTATAAATGGCTTAGGGGTGGGAATCTGATAGGTTTCTGAGATTTATCGCCTTTTATGAAGTGGCAGGGTGGGGCATGGCCCCAGTACACCCCTGAAGACCCCTAGGTTGGACTCATTGAATGCGTCTTATCATAAAGAACAAGAATATATATGGATAAGGGGTGGGGATCTGAACGGTTTCTGAGAATTTGGGGCCTTTTATGGAGTGGAGGGGGTAGGACATGGCCCGGTCACATCCCAGAGGACCCCCAGGTTGGTGTAACTGAATGTGTCTTATCATAAGAAACAAGAATATATATGGTTTTCGGGTGGGGATCTGAAAGGTTGCCGAGATATATTGCCTTTTATGAAGTGGAGGGGTGGGGCAATGGCGCATCCCGGGGGATCCCTAGGTTGGTATCACTGAATCCGTCTTATCATAAGAAACAAGAATATATATGTTTTTGAGTTGGGGATCTGAATGGTTTCTCAGATATATGGCCTTTTATGAAGTGGAGGGGGGTGGGGCAGGGCCCTGACCCATCCCAGGGGGCCTCCAGGTTGGTGTCATTGAATGTGTCTTATTGTAAGGAACAATAATATATATGGTTTAGGGGTGGGGATCTGTAAGGTTTCCGAGATATTGGGCCTTTTATGAAGTGGAGGGGGTGGGGCAAGGCCCCGGCGCATCCCGGGGGCCCATAGGTTGGTGTCAATTAATGCATCTTGTCATAAAGAACAAAAATATATATTGTTTAGGGGTGGGGGTCTAAACAGTTTCTGAGAAATATGGCCTTTTATGTTGTGGAGGGGGGGGGCATGGCCCCGGCGCATCCCGGGGCCCCCAGGTTAGTCTAACTGAATGTGTCTTGTCATAAGGAACAAGAATATATATGGTTTAGGGGTGGGGATCTGTACGGTTTCCAAGATATTGGGCCTTTTATGAAGTGGAGGGGGTGGGGCAAGGCCCCAGCGCATCCGGGGGGCCCCCAGGTTGGTGTCAATAAATGTGTCTTATTATAAGGAACAATAATATATATGGTTTAGGGGTGGGGATCTGTAAGGTTTTGGAGTTATGGCCATCACAAGGTTATATTGTCAGGGGAGATAACTCAAAAACCATGGCACCCAGAGTTGTGGTTCTTGTGCATGACACATGGTCTCGGCCTTGTGAACAACTGTGTCAGGTATCATCAATATATCTTAAAGGGTATTGGAGTTATGGCCATCACAAGGTAGTCACTCTATTTTATTGGAAGGGGAGATAACTCAAAAACCATGACAACCAGAGTTGTGGTTCTTGTGCATGACACGCCGTCTCAGCCTTGTGAACAACTGTGCCAGGTACCATCAACATACCTCAAAGGGTATTGGAGTTATGGCCATCACAAAGTAGTCCTTCTATTTTATTAAAAGGGGAGATAACTCAAAAAGTATGCAATCCAGAGTTCTGGTTCTTGCGCATGACACGCCGTCTCATCCTTGTGAACAATTGTGGCAAGAACCATCAATGAATCTCAAAGGGTATAGGAGTTAGGGCCATCACAAGGTTGCGTCTACGGACGGACGGACAGACGGACGGACGGACGGACGCCAGGCTGATCGCTATATCCCCCGAACCTATTCGGTCGGGGGATAAAAAGCGTATATGTTAGGATTTGAAACCGGACCGCTCGGCTGAAAGACCAATGCTCTAACCACCACTGGTCAAAATAGTCGACTCCTAGCTTTGTATGATAAATCATCATGCGAAACATTCATCATCCAAGAACATACAAATTTCGACGGCAAGAAAGAGTGCAGACGCTTAAATAGGCGACTGACCGGCCATTCGGAATCCGAAAGTTAAATACTTTATTTTATTTATATTTATTATAGAGTGAGACGGCTCTTACGAATATCCACTGTTTTTGAGCAAACAATGCGGAAAATACATGGAGCAATATTTTTCACATTCGAACAGGTCATTTTGGAGACGTTGCTTCCAATTTTGTGGAACTCTTACCCGACATTAAGATGAAATGACTTCTCAAGCCCTGCCACCCAATTTAACCAATAGGATTAATAAGCATGGACGGGTCGACTCGCACCGCATTGCCTGGGCAGGCTTAGATCCTCTAAGCGGTTTACCAGTACTCGTGTGCGGGTCGGTTTCAGCTCTGCGTGGAAGCATCATGCAGCCCATCTATTTCTTCAAGCCCTGATGGGCGTGGGCTATTTTTCTCTACGTAAAGTGTCGGTTACTGGAGAATGACGTTTTTCCCCCAACATCGGAAGAGACGAGATTCTGTTTCATTGTATTCACCTTATTTGCATTATCTGCTGGTTCCTAGTCTGAAGGTTATCAGTGTATGAAAAACAGGTCAGGGGGGTCTGGTTACCTGTTTTTCCAATATTGACAATGTGCAAGCTGGGAGCCAGCAAATAATGCAAATATCGTGAATAACCAGCTAGCGCACGCAATAGCGGACCAACGTCAGGCAGACAGCGCTACGACACTGCCACGTCGTATCGCTGCTGACTGGATATAGCCCTATCAAACTTGAAATCTATCTTCAATGGCTCGAACACGTTTGGGACCTCGAAAATATGTTCGAGACAGTGGTAGTTCGAGCCACTGAGGGTTACTGTCAGGAGGCATTACGAGATACTTTTAGACATCTTTTCGGTGTTCTATAATGAAAACGTATGCTGTGTGTACTCATGAGAATCGCCTCATCGAGGCGATTCTAATGAGTACACACAGTATACATTTGGAAGATAAAAGACTAAAATCTCCTTAATTATCCCCCACTCTTTCTTATGTAGAGGATTTCGCTATGGGCTCAAGAATGGGTTCGCACATCAATGGTAAACGAGCCATCGGTGTTCGAGCCATCGAAGTTCTACTGTAAAAAATTAAACAATAAAACACAAACAAACAAGATCTGTAGGATGAAACTATTAATACACAGTAACCGTGTAATTATGGCAGAGGTCTTTAATTCGCAAAGAAGATGGTCCGCCTTGACCTCACGGGGGATGGGGGTGGGTGGGGGGGGGGGGGTCACGATCCCGATCCGAAGTCCGGTACATGTGCATCCCTGCAAATGAGAAATGATAACAAATGGAGCCATGATCGGAGACCGAAATTTTTATCACCGCAGCCGTGGATCGAAACGGGACCACTCGCATCAGAGGCCATCGCGGAGTTACCATGCTCCACCATCTAGGCAGCCAGCCACTGTTCCATTTTCCGGACGCTTAAGCATTTATTATTCCATTTTCCGGACGCTTAAGCATTTATTAAGCGGTTTGGAATTGCGTTCCGTTGTGTTGAAAAGTGCATCGCAATGAACGGACTTCAAAGCTAAGTAGACATTACACGGTTATTTTCCTGAAAATGAAGTAATTAATATTGTCCTACCTGTGCTGAAGGGAATACCACCTTGACAAAACCTTGTCTTTGTGTCGACCTGGTTTAAGCGTTATTTGATAAGATATTCAGTTTACACACTATAAACAATGCGCAACGTGGAGGTGTGTCTTGTATTAAGCGCAATAATTGGCTGGCTCTGTCACGTGGAGACTATATATGTTATTTACCGTTGCGCGATAATAATTGAGTATATCCGCGTGTGTTGACCCCATGTGGCCTTGATTTTTCGTCAAAACAGCTGATTGAACGACAAGGTGATTAGTAACGTGACAGACAGCGTTCGTAAAATGGCGAATGAACTGTATGACCCACTGTAGATCATGTTCTTACGACCTGAAAGCCGTAACAAAGGAAAGATGCATAGCCTGAAAAAATCCCCGCCTATGGTGGGATTCGAACCCGGGCCGCCCGGGTGATAGTCCACTGCTCTTACCCCTGAGCCAAAGAGTCGACTCCCTGACGCAGGTGTCAGAGAGTGTTTATAAACCTAGAAGCTATGCATATGATCTACCAAGGTAGATAATGGAAGGGAGGTAACACACCCCCTCTTCAAGGAAGTCATCATTTATGATGACGTGAAGGATACCAACTTCGGCACAAGCCAATTCTGGCATCCCGGACGAGCCCCCATCTTACGACCTGAAAGCCGTAACAAAGGAAAGATGCATAGCCTGAAAAAAATCCCCGCCTATGGTGGGATTCGAACCCGGGCCGCTCGGGTGACAGTCCACTGCTCTTACCCCTGAGCCAAAGAGTCGACTCTTTGGCTCAGGGGTAAGAGCAGTGGACTGTCACCCGAGCGACCCGGGTTCGAATCCCACCATAGGCGGGAATTTTTTCAGGCTATGCATCTTTCCTTTGTTACGGCTTTCGGGTCGTAAGAATGTTATTAACCCATTTAGTACCAGAAACTCCAGAACGGGTACCCTGGCAAACCGTGCAGGCCCAGATCAGAACGCGGCGTCTGATCAGGGCCTGCACTGTTTGCGAAGTTTTCCAAATAGATTTTGAAGAAACCACAACCTAACACCCCTAAATTTTGGAATTGACTCTTGCTATATATAAGGACGAAGATTCCATTTGGTACAAAAAGGGTTAATTAAATAATTTAGACATTGCTAAATGTGCAGGACATTAACGTTTTCGACGTTGATTCAGCGTTGATTACCTGTCCCACGGGATGCTAATGCTGCTACTTTGATAAGATGCGGACTAGCTGACCGCACAATCCGAGTTTGGAAGCAGAACTTAAAACTGCACAGTAAATCTTTTTTTTTTTTTTTTTTTTTTCCAGGCCACACTAGCTTCGGGTCACGCGGATTTATGATTTCGGCCTTAACAAAAATACTGGCGCAAACTTTAATAAAGATAAAAAAGATAAAAGAAACTTTATTTAACGTCGCATATTAGAAACGATTAATATACATGTAAGCTCTATTGAGCTTTTTTGCGACAAAGTATCCTTTAGCAAATACTTGCCTGCCTTCATTTATCTTCCTTGGACTACGAGCGCCAGCCAAAGGAGCACCAAGTACCATTTTTCACGCCTTTGGTATTGCGCGGCCGGGGATCGAACCCGCGACCTCCCGATCCCAAAGTGGACGCTCTACCACTGAACTATTTGTTGTCTTCTTAACTAATACTGTTTTGCATAAAAAAAAATAATGAAGGAAGGAAGATGCATCGGATCACAGAATCCCGGGACCAGAATACAAAGGTATTTCTCGAATCGCTTATAGACTCTTTTGTCGCGATTGTCTTTTCATATATGCTTAAAAAAAACGTCTGCCTTCCTTCAACATTTTATCAACATTACATGTGCATTGGAAGTGTGGTGAAACTGCAGTTACAGTTTTTATCAGTGCATTGGTAGGAAGAGTTATTTTGCTATGACATGCATGTATATGTATGTGTGACACGACATATTCTTCCGCGTTAGGTGGAGTATTTTGTAAGGATATTTTGTGGGTACGAATGATTGCCTTCATCGACCATAGGGACACAGTTCATATTGAACGAATAACTACACTGCATAAACTAATAAATAAACTTATATTAGAAAAAGATCGAGCCCTCCCTTCCGCGATTCAAGAAGGGCAGTTGTCAGTTTCTGGCGAATGAATGTGCACTGTACTGGTTTACCACTTACGTATAGGCCTGTCCAGGAAAAGTGTAGATAGATAAATTGACCGGCTGAAAATGACAAAATAGTGTTGACTGGACCGTTAAACCCCAATACAAACAAACAATCAATATTAGAATAGCAAAATCAATATGAAACGTGTCCCTTTGTCTACATGCACAAAACGTTGACTTAACATTGAAATAACGTTGAGAAACAACGCTTTCAGCTGATTCAACGCTGCGTGCATTACGAAAGCACGCCTATACAAATACATTGTAACCATTACCGCCCAAAAAACAAAAACAAGATGAAAAATTGTGATAGGCCTATTTTCCTTATTTCTGCTAAAAAGCTTGTTGGTACTCATAGAGGCGGTTCTAACGAGTACCCACAATCTATATTTTAGAGCAGAAATAAGCAAAATAAGGTTTGTCCCTGTAAATCCCAGTTTTCTATATAAAAGTGGGGTTCAATGGGGTCAAAATTATATAGGTGTGTTTCCGTGATGCTGCTGAGGCGACTGTCACAGACTTCATTGGCATCTATAGGGGGCCGGTATTTTTGCCCTAAATGACCCAAAAGTTGGGATAGGCTTCTATTGACATACAGAATATATCGAGCCTATCCTCCCAACTTTTTGGTCATTTTGGGCAAAAATAACTCTGTACGTGGCGGCCTCCTATGATTTAGGCCTGGATGCAGACACGGATTTTATTCTTTATCCATGTTTAACCCCATAGTGGCTTGAAGAAATATATGGGCTGCATGATGCTTCCAAGCAGAGCTGAATCCGGCCCGCACACTAGTACTGGTATACCGCTTAGAGGCTCTAAGCCTGTCCAGGAACCGCGGTGCGAGGTGGACCGTCCATGCAAGTAAACCCTATTGGTTCCATTGGGCAACAGGGCTTGGGAAGTCATTTCATCTCAATGTCGGGAAGAAGTCCCACAAAATTGGAAGCAACGTCTCCAAAATGACCTTTACAGTGTTGACGGGGACGTTAAACTCAAATCAAACAAAACAAAATCGACGTTTAACGCTGCTTCACTGCTCGCCGATATGCTTTGCCGCGGCGTGGCGATATATGTTGTCTCGGGTTTCAGAACTAAAAATACATGTACATGTACCGTACAAATCCTGATACATTACGCAAACACGCCTATACAAATACATTGCCACTTTTATCGCCGAAAAAAAATAAAGATTTTAAGATGAAAAATTGTGATATTTTTCTAATTTCTGCTCAAAATATAGACTGTGGGCACTCGTTAGAACCGCCTCATCGAGGCGGTTCTTACGAGCACCCACAATCTATATTTTAGAGCAGAAATAAGAAAAATAAGGTATATCCCCTGAAACCCCAGTTTTACTATATAAAAGTGGGGTTCAAGGGGGTCAAAATTATATAGATGTGTTTTCGTGATGAATTTGGACACCTCAAAGACCTGCTATATAAACGTTGTTTCACGATCTGGCGAGGAGTCCAAAAGTTGCTGACAGAATGGCAAAAAGTGTAGACCCTGATCAGACTGCTCCTGAAGATCTTGGTCTGCACTGTTTGCATAGGACTATTTGTCCCAATACTTAGGAACATTACGGTATTCAGTATACATGCATGTAACCTACATACGATGCACTTCTTGCAACCTACATATGCTGCACTTCTTGATAAATTGGAGTACAAACAAAGAATCCTATTTATTCATTGATACATTATGGAAGATAAAGTGAACGGAATTATATGCACGTCAGTTTGACAAATTAGGCCACCGCAGCGGACACATGACGTCGCCGCAACGGCGCATTGCCGTTTCGAGTTCGATACGATGTTGCATACATGTTATATCGTGACCCGGGGACTTTTTTTAAACTCTTGCAATGGGTTTGATACGCCCCCGCCCATCGGGGCTAGGAGAAATAGATTTGGCTGTTCCACGCAGAGCTAAAACCTACCGCACCTGAGTGCCGGTAAACCGTTTAGGAGGCCTAAACCTGCCTAGACAAGGTGGTGCGTGTCTGACCGTCCATAAATCCATTTGTTATCACTGACTGAAGCCTCCGTGATGTAGTGGTTGTAAGCAAGGGGTCACGGCATCGATCCCGGGCTTCTCCAGACTTTCGGACGAGTCTTTAAATCGAAGTCCCGGGTCCGTATGACCTTAGCTGTTGGTGAGACGTAAAACTCAAACACTCACTGGTATCATTGAGTGGCAAGGTTTGAGGTGTCAATTCATCTCGAGCTCAGTGTCGTGTAAAAGTCCACAAAATTTGAAGCAACGTATCCAAAATAACATAGATATAGTTTACGGTGTCGTTAAACCTAAATTCAATCAAACAAAGGGGCTTGATAACTGAATCCATAACAGAAAAACTAGACTACATCAAAGCGAAACAAGGAGAACCGTCTGGCATGTTAGACGACCCAGAAGCCATGAAAACAGGATTGAAACAGTACAAAATGTTGACAGTTTTTGTTTGAATCGAGGTTTTACGTCCCCGTAAAATCGCCCCCGCCCATAGGGGCTTGAAGAAATATATGGGCTGCATGATGCTTCCACGCAGAGCTGAATCCGGCCCGTACACTAGTACTGGTAAACCGCTTCAAGGATCTAAGCCTGTCCAGGAACCGCGGTGGGAGGCGGGACCGTCCATGCTAATAAACTCTATTTGTTTCATACGGCGACAGGGCTTGAGATGTCATTTCATCTCAATGTCGGGTAAAAGTCCCACAAAATTGGAAGCAGCGTCACCAAAATGACCTTTACAGTGTTGACGGTGACGTTAAACCTCAAATCAAACAAACAAACGTCCCCGTCAACACTATTTAGGTTATTTTGGAGACGTCTCGTGCAGATTTGTGGAACATTTTCCCGACATTGAGAGCCCATGGCATCTCAGGACCTTCCGCCAAATCAAATTAATAGGTTTTATACGCAGGAACGCTCCGGCTCGCACCAGTTTTGCCCTTCTAAGCGGTTTACCAGTGCTCATTTATGGTCGGGTTCAGCTCTGTATGGAAGCACCATGCAGCCCTAGCTATATCTCCAAACCCCGATGGGCGGGGCCAGAAAGATGCCAGTTCAACTGAAAATGAAATGTCAGTTGATTGTTTGTTTGTTTGTTTTGACGTTTAACGTCCCTGTCAACGCTGTATAGTCACTTTGGACAGGTTGCTTCCAATTTTGTGGGATTTTCACCCAACATTGAGATGAAATGACATCTCAAGCCCTGTCGCCCAATGAAACCAATAGCGTTTATAAGCATGGGCGGTCTGACTCGCATCGCTTTGCCTGGCAAGGCTTAGATCCTCTCAGCGGTTTACCAGTACCCATGTGTGCGGTGCCTTTGAAGCACCATGCAGTCAGTCTATTATTCAATGAGGCGGTTCTAACGAGCATACACAACCTATATTATGAGTGAGTGAGTGAGTGTTTGAGTTTTACGTCCCACCAACAGCCAAGGTCATACGGAGACGGGACCTCGGTTTAAAGACTCATCCGAAAGTCTGGAGAAGCCCGGGATCGATCCTGCGATCCCTGGTTTACAAGGCGAGTAGCGTAACCACTGCACCACGGAGGCTTCTACCTATATTATGAGCATTTATTGTAAAAATATCAAGGATTTTCATCAGAAAATTAGCCATTTTGGAGATTTAAAAATGCATTATGCCGTACGGGTGTGTTATCGTAATGCAAATAAATAGGTTTTATACGCAGGAACGCTCCGGCTCGCACCAGTTTTGCCCTTCTAAGCGGTTTACCAGTGCTCATTTATGGTCGGGTTCAGCTCTGTATGAGCACCATGCAGCCCTAGCTATATCTCCAAGCCCCGATGGGCGGGGCCAGAAAGATGCCAGTTCAACTGAAAATGAAATGTCAGTTGATTGTTTGTTTGTTTTGACGTTTAATGTCCCTGTCAACGCTGTATAGTCATTTTGGACACGTTGCTTCCAATTTTGTGGGATTTTCACCCAACACTGAGATGAAATGACATCTCAAGCTCTGTCGCCCAATGAAACCAATAGCGTTTATAAGCATGGATGGTCCGACTCGCATCGCTTTGCCTGGCAAGGCTTAGAACCTCTTAGCGGTTTACCAGTACCCATGAGTGCGGTGCCTTTGAAGCACCATGCAGTCCGTCTATTTCTTCAAGCCCCGATGGGCGGGGGCCGAGGAATTGCCAGATGAACTGAAACTGAATTGAATGAATTGATGCAAATTATTACGATAGCTTAAGTTTTGTTTGATTTGGGGTTTATCGCCCCCGTCAACACTATTTTGGTCATTTTGGAGACGTTGCTTCCAATGTAATGGGACTTTTACCCGACATTAAGATGAAATGACATCTCAAGCCCTGCCGACCAATATAAAGGCCGGTTTATAAGCATGGACGGTCCAACACGCACCACATTGCCTGGGCAGGCTTAGACCTTGTAAGCGTTTTACCAGTACCCATAGTACTCATATGTGCGGTCGGTTTCAGCTCTGCATGGAAGAACCGTGCAGCCCAATCTATTTTTCAAGCCCCGATCGGCGCGCGCGTGATCACGATAAGTGAAATATCATGGATGATAATTATACAGATGACATATAGAATGAGTTCCTTTTTTTAGATTAGCTGCATGGTGCTTTCACACAGAGCTGCAGCCGACCGCACGTGAATACTGCTAAACCGCTCAGAATCAGAATCAGAATTGTTACTGGTGACACGTCAAGCTACCGCCCATAGGGGCTTGAAGAAATATATGGGCTGCAGATGCTGCCACGCAGAGCTGAATCCGGCCTGCACACTAGTACTGGTAAACCGCTTAGAGGATCTAAGCCTGTCCAGGAACTGCGATGCCAGGCCCATGCTAATAAACCCTATTGGTTTCATTGGGCGACAGGGCTTTAGATGTCATTTCATCTCAATGTCGGGTAAAAGTCCCACAAAATTGAAAGCAACGTCTCCAAAATGACCTTTACAGTGTTGACGGAGACGTCAAATCGAACAAACAAATACTGGTGATACGTCAAATGACATTCATACGCCAGGACCTGTGATATGGGAAGCTAGTCCCTAGTTCTCACCAACGAGATCAACTCAGCATCTACAGCTGTCGAAATGATCGAATCTGGAAGGGCATCCCAATCTCTAATGGTTCGAGGGATAGACGTCAGTTTTTACAATAGGGGTCTGAAACGCCCCAGTGACTGATGATTTCTACAGTGCCTGGCTTGGAGAATAATGCCAGCTGTTTGAATGCTGACAGCACTCTTTAGACCTTTGTTTAAAAGTATGAGCCTACTGTCTCTTCTCCTTTTCTTGAGAGACACCCGTCTTAATTTTCCTTGTATTCCAGCCATGATCTCAGTTTCAAAACAGTAATTGCTTGTTACAAATCCAGCAGTTCTATTCTGAACTTCATTTTATTCATCAAGGACCACTCCACTGGGTCCCAGGTGCACTTACCATATTCTAAGATTGGGGCGAACAAGTCTCGTATATGCTGCCTCCTTCACATCACTGATGTAGATTTCGCCTCACATTACGCAAACACGCCCATACAAATAGATTGCCACCTTTATCGCCGAAAAACTGAACATTTTATGCTGAAAAATTGTTATTTTTTTTCTTATTTCTGCTCCAAATATAGATTGTGGGCACTCGTTAGAACCGCCTCGATCGTTAGAACCGCCTCATCGAGGCGGTTCTAACGAGTACCCACAATCTATAATTTAGAGCATAAATAAGAAAAATAAGGTTTACCCCTGTAAACCCCAGTTTTACCATATAAAAGTGGGGTTCAAGGGGGTCAAAATTATATAGGCGTGTTTTCGTGATATGTAGAAGTCTCTGGGATTTGTCTTTACAAACCATGCTGATGTTTGATGTCATTCTTAATTTCTCTTCTCAAGTTTTCACATTTTGCCCGGAGTTTACCACTTCCCAACTTTTTTGTCTTAGCATGAATCTTATTTCTTCTTCGAATCTTTCATCTTATATCTGATGTGAGCCAAGGAATCGAAACTACGGACATGTTAGTTTTGGAGGGGATATGATTTTCGAATGAAGCTTGAATGAAAGAAGTTCTCCTGGACAGACCGAGTATATCTGAATAACCATTAAAATATTTCTCCTTTGCAAATTTTAGTGCATCCTTCCTTATAGTACCATAGTCATCTTTTTGATATAAGTACACCTTCCTACACGAGGTCAGTTTATAGGTGATATGAAGATTTTTAAAAATCCGGAAACAATATCATGATCCCTTAGTTTTTCTGGAGACTGAACCTTAGATTTTCTGGAGACTGAACATCTTTAAATTGTCCTGGTAAATCCAAATCGTTCTTATCACTAGAAGGGAAGTTAACAATTTGTTCTTAGCCATGTTCATATTGTCAACTGAGCCCCGCCAAGCAAATTTGTGTCTTCGAGCATTCCGTCATGACAAATTTTAACTGCGCATGCCCAGCCATTCAGAGGGGCCAGGGATATGGCTTTCTGTCTGAAGGTTCCTCTTGATTCACTGCTTGTATGAGCGAGCAGCGAAGGTTCTGGTGAGACTGCGCGGATGCGCAGGCTCGCCTGAACCTTAGCTGCTCGCATAGGCCATAAGTACCAAAATCGCTTGACGGGGCCCAACTAATAGTTGTCCTTCGGATGAACTCAGCACCGTGTCTTGTTTGTTGTGCCTGTCGGGCCAAACAATGTCTTTGAAGTTGAAGTCACCTAGAACATGTACTGCGGGGAGTATTTTTACCCTTATTCTGAGACTTAATAGGATCAAGCTGATCTTTAAATAACTGAAGTTTTCGACCGTACTATTTGGTGGTCGATACCAACTTGCTAGAAAGTGAGCAGTTTTGTTTGCAAAACCTTAACCCAAACAGATTCTGAGCCGTTTTCCAGTTCCATGAATAGCATATGAGAGATGTCTCTGTGAATGAGCAACATCGCCCCGCCGCCATGAGAGTTTCTATCTTTTCTGTACATACTGTACACACAAGATTCAGGAAAAGCTCTTAATAGACGTTTCCGAGCTGTCAATCAAGCGCGCTATTTCATCCAATCGAAAAAATTGATTTTATTTAGTGCCGCTGTGTTGGTCACTAACGGCCATTTTCTCCCACAAACAAAGAAACGCGGTAGTTGGGATAGGGCATTTCAGGGGGGGGGGGGGGGAGTTTATTATTAGGACTGCCATGTTGGCAGTATAGCACGGCCATATTTAGATAAATATGTACATGTATATATGTATGTACATGTATATATGTATATACATAGAGAGTGCATAAGGGACCGGTCTAACTGCTCCTTTTGGCCTGGTCGTTGTGTCACTCGCTTTGTAACCCCAGGTCGTGGGTTCAGTCCCCGGTCAGGGCACTTGACTGGATATTTCTTAACAGATTTTTCCTCCTCCAACTACAGTGGTGCCTGGTGCAACGATGATAACCGTTTGAGCCCAGGGGCGGGACAGATGCAGCGGAGTCAAAAGAAGCTGGAAATGTGATATTATTACAAGGCATTTCCTAAACATTTGAAACAAATGTCTCTCTGTAGTACGACCATAATAAATATCTATATAGAGTGCGTAACTGACCGTCTGGTTGGTCCGGGCCTGGTTGTTATGTCGCTCACTTTGTAACCCGAGGGTCGTGGGTTCAATCCCCGGTCGGGCACTCGACTGCATTTTTATCTTTATTTAAAGATTTTTCTCTTCAGACTGCAGTGCAGTCACAAATATCTTATGGGCTGGTGTGCTGCGGGGCCAGCGTTGGGGCTTATACGGGCAACAAAGACTGTGATCAGCCTGCGCATTTGCGCAGTCTGACTGGGGTCCTCGTTGATTGCAACTGCCCCTCTATAGTCTGCAGGCTTTTCAAGAGATGCGCGAAATTTCGTGTCTCAGTGAGTAATTAAGCAGACTGATGCGGCGGGTGTGTTGGCTCATGTTGTATATGCTCACAGCATAATCTCTGGTCTGGAGGTTGATGCGTGGGCTGCTGGTCTACATTTGGCTGTCTGATTAGGGATGAGCAGTTAAAGAGTTTATGCGGATTGCATTGGAGGGTTAGTGTATATGCTTGGCACCACTCTCGGTTGTGGAATTATTATATAATGAAATGAGGAGCATATGCTTTATAATTAAGTTTTGTTTGTTTTGTCTGTGTGTTTGTTTGATTGATTTGAAGTTTAACGCCCCCGCCGATACTGTAAAAGTCATTTTAGAGACGTTGCTTCCAATTTTGTGGGACTTTTAACCGACATCTCAAGCCCTGTCGCCCAATGAAACCAATAGGGTTTATAAGCATGGACGGGCCGACTCGCACCGCATTGCTTATAATGAAGTAAGCAAGTGATTAATGTGCACAGGGATGTGTGCTCCTATATTGGGACCACCTTTGGGACTGCTCAAAAGTGGTCTTAAGACTATTTTTGAATAGTCCCATAGGTGGTCTTTCACTAGAGCATACAGGATGTATAGAGGTGCAAAGAAAATACATGTACCTTCGCGGTAACTTGAGGATAGTTTTCCAGGCTGAATATTTCGAAATCATGCACATAATTATTTTATAATTCCTTAGCCCTTTTGTTCGGCTGTTTTTATTTGTGTGTGTGCATGCGTGTTTTTTTTTTTTTTTTTTTTTTTTTTTTGTTTTTTTTTTTTGTCAAAGTTTTATGTCTCGGTAAGTAAGAAACGCCAATATTGTCCGGAATACTTGATAAATCTCCTCCGAGATCTACACAGACTTTCTTTGTTTCCGCCATATTGGCAGCAAAGCTTGTGGGCGTAGCAACAGTAACCAAGTAGGCGGAGCATAAGATTAGGTTCCCGGAAACGTCTATTAAACTGTCAGTCTTTGTTTCCTGAAAATAAAAACGATATGTGGTTGGTGAGTATCAAGGAAAGATGAACGTTTAATTTATTTTTCTCTTATGCCATTGATGTTTATACTGCAAAGTTTCAAACCTTTTTCAAAATTCTTTCTTGTGTCAGTAGTCTTACATTCATCACGAGTACATACCTATATAATTTTGACACCCTTGAACTCCACATTTATATAGTAAAACTGGGGATTACAGGGGTAGGCCTAAACCTTATTGTCCCCCGCCTTTTCGAAGAAAAGCGAGGGGATATAGTATTCGGCTTTCCGTGGTGCGTGGTGCGTGATGCGTGGTGCGTTGGGCGTGGTCCCGAGCTTGTAGTAGGTACCTTGTTAGCGCAACTCCTCCAATAGTTTTAAACCGATCCCTCTGAAATTTTACAGGTTTCTTTATCATGGTTTGAAGTTGTGCATGTGCTTTTTTTTTCAGAATCCTTCAATTAATTTTTTCCACTTTTTTTCACTTTTTTAACTTAGACTTTTTTGCATGATTCCGAATTCTTAGTAGGTACCTTGTGAGCGCAACACCTCCTACAGTTTTATACCGATCTTTCTGAAATTTTACAGGTGTCTTTATCATGGTTCGAAGTTGTGCATATGCTTTTTTCAGAATTCTTTAATTAATTTTTTTCACTTTTTTCACATTTTTAACTTAAGACTTTTTTCATGTATCAATTCTATGAAAGAGTATATTGTAGTCGGTACCTTGTGAGCGCAACTCCTCCTACAGTTTAATACCAATCCTTCCAAAACTTAAGAGTTGCTTGAATTATGGTCTAAAATTATGCATGTGCTTTTTTTACAGAATCTTAAAATAATTCTTTTCACTTTTGTCACATTTTAACTTAGGGTTTTTTTTTCGCATCTATAATATGAAACTGTATATGTAGGAGGTACATCGTAAGTGATTTATCCAGTACTGAGCACATTCTTTCGCCAGAAACTGACAACTGCCCTTCTTGAATCAGTTGAACGGAGAGAATGACCGTAGCATCACTTGAACAAGTCCGTGAAACGAAGACCCCCCTATACCCCACTTTATATAGAGAAAACTGGGGTTTACGGGGGTATATACTATTTTTCTTATTTCTGCTCCAAGACATAGGTTGTGGGTACTCGTTAGAACCGCCTCACTGAGGCGGTTCTAACGAGCACCCACAACCTATGTTTACAGTATTTATAAGAAAAATATCAAGGATTGTCATCAGAAAAACAGCCATTTTGGAGATGTAAAAAATGAACTATGTCGCACGGGTGTGTTATCGTAATGAAAAAATTTCATGAACATTCACTCTTTATGAAGGAATGTTGCCAAAAACCCGGTAGGTATCGAACCCGCGTTAAGTGATACCAATGGTTGACTGGATAACTCACTTATTTTTAACAACTCAAATGAAAATAAGGCGGGGGATATAAATTCTCTGTGGAATTTGCTTGTTTTTCTTATTTCTACTCTAAAATATAAATTGTGGGTACTCGTTAGAACCGCCTGTATATTTTAGGAGAAATAAGAAAACATTACGAAAACATGACTATACAAATGTATTGAACATTTTAACAACAAAAAAAAAAAAAAAACAAAAAAAAGAAAAGAAAAAAAAAAAACCTGAATAGCTGGAATTTACCAATTTGCCATGCTCAGCATCTGAAAGGAATGCACAATCTGTGTGAATCCATAATTCACACTGGTCACACTGAACTGTCTTTTGTTCATTCAGAACATCACCGCTACATAGGCCACAGTCGGCTTTGCAACACCAAGTTCCAGCTCCAATTTCAAGCTCTAGCAATTGTTTTTTCATCCTATTCAGAACATGAGGAATGAAATCGCTTTTCACAGTCCTTACATTCTATCCATTTCTGAAAGGATTTGCAATAGTTTTGCACAGTCCACAGCGCAACCTTGGGCCGGGGTTAGTTTCAATGTCTCAAGCCAGGATTAAAAGAATAGTCGAATTTGTTCCACCTGAGGACTTGAAGTTGCTTAAGCCCTCCGAACATCTTCTGTTCCCTAGCTTCCTAGTTAAAGCCAAGTACTGAATAACTCTGTTGCAGTGTTTCTCTTTTGCAAGCCTGCACTCCTGATTTTCATCATCCCCGGGTGCGTTCTGTTTCTTAATTTTCAAAGGTTGAACCAAAGAACCGAGACCACGGGAAACAATGAGACCTTCATTTTAATATACCGGACAATTGTGTGTCAAAAAAGAGCTCGGGAGACTCAAATAAATGACAGCGATATGCCAGCTGTGTGGAAAGTCCGCACTCGCTGTCAAGCTGACAAAAGAAGGTTCGTCAGAATGTGATTCCAAATTTTTCACAGATTGTGCAGTGACAGGTACAAAGGACTTTTCAGTACCCTGGTCAAATTATATATACAGTAAAATTCCGCTATTAAGACACCTAAAATTAAGACAAAATCTGCCTTTACATCACGTTAACAAGTCCGTGATATAAAGACCCCCTAAACCCCACTTTATATAGGGAAAACTGGGGTTTAAGGGGGTAAACATTATTTTCCTTATTCATGCTCCAAGACATAGGTTGTGGGTACTCGTTAGAACCGCCTCAATGAGGCGGTTCTAACGAGCACCGAAACTTATGTTCTGAGTATAAATAAGAAAAATAACACAAATTTTCATCAGAAAAATTACCTTTTTTGAGCAATGAAAAAATGCACGGATGTGTTATCGTAATGAAAAGCTTATTGGGAAGGTTTCAGTTAGTCTTGCTATGTGTTTTCTACATACAGTGTCTCCTTACAATAGACCACCTTTGTGACTGTTCAAAAGTGGTCTTTAAGACCACTTTTGAAAAGTCCCAAAGGTGATCTTAATAGAGGAATTTTACAGTATATAGATCAGCACACTCAAATATCTCAAAACTCACTGGCTCTTTAGAAAAAAGGAGGCGGTTCTAACGAGTACCCATAATCTATATTTTGAGCAGAAATAAGAAAAATATCACAATATATCATCTTAAAATGGCGTTAAAGTTTACAATGTATTTGTATAGGCGTGTTTTCGAAATTGGAAGAATTCACTGCTAGAGCTCGAAATAAGTGAAATAAACTTGAAAGGGCCGTAAAACCATAGTAAAAAGGAAAAGAAAAAGAAACAAAAATTAACAAAAAACGCGTGCATACTTTCGTTTTCGCTATTTTCGCTAACCATCGATCAGTCACGACAGAGAGAAGGATCGAGTGATGAGCCGGGGTTACTTTGTATTAATGATTTAGGACAAGTTTCGCTTTTCTACAGTTTCGACCCACCACACATGACCGTGACTCCATGTTAAATTAACGTTTACACGATGGTTTCAGAGTTATTTCAACGTAGTTTCAACTTTGGGTGCCTGCTGTGAAGGCGAAGCCTTGATTAATGAGCAACAGCTTCCCAATCAGCACAAAACGGTGTGGGTAGGGGGTAGTGGGGGGGGGGGGGGGGGGGCGGCGATACGAGATTAACACGTCGTATTTATGTAAACCTGGCTAAAATATATTATGGCAGCTTCTTTGCCCGCTAAGTCAGTAGCATTGGTTGTCCAAAATCTCGGACATACCCTTCCCGGCATTTACACCTTTTCTTCGTTCGGTTCGATGGGCATGGTGGACGAAGCTTGCTTACCAAGTAATGCTTAATATCTGCGGACGCCTGATTACACTCTTCTGGAGTCCATGTCTGTTGATCCGAACATTGATATTTGCCATTTTGTCTATGGATTAACGATTTTGGTTGGTTGGTTAGTTGATTTGAGGTTTAACGGCCCCGTCAACACTGTAAAGGTCATTTTAGAGACGTTGCTTCCAATTTTGTGGGACTTTTACCTGACATTGAGATGAATTGACATCTCAAGCCCTGTCGCCCAATGAAACCAATAGGGTTTATTAGCATGGACGGTCCGCCTCGCACTGCGGTTCCTGGACAGGCTTAGATCCTCTTAGCGGTTTACCAGTACTAGTGTGCGGGGCGGATTCAGCTCTGCGTGGAAGCATCATGCAGCCCATATATTTCTTCAAGCCCCTATGGGCGGGGGCCATAACAAATTTGGATTAACGCTTTGGTACTTCGACCAAAACTTCTTGTCATTCTTTAAAGAGATAGCGATCTGATAAACAGAATCTTTTCATATCTTCACGAAAACACGCCTATATAATGTTTACCTCCTCAAACCCCATTTTACATTGAAAAAAATGGGTTTTACAGGGGTATACATTATTTTTCTTATTTCTGCTCTAAAACATAGATTGTGGGTACTCGTTAGAACCGCCTCACCGAGGCGGTTCTAACGAGTTCCCTCAATTTAAGTTTAGAGCAGAAATATGAAAACTATCGGATGTTTTCGATTTTGATGACAAAATTCTACTAAATACATTTGGCTTGTTTTCATAATTGATATTGCATATTATAAATGAGGTCCTCGCCGATACTCCGACGAGATCATCAGTATAATTGCATAGGTATGTAATCGAGGTGATGAACATCCTGGTGCGCCCCCCCCCCGCCCATCGGGGCTTGAAGAAATATATGAGCTCCATGATGCTTCCACGCAGAGCTGAATCCGACCCGCACACGAGTACTGGTAAACCGCTTAGAGGATCTAAGCCTGCCGAGGCAAAGCGGCGTGAGTGTCGGACCGTCAATGCTTATAAACCTTATTGGTTCCATTGGTCGACAGGGCTTGAGATGTCATTTCATCTAAATGTCGGGTAAAAGTCCCACAAAACTGGAAGCAACGTGTGCAAAATGACCTTTACGTGTTGACGGGGAAGTTTAACCTCAAACAAACAAACAAAAACTTCCTGGTGCTTGTAAGCCACACTTTATATACTGAAAAGTGGGGTTTACTTAAGGGGACTGAAAACACCTTAAGGGGAGGCAACTCCTGCCAAAGCATTTTTGTCTCCCGTCTCAATAGGGGTCAACTCTCCTGAGGAGCAAATTCTATCCTTTAAGAGTAAACCACGTTTTTCAGTGGACAGGGCTTATATAAAAGCCAACAGGAAGTCTCGAAAGTTTTCTCCCTTTGAAAAATGGCGGAAAATCTGCCAGGTGTTCCCATTCCCCTTAAGAAATCAATGTAATATATTTAAGATTCATCGACGTATGAACAAAATCAGGTCACGAGTAGAGTACATTACGAAAACACGCCAATACGAATACATTGCCATTGTTTGGGCCAAAAATAGTAAGATGAAAAATTGTGATATTTTTCTTTTGAGCAGAAATAAGAAAAATAATGTAGACCCCCTTCAACCCCAGTTTTACTATATAAAAGTGGTGTATGAGGGGGTCAAAATTGTATAGGTGTGTTTTCGTGATGAAGTGAACCAACAAGGGATTCACTTAAACTTTGCCCGGGACCAGGGCCTAGTTGTTCAAAGCATCCTTAGCTTAACGAGCTCGTTAGAGGTCATATTGTTAACTGTTCTAGCAAGTACAATATCAATTCTTTTAGAATGTTTGCAAAAAACTGTGAGCAGCGTTTGCATTTACAAAAGCTGCTCACATTTTTTTTTCAGCAAAAATATTTGTATATTTGCAATATTTGATGATCAATGTTTAAACGATTCGTTAACTAACGACATCATTAGTTTTGAACAACTGGCCCCTGGTGTTGTTCATATTGCGATGAGCGTTAAATGAATTACGTATATTTACTTTTATAGATGATTTTACTCGAGTGGTCGTTTCAAATGATATTTATTAAACAAGCCTTCGGCGAGTGTCATAAATTTCATATGAAATGACCACGAGTGTAAGATCCTGTTTATCATATGACCACTTTAAATTGGATTTTATATCCTTTAAATTTGACAAATCTTCCACAAAAATGCAAGGTTGACCTGGGCATCTCGTCATGACGTTACTAAATCCCACCCAAGTGCTATTACACGTGTTGTCATACGATTTTATTACACGACGTTGTACACAGCTTATCAACGACGTCATATGATTATATATTTTCATTATTTTTCCATCCCTCGTCTGGCGAAAATAAAAATGTTTCAGAGGCTAAAATGTAAGACGAAAACAACTGGACGCTTTTCGGAACAGCATCGTTGGCGTCATACGTTGCCATCGTCCAATCATATTGAACCCGCAGATATTTGGGGCATGGACTCAAGTGAGTGATCATAGGCCGGACTGACTTCTTGAGATTCGTTTTTTTGCACAGTTTTCCCATAATTAAACATGACTGGGCACTAGAATAATCTGTTCAAAAAGCTTAATAATGTCTAGAAAGCTTACAAATGAAAGTAGTTGTGATGGCTATTTAGCCCCTCTATATAGCCATCACATCTTTTATTTTTAAGCTTTCTAGACATGATTAAGCTTTTTGATCAGGTTAGGCTAGTGCTCAGCAATGTTTAACTTTGGAAAAACTGTGAAAAACTCGAACTTCAAGAGGTCAGTCCGGCCCATGATCACCGATCTGAGTCCAGGCCCCAAGTATCTGTGATTGAATCGACCATTGTTTATGTCGACGTAGAACAAACAAAAAAATGTAATAAAATAAGATAAAAATACTTCTTATAATAAAAATACGGACATCACAATTTTCCATCTGGAAAATGTTAGTTCTGGAGATATGAAAGACTCCATTTTAGCGCCTAATAAAACCTTATATATCGTAGCCCTAGCCTATCGGTGTTTGGAGAAATACATTAGGCTGTATTGTGCATTCACCACACAGAACTGAAACGGACCGTCCATGAGCACAGGTAAACCGCGTAGAGGGTCTAAGCTTGCCCAGGTTAAGTGGTTCGAGACGGACCGCCCCTACATATAAACCCCTTTGGTTTGTTTATGCGGCAGGTCATGATATGGCATTTCATCTCAATGTTGGGTAAAAGTCCCAGAAAATTGGAAGCAACGTCTCCAAAATGACCTAAATAATGTTGACGGGGACACGAAACCTCAATTCAAACAATTCAAACAAAACCTAATGTATTGTTTTCTTTGAAAGGCAGAGTAAACGGCTATGGCAGAAGCTCTACGTTACAAAGACAAGGTGACCATAGTAACTGGAGGAAGTAAGGGGATTGGTCGAGGATGTGTAGAAGTGTTCGGTAAGTCTATTGCCGATGCAGACTGAGGACTTAAACCGGATTAACTTAATCCGGATCGAGGTAATCCAGACCCAACTGTGTCAACACTAGGACTTGTAGTTACATATTAGGATGCTTAGCAAGGATAATAACGGGTTATTCTTGCATAAAATTCCACGCACATAACTCGTATTGCGTTTAACTCTAGGATCGCATCGATTCTGATTAGATTGGCATTTCCTATTGTGTGTATGCATAGCGTGAACATGCGCGTGCAACGAATAGTCTGGTAAACCCATCTTTATATAGAGAAATGAACGGACTGAGGGAGAGACAGAAAGATAAGCAGAGTGGGTTGATGGGATGACAAGATGAGCAGACCAACAGACTGAGAGAGGGGAGAGGGAACGGACAGACAGACAGACAGACAACAGACAGACAGACAGACAGAGGGAACAGACGGAGGTAGACGGAGGGAAAGACAGAGAAGGGGACGCATGGACGGATAGAGGGGGGGACAGAGAAGGGGACACATGGACGGACAGAGGGAGAGACACTCAGACAGAGAAAGAGAATGGTGTAGTGTGGAGAGAGAGAGGATGTGGACGGACTGCACTGTAAAAAAACAGTGTTAATTTTATACCTAAAGGAAGAGTAAAGTTTACACTGAAACACGTGTGAAATCGAATTCGAACCATACACCATTTTGTGTGTAAAATATAACTTTGAGTAATAATACACTGATAACTTGTAAAGTTTACTCAAAATTTCGTGTAGCGCTGCGAATTTGGTGCTTGATGTAACATTTCTGCAAAACAAGTGTTACGTTTCGTATCAATTGGTGTTTGAAATAATTACACTATTCATGGTGTAAGGTTTGCTACTAAATAGGCTAATTGCAGTCAAATGACAGGGTAACATTTTTTGGAGGGCGGTGTAACTGTGAACATTACACTTTTTCAGTGTAACTAAATATCGGTGTAATATTTCTTCAAATGATGTATAGTATTTTGTTATGTTCAGTGTAAGAAAGAATTACACTTTGAAAGTGTTATCTCTTCAACTTATCGGTGCTTTGCTGCACCAATACTGATGTTTTATTTCATCGTAACGTAAGTTAACGTTTCTTGTTTAATCGTGTAACTAGTATAAGATGGGTAATATGTACCACATATGTTATTTTGTTCCTCTTTCGTGTCCTATAGCTGAAAACGGCAAAATATCATACACATTATATAATTATTAATATTGATAATAGGGTTGTTTCATTCGTAATGAAAATCCTGCTAAATAAGATTAGAATAAGGTAAACTCCATTTAAGTATAAACACAATTTCTGTTTGATAAAGAATTTATACAAAATCTAATGGAAAGTGCAGATTTTTACATCAGCATTTTATGGAAGCTCTAACATTACCATTGTAAAATAAATGATACCCACAAGAAGTGTATCAAAGGTACGTTATGGAAAGGGTATCAGAGTATGTTAAGTTCTATACCAATGGAAAACAAAAATAAATAAATATTTACACTACACAAATGTGCAATGTGGTGTAGCCACATTCTTAATTATTGGTGTAATGTAAGACCGAGAGAATGAAGGAAGCTTTACACCCGGAAACGTTTCCTTCAAAAAATGATGGTACATTTACGCCGGTAATGAAGATCAGTTACACTATGGTGTAACCTTGCCTTCGATTTTCAGTTGCGTAATTACACCATGTATTTGGATTAATAGCCAGCTATTCGGTGAAATGTTACCGAGCGTACAATTGAAATAACTTGTGTAATGGTTTTGGTGGGAGTTCAGCTGCCAGTTTTGGTGTAATGTTTCCATTATTTTTACAGTTTATCAGGCAGACAGAAAGGAGAGGGAGACGAAAGGGGGCGGATGGACAGCTATATATAGACAGACAGATGAGAGAGAGAGAGAGAGAGAGAGAGAGAGAGAGAGAGAGAGAGAGAGAGAGAGAGAGAGAGAGAGAGAGAGAGAGAGAGAGAGAGAGAGAGAACTTATCGCCTGATATTCTGTGTAAGTCCATACACCACAGGTTCAGATACATGTTGTTTTTGTTTATTGTTTCGGTTATTTATATTATATGCACCAGTTTGGTTTGTTTACCATAATCAATATGAAACATTAATTGTTTAATTGTGACAGTATACTTATAGTAGTAACTTTATGTGACGTTTTTGAATGAGGTGGTTCGTACATGTGCCCACAGACAACGTTTTCGTGCAAAACATGAGGAAGTTCTACAAGTCTTTTACAAACTTTATTTAGTAGTGAAGTTTACTTGGGTATTCATAACATTGATTGTATAAGATCACAGGAACTTGAAGCTTGCACAGAAATGCATGTTAAAAGGGCCAAAATCAACTATTCTATGAGGCTTGCCTTATTGTCAACGCCCATGGGCATAGACATATAGACTTAGGATTTAACACGGTAATACAGCCATTAGTTACCCACAATGCAGGTTGACCTTTATATTTATAATGCAGCAATAAATAAAAGCTTACAGGAAAAGAAACAAAGAGGTCAATGACAAGTAAAAATAAGGTTTCACAAAAAGAAAAATAGAGGCCCCCGTGCAGAGCTCTGGCACAGAATTCTATCACATTTGTACAAGCCAAAGAGGCCCATAACAAGTATAAACTTTCAAACAAAAAGAAGCCCATGGACAGAGCTTTGGCACAGAATTGCTATCACATTTGTACAAGCTGATATTTGCTGTCATCTGTAAAGGCTTATACAAAACATTCATCTACAAACTCTCAACCACGATGGACCACTGTCTGTTCTATGAGCTCCCAAAAAGCCTTCGTCTCTGGTGAGCTAGAAAACTTGCCTCGTCGTTAGCAACACATTTTATTGAGAACCGTATCAATATGTTAAGTATGTAATTCTGTATCATCAGTGCGTGCGGACTTGTATAAGCGCTTAGTCAGGACGGTTTCAATCAACTGATCGCAGACTTAACACGTCTCACTTGTTTGTTGAGGCCTACAGGTACCAGAAAAGGATGGAAACGCATACGGTCTAGCAGTATTACTAAGTACCAGACTTGCAATTAGAATTTTGACAAAGACGGTAAATTGTATAAATCATATTTCTTGGATACAGTTCTAGACACTCACACAGTTTCTGTGTGTTACGTGTAGACCTAGCTTTTTGTGAAAGCTATACTTGTAGAATCGTAGATTCGGGCCATTTTGCTCCTGTGTTTAAGACGATATGAAAAAAGCTAACCTAATGATACTGCAAGGTATTCCCGTGCAGACTGATCTGAACTGCTTTCGCTATGCCAAATGCGGCATTTAAGGAGAAGCCCCTTGTGTGAATGGGTACACTTTCCGTATTTGGTGCCATATCTAGAAAAGAGACAAATTTGAGGAATACTTTTTTTGCATTTTGGATCGATTATTAATCAATCGATCCAAGTTTCTAAACACAGAAGTGCTTATACAGTGCTGATGTCCAGTTGACTATCAATGATTTTAGGTAAATCCACGGTAATAGTTATATGTATTTATTTGAAATAACCGTGAAATTCTTACCGCTATGAGGCAGAGTTTTACGTTGAGAGGGTTATCGGTAAATCATGTGCAGGGTTTGGCAAATTTGTTGAAATGACCCAAATCAACTATTTCATCAGGCCAGGCTTATTGTCTTCGCCCAATGGCGTAGACACTGTAGACTAAGGGTTTAACACGGTAGTAAAGTCATTATAGTTACCCACAGTTTATATTTATAATGCAACTACAAGAATAGGCTTTCACAAACAGAAAAAAGGCCCATAACGTGTTTAATCTTTCACAAAAAGAACAAAAGAGGCCCACGGGCGGAGCTTTAGCACAGAGTTGCTATCACATTTATACAAGTCAAAAAGGCCCTTTACAAGTATAAGCTGTCACACAAAAAAGAGGGAAGCTTTCACACAAACAAGAGGCCCAAGAGCAGAGCTCTGGCACAGAACTGCTATCACAATTGTACCAGACAAATAGGCCGATAATAAGTATAAGCTTTCACAAAATCAGAGGCCCGCTGGCAGAGCTCTGGCACAGCATTGCTATCACATTTGTTCAAGCCGATATTTGCTGTCATATTGTTCAGGCTAATACAAAATATACGGCGTTTGATCAGGGTCTACACGGTTTTCTTACCGTACAGTTATTTAAGGGTCAGACGACGTCTGTTCAGTGTCTACTCTGTTTGCTTATAGTACAGGCATTAAAGGGTCAGACGTCACATCTGTTCAGTTCCTACACTTTTTGCTTACAGTACAGGAATGCAAGGGTTAAACGAAATGTTACAGTCTATGTCATGATAAAGGATTTTTTTTATTCCCCCGTAATTTGAAAATGGGGGGGGGGGGCATATAGTATCACCGCTGTCCGTCCGTACATCCGTACGTTCCGACATCATGGTTTTGCGTGCGATATCTTTTGAAATGATTGATGGATTGGTTCCGAATTTCATACACAGGTATATAATGATAAAATACAGGTCAGCTCGATTGTGGGTAAAATCCGCCAATTGTTATGAGAGTTATGGTCCTTTTTTAACTTATTTTTTTATGAAAAAAATGGTTGCCGTGCGATATCTTTTGAAAAGATTGATGGATTGCATTCAAATTTCATACACAGGTATGTGGTGACAAAATAAAGGTCAAGTTCCATTTTGGGTAAAATCCGCCAATTATTATGAGAACTATGGCCCTTTTTCAACTTAATTTTTACGTAAAAAATGGTTTCCGTGCGATATCTTTTGAAAGGGGATCGATGTATTGGATTCAAATTTCATACACATGTATGTTATGATAAAATACAGGTCAAGTTTGATTGTGGGTAAAATCCGCCAATTATTGTGAAGGTTATGGCCTATTTAACTTATTTTTTACATAAAAACGGTTTCCATGCTATATCTTTTGAAACCGGCCCCGATAGCTCAATTGGTAGAGTGTCCGCTCCGGGGAACGGGAGGTCACGGTTTCGATCCCGAGCCGCGACATACCAAAGTCGTTAACAATGGTACTAGCTGCTCCTCGCTTGGCACTCAGATCTACGGGGTAGAGCTAGGACTGGTTGACCCAGTATCAGGATAATGTGACTGGGTGTGGTATCATGTAATGTGTCTTGGACATGATACTTCAGTGAGGCAGCACTATAAAAGTGAGCATTGAGCTTCCTGTCGCAACCAGACACCGTCGTGATTGACTGAAAAATTGTTGAAAGTGATGTTAAACCCGAATTCACACACATATATCTTTTGAAAAGATTGATGGATTGGATTCAAATTTCATACACAGGTATGTAATGTTAAAATACAGGTCAAGTTCGATTGTAGGTAAAACCTGCCAATAATTATGAGAGTTATGGCCCTTTTTTAACTTATTTTTTACATAAAAAAAATGGTTTCCGTGCGATATCTTTTGAAAAGCTTGACTGATTGCATTCAAATTTCATACACAGATATATAATCACAAAATACAGGCCAGGTTCGATTTCAGGTACATGTAAAATCCTCCAATTAGTATGAGAATTATGGCCTTTTTCAACTTAATTTTTACATAAAAAAAATGGTTTCTGTGCGATATATTTTGAAAGATTTAAAGTCATGAAATGCAAGTCATGATCAACTTCAGGTAAAGTTTGCCAATCATTATTGGAGTTATGGCCCTTTTTTAACTTAATTTTTATGTAAAAAAAAAATGGTTTGCGTGCGATATCGTTTGAAAAAAATTGATGAATTGCATTCAAATTTCATACACAGCCATACCACCACCCCTGATGTCAAGGTCACAGACTTGGGGATTTTTGATGTTCAAGATTTTTAGAGCTCAAATTTTCCAAACCCTCTAATGGATTTGCTTCATATTTAGAATGATGATAGATACAGGTCTAAAGTTTCATTCAATGATTACCCCGCCCTTGCCCCAGGACCTTAAGATCAAGGTCACGGACTTAGAAACGTTTAATGGTAAAGTTTTAAGAGCTCATATTTTCCAAACCATTTGATGGATGGGGTTGATAGTTGGTATGGTTATAGTTATTCTTTCAAAGGCTGAATCGGCAATACCTCCACCTATGCCAATGACCTCAAGGACACTTTTCAAGGTGAGTTATGCTGTGACAGCTGTTGTTGCAACATGATTTTTTTCGGAGCGAGACACATTTCTAGTCTCAGCCTACATCCATCGGTGCTGTCGATGCTTTGATTGCAAACTAAACACATCCGAATAGAGTGAGAAAATTCAGATTTGCTTCAAGCGTTCTGCATCCTGGCATTGTTTTTCAGAATACGACATTTTGAAATATTTTTGTTATTTCTCCCGGAATACAGGATACTATATGCATGAGATGTCAAGACCTGTTTTCTTGTTTTCTTGGAAATCAACAATTTGTCGTCTGTTGCTTTAAACTTTATTTTAATTGCTTCAATGACATGTAAATGTAACAGACAAATATATATTATCCAGGATTTGACATTAAGCCCAAGGCTAGTGCAGTGGCCATCTCCATTTGTCGTCAGTTGAATTAGCCCAGAGTATAGTTTAAAATAAAGAATATTCTCCTCAGCAACGAAATATGTCCTTTGAAAATGCCCCTGTTGACAACATAATTATGTCAAAGAAGGCAGACTTTCTTCATTTGAAATTGTACCCGTATACCTTATCGCGTTGTCTGATATGCTTCATTGTTCGATTTTGCCCTATCCCGGTCCATTAACTGGGACAGTGCACGACAAAACCTTCATTAACCCTTTTTGTACCAAATGGAATCTTCCTCCTTATATGTCGGAGGGTTCCATTTCGAAATTTATGGGTGTCAGGTTGTGTTTTCTTCAATATTTGTTTGGAAAATGGCTGTTTGTTGCAAATAGTGTAGGTCCTGATCAGACGCCGCATTCTGCGGCGTCTGATCTGGGCCTGCACTATTTGACAAGGTACCCCTTTAGGAGTTTCTGGTACTGAATTGGTCAAGACCTGTGCGTCCATTTAAGACTGGGTCAGTCAATGCCTCTAACCGGTATGACAACAAATTTCAGTTATCCCTTTTTGTTTCTCCAGGAGGTTGTAGAAGGCTATGCGGTCAACGAAGACTCTGATCGGACTGCGTGGATGCGTAGACTGATCTGAGTCTTCGCTGATCGCACAAGTCTTTTTATAGGTTGTGTCATGCGCTGTCTGATTCTTTTTCTCTTCTTTTCAGTTAAGCATGGCGCAAAAGTCGTGATCACTTCTAACGAAGGTAAGCAAGTATTCAACAAAGAAAATATTCTTCAGCACAGTGGAGCGTGGTAGCTCAGTGGTTAGTGTACTTGTCTATGATGCAAGAACCCCCCCCCCCCCGCGGTTCGAATCCCAGGTTTAACGTCCCCGTCAACACTATTTAGGTCATATTTAAGACGCTGCTTCCAATTTTATGGGACTTTTACGCAGCATTGAAATGAAATGACATCTTAATCCCTGCCGCTCAATGAAACCAAAAGGGTTAATATGCATGGACGGTCCGACACGCACCACTTTACCTGGGCCTCCTAAGCGATTTACCAGTACTCATGCGCGCGGTCGGTTCCAGCTATGCGTGGAAGCAACGTGCAGCGCAATCAATTTCTCCAAGCCCTTATGGGCGGGGCGTCAGGTCGGTGTAATATTACTTAGAATATAAGACTCTTACATGGGTGTTTGGAGCGGATAGAAAAATCCGTTCCGAGTATCATTGTCCGGCATCACGAGGCTAAGCCGGACTGTGATCCCGAGGGATGGATATTTCTATCTAGCCCTCACACCCATGTAAGTATTTTTTTTGCATACCTGTTTTACTGAGAGTGGATATTTTTTCAAAGTGCAGTCACTTCGATTGTCGACGTCCGACATATTTTGATGACATCAATGTGGCGTGTTTTACGTCACCCTACGTGGAGTGAACGACGACATGCGTGACGTCCTTAACAACCATTGCACATCAAATACGTGCAAATTCTCGATTTTTATCCTATCCCTGGGTTGGATAACCTGGGTAGGATAAGGATTTCTGTTCCAGGGTAAATCCAGGTTTTCCTTAATTGGTGTGCAAGAGGACTGTATACCATTACGATAACACATCCGTGTGACATAGTGCATTCTTTCATATCTCCCAATTGGTTACTTTTCAAATGAAATTTTGTCATATTTTTTCTTATTTTAATCCAAACATAGGTTCAGGGTGCTCGTGAGAACCGCCTCAATGAGGCGGTTCTAACGAGCACCAATAACCTATGTCTTGGTTTTGAACACTATTTAGGTCATTTTGGAGACGTTGCTTCCAATTTCGTGGGACTTTTACCCGACATTGAGATGAAATGACATCTCAAGCCTTGTCACCCAATGAAACCAAAAGGGTTTATAAGTATGCCCTATTGGTTTCATTGGGCGACAGGGCTTGAGATGTCATTTCATCTCATTGTCGGGTAAAAGTCCCACAGAATTGGAAGCAACGTCTCCAAAATGACCTTTAGAGTGTTGACGGGGACGCGAAACCTCAAATCAAACAAAGCACGGGCGGTCCAACGCGCACCACTTTACTTGGGTAGGCTTACATCCCCTGTGCGGTTTACCAGTACTCGTGTGCGGTCGGTTTCAGCTCTGAGTGGAAGCATCATGCAGCCCATCTATATCTTCAAGCCCTGATGGGCGGGTCTGGCAGAGTGGTTTGAGGCATCGCTGTGCATACGTGCTCGAAGACCAGTTTTCGCTTATTTAATGCGAGTACAAAATTTTCTGTGGAGAGGTTTTGTATTCCTTTACAACGATATTGCCTTAATCTAATAACGACTCTGCTAACCTGGTGACCATATATAACAAGAATTCCAGGGTGGAGCCTGTGATTGTAGTTCTTTAGAAGTGGACGGTGACTCTGGCATTGCGATAACACACCCGTGGGTGTGTGACATAGTGCATTTTTCACATCTCCAGAATAGCTTCTTCTCTGATGAAAATCCCTGATATTTTTGTCGTGCCTCCTAATAGCATGGCGCAATATAGGCGTCCGGTTTTCCGTCCGTTCGTTCGTCCGTTCGTTCTTTCGTTAGTCCGACCACCCTAGCGTTCACCCAAATGGTCAAGTTTATTTCTCAAGAACTATGAGAGCTTCATTAATGATACTTGGTACAAACTTGTATCTGGGGATGGTAACTTTTATTTAAATGCAAACATCCATATTTGACTTTGACCTATATTTCATGGTTCGCTGACTTTGTAAAATATTGCGACCACCCTAGCGTTCACCCTAATGGTCTATTTTATTTCTCAAGAACTGTAAGAGCTTCATTAATGATATTGGGTACAAACGTGTATCTGTGGATGGCAACTTGTATCTGTGGATGGCACCTGAAATGCAAGCATCCATATTTGACCTTGACCTAAATTTCATAGTTCACTAACTTTGTAAAATATTGTGACCACGCTAGCGTTCACCCTAATGGTTAAGTTCACTTCTCAACAATTATTAGAGCTTCATTAATGATAGGCTTGCATTTAAGAATGGAAACTTTTAAGCAAGCATCTATGTTTGACCTTGACCTACATATCATGGTTTGGTGGCTTTGCGCCCCCACAGGCGCGACATAGCCTTCAGCGGAATCCTTGTTCTTATTTTTACTGCAAACATAGGTTGTGGGTGCTCGTTAGGACCGTTTCATTGAGCCGGATCTAACGGGTACCACAACTTATCTCTAGGAGCAGAAATAAGAAAAAATAAGGTACACCCCGTAAACCCCAGTTTTCTCTGGGGTTTAGGCAGATGTTCATTACACGGACCTGTTCACGTGATGGCTGATCGAAATGTCGACGGATTGAAACGGACGAACGGTCAGAAAGGCGGACATGCTTAATGCATGCATGGCAACTCGTCTAAAGGACTAGTTTACATCACGTGAATAAGTCCGTGAAATGAACACCCCATGAACCCCACTATATATAGAGGAAAGTGGGGCTGACGAGGGAATAATTATTTTTCTTATTTCTTCTCCGAGACACAGGTTGGTGAGGCTTACGAACACCTACAATCTATGTTTGCAGAGTAAATAAGGAAAATAAGGAAAATATTATTGATTTTCATCAAAAAGTAGCCATTTTGTATGTGTGAAAATTGCACTATGTCGCACGGGTATGTAATTGTCGTCGAAAAGATTCAAAGGTGGTCTCTCACTGGACAACACTGGGTGAAGAAATCAGGAAAAAGAGAATGACAGAAACCGTCAAAGCAGAATAATTAATAGTTTTACTGGATTTCTCCTATTCATTAAGAAAACGCGCCTATACAAATATATTGAAAACCTAACCGCCGAAAAAATGAAAATTTTCAGATTAAAAATTGTTCTATTTTTCTTATTTCTGCTCAAAAGCAGAAAACGCGCCTATACAAATATATTGAAAACCTAACCGCCGAAAAAAAATGAAAATTTATCAGATTAAAAATTGTTATGTTTTTCTTATTTCTGCTCAAGATATAAATTGTGGGCACTCGTTAGAACCGCCTCATCGAGGCGGTTCTAACGAGTACCCACAATCTATATTTTAGAGCAGAAATAGGAAAAATAACGTATACCCCCGGAAACCCCAGTTTTACAATATAAAAGTGGGGTTCAAGGGGGTCCAAATTATATAGGCGTGTTTTCGTGATGTAATACTTTCCGTAATCCTATTAGTTTTTGGTAAGGGGAGACATGTTCCGAATTTACTTAGATACCCCAGAATCGGAATAGGGCAATTCAGTATATGCATAATATGTTGCCCCTTGCAGAATCTGGCGGAAAAGCTGTTGAAAGAGAAATGAACGAGAGAGGACCTGGTGAAGCAGCTTTTATATTTTGTGATGTCACGAAAGAAGAAGACATTAAGGTGATGCTTTTATCATTTTAGGCCCCACCCCTCGGGGCCTGAAGAAATGGATGGGATTTCTAATATCTTATTATTTTGGATAGGCGTTTGGCCATTTAGTGGGAAAAGTAACTGTCCTTTTGGCTATCCGCCAGTACCGTTATCAGTATGGTGAAAGTGTTTTATGTTTGTGTTTCTTCCCCTTTGGAGTCTGAGGTAGCTGTATCGATTCCTATAAGAATCCTATATGGGTGTGAGGGGTGAATGGAAAAATCCGTCCCAAGGGTCACTGTCGGGCATCACGAGGCTTGCCGAGTGATGCCGGACAGTGATTCCGAGGGACGTATTTTCTGTCCACCCCTCACACCCATATAGGATTCTTTTTCTTGCATACCATCCATTTCTTAGCGCGAATTTTAATGCTGCAGTCACTTCGGTTACCGACGTTCACATATTGTAATGACATAACAGGAATGTTTAGTGACGTCAAGTAACGTGCTGTGATGTCAGCCTTATCCACGGCTCATATGAGGTCGTATTCAACCAGAACATTGATGAAACTCGCGAGCATATTCGATTTTGGGTAAGAACACCAGGGTCAGAACTAAATTTCTATCCCAAGCTAAAACTGTGGATTTCCTTATCTGGTGTGCAAGAATGATCATTACCTTCACTTCTATTTTAAATACTTTGGACATACAAAAGTGTTAAGATGAAAAAAAAACAAACATAAAGAATCCTGTCATTAACCCTAATCCCGTTGCATGACCCCTGCACGTTGGGGCTTGGAGAAATAGATTGGGCTGCAAGGTGCTTCCACGCAGAGTTGAAACCAACCGCACATGAGTACTGGTAAACTGCCTAAAAGGTCTAAGCCTGACCAGGCAAAGTGGTGCGAGTTGGACCGTTTATGCATACAAACCCTATTGGTTTTAATGGGCGGCAAGGCTTTAGATGATGTTTCACCTCAATGTCTGGTAAAGGTCCCACAAAATAGGAAGCAATGTCTCAAAATGACATAAAAAGTGTTGACGGAGACGTTAACCTGGAATCAAACAACAAATCCCGCTGGATAAATTAATTTAGCCACTCCCATTTACATTTCAACCAATCAAATTCCTTGATGTTACTTATTCATTCAAATTCGCAAACTGGATGACAAACAAGGTAGATCTTGATCAGATGGCTTCTTCAGCTATCTGATCAGGATCTATACTTTTTGCAAAGGTAGGTGTTGTCATGAACAGCAGGATAAGGGGTTAGAAAACAATTCCAAGATCGATTGTTCATTTTTGTTTTGTTTTCATCACGAAAACTCGCCCATATAATTCTGACCCCTTGAACCCTATTTTAATACAGTACAACTGGGGTTTACAGTTATTTTTCTTATTTCTGCTCTAAAATATAGAATTTGGGTACTCGTTAGAACCGCCTCAATCTATATTTTTGAATAGAAATAAGAAAAATATTACACTTGTTCATCTTAAATTTTTCGTTTATTTCGACGGAAAAGTTTTCATTGCATTTGTATAGGCGTGTTTTCGCAATGTTGAAAGTCGGGTACACTGAGAATAAGGGACTAAGAATAAAAGCTCAGCGAAGCTTCACTGTCTTGAACATCGAACATATTTTCCCTTTAAAATGTTCATATGCTGTGTATAACGTATACATCCTAAAACATCAGACACCTTGTGGACTTACTGTAATTCTCCTAAAACATTATCAAAATTGTTCCAACAGCCGGAAAAGGATCAACAAGGTTCAGACTGAATATAAAACAGTATAGACCCTGATCAGATTGCTCCTTCAGGAGAAGTGTGATCTGGGTCTACATTGTTCGCTTAAGCCCATCCGTCCCAATACTTAGGATCATTACGGTACTTAAATGTATAGTAGAATCGTTTTCGAAATTGCGAATTTAATGAAGACATACACCATACATTTCTTGCACATCAGGTACGGAAATCCTGGCCCGGCCTCGGTAGCTCAGTCGGATGCGCGTTTTACTGATGATCATGAGGATGCGCGTTCGATACCTGCCGGGGTCGGCAACCTTCTTTTGTGGAGATTGATCATGAAATCTTTTCTATGGTCATTCTCTCCCTTCCACTGATTCAAGAAGGGCAGTTGTCAGTTTCTGGCGAAAGAATTTGCACTGTTCTGGTTAACCGCTTACGTATAAGCTTGCTCAGGGAAAGTGTGTATAGATAATCTGACTGGCTCAAAACTGACCTAAATAGTGTTGACTGGGCCGTTAAAATCCAATACAAATAAACAAACAAACGGAAATCCTGGATTCAATCATGGATTAAAGGTTCTTATCTTACCAATGTTATCCTACTCAGGGCGGTACGTACAATCACCGGATCGGATCGAATTATCGGATCCAAATTGGGTCCGATGCGGTCTAATCCGGTGTTTTACGTACTCTACTCAGAGATAGGATAAAAAAACGAGAATTTTCACGTTTTTGATGTGCTCTTGTTGAATTGGGCGTACGTCATTTTTCAGTTTGACGTCACTGCACGCACAGTGACGTCCAGAACGCCGCATAATTGTCATCCAAATATGGCGGATGTCGACAATCGAAGTGACTACATTATATACAATCAAATCCACTCTCAGAAATTAAAGGTATGCAAGAAAAAGAATCTTACATGGTCTGAGGGTTAGCTAGAAAAATCGGGGGATTACTGCCCGATATCACTCGGCAAGCCTCGTGATACCGAACTGACTCTCCGCAGGGGTTTTCTGTGGTCCCCTAACACCCATGTAAGATTCTTGTCATTTGAAAGAAGATTGACTAATATAACAAAGTCATACCCAGAATGCCATTACGAAAACACACATATACTACTACATTGTAAATTTTACTACCGAAAACACGAGAATTTTCAGATGAAAAATTGTGATATTTATCTTATTTCTGCTCAAAATATGGATTGTGGGTACTCGTTAGAACCGCCTCGATGGGGCGGTTCTAACGAGTACCCACAATTTATATTTTGAGCCGAAATTAGAAAAATATCAAACTTTTTCGTTTTAAAATTTGCATTTTTCGGCGGTAAAATTTACACTGTATTTGTATATGCATGTCTTCGTAATGTTAAGCGACCTATTATATTTTTCAGAATCTGATCGACAGAACTGTAGAACGGTTTGGGAAGATCGACTGCGTCATTAATAATGCAGGCGGGCGTAAGTACATGCAGTTAATACGACAAAAAAAGGCTTTTTTTGTATGCGGCTCTAAAATGTTTTAAACGCAATCACGACAGAACCATGGGCGAGGATTGTGGCTACGATTTAAGCACACAAGTAAAAAAAAATACTGACACTTCCAATGCGGTTCTTATGTCATGTGTTAGAAGAAGAAGAAGAAGATTTTATTTAAATTTCCAGTAGGCACAAATGCCCATGAGGATACAAAATATGTACATAGTGGCATATATGACAGTGTTGTGGATAATCTACTACAATCAAAATTTATAAAACTGATAATAATTTGGCAAATGACTCCGAAATATTATTTCTCTAAAGATTGAAAGCGGAGAAGGTGTATAAACAATTATCAGATCATAATATTAACTATTCTTATAATGAACGCACCTCCAAACCCCACCTTAAATAGAGAAAACTGGGGTTTACAAGGACGTGCATTACTTTGCTTATTTTCACTCCAAGACACAGGTTGGGGGTACCCGCCAGGACCGCCTTAATGAGGCGGCTCTGACGAGCTCCCAAAACCCATGCTACGATTTGAAAAGAAAAATATCATTTTTTTTTTTTTTTTTATCAGAAAAGTGACCTATTTAGTAAGGCCGACGCGATCAACCGCACAATCGATTAATCGATCGACAAATTCCACAAAAATGATAATCATTTCTGATTTGCTTTTAATCGATTACCCGACAGGTACAATTTACTACCAAAACATATGCCTAAAATAGCTGGATGAGTGGCAAACAGTGCAGACCCCGATGATACGCTGCATTATGCGGCGTCACATCTGGGTCTATACTGTTTGCTCAGACCTGTCTGTTCAAATATACCGCACAATCGATTAATCGATCGACAAATTCCACAAAAAATGACAATCATTTCTGATCTGCTTTTAATCGATTACCCGACAGGGTTATAGTTCATCTTTTCACGTATGTATTGCTAATATATTTGTATTTTGAATAGCCTTTTTGCAATTTTGTGGGAAAGTAAGTGTCCTTTTGGACTTCCACATCACATTATAGTGACTTTATTCTTTCCCTTTGATATCATTGATAGGCGGTGAAAGTGGTAACTGTATCGATCCTGACCATTGCTTTTGTCTATTAACCCATTTAATACCAGCAACACCAAAACTGGTACCCTGGCAAACAGTGCAGGCCCAGATCAGACGCCGCAGAACGCGGCGTCTGATCAGGGCCTCCACTGTTTGCTAACATTTCAGTAATTTTCCAAAATAAATTCTGATGAAAACACAACCTGCCACCCCTAAATTTTCAAAATGGACTCCTGCTATATATATGGAGGAAGATTCAATTTGGTACAAAAAGGGTTAAATGAGAATGCGGTATTGTGTTTCATACATTTTTAGAGCAGCATATTAAAAAGCACCGTACATACTATTGATCTTTGCTTGAATATTAGATCCCTATTGACTAGAGGAGTTTGGTCCGGCAGTTCCGAAATGATACCAAAAATTTGGTTATCTACTCTCCAAGCCTCAAACATCACACACATTTACACCACACATATTTAAATAAATGTTTGCACTTTAACTTCTTATATGCAGAATGCAACGTTTTTCTTTTGTAAAATGTCACAGTATTTTCTCAGTTAAAACGCGTGATATTTCATAGACGTTCATGCAAATTGGGTCAACAATAAAAATATATAGGGCCAACTGAGGTTCATCATCATCGAACTCTCCATCAATATATACATTTCGAGCGATTTGACAGGTTGAAATTAAAGTTATATACTTCAATAAATTTTACACAGCGACCGGTAGTAATATAACGTGACGTCAAATAACACGTTTACGCGTTTAGAACCCGGGCGTTACGTCATTGTATTATGAAGTAATGTCAACAGTGTTAGATTAAGAGATGGGAAACTATTGAAAACATAACGGTTAGAAGAGAAATATATTGAATTTTTAAGACTTGAAGTTTTAGTAGCAGTAGTAGTAGAGATGCTTGCAAAGCCTCATATTCATTTAAATTAGTCCACGCTGCTTTCTTTTCTTGTTTCAATTCATCTTTGTTCCACTGGTGGGCTATAACCTTTTGTAGGATGATCTTCGATGCGAGCTATTTGTGGGTTATGATATTTGATAATGGCTACCGATGTGTAATGATCCTTGGCAGTGGCTTATGGCGTGCTATGGTATTTAAGCTATAATAACCTATAGTAAGCTATTGAATATCAACCCGGCGGTCCCGACCCCGGGCCCGAGGGCAGTCCATAAACCTTTGTAGTGCCCGAAGCTTAGGTTTCTATTGCTTAAGTGCATTGGAGAACTACTGCAAAACGATACACCACAAACATACGACAAATGAAAGGAGAAGTACGTGTGATTGTTAGGCTGGTTTCCTGCTATTCGACGGAGCGACAACCAGAAATAAAAAACAATAAACTAATCGTGATTGTCCGTGAGAAAAATCCGGTTATCTCCGTAGCGGTCACTATAAGACTGGACTTGGACCAGTCCTATTCAAATATGATAGTGCCCGCTGTGCAACTACCGCAGAATAACGACTTGCACATAATGCGTTTATAGCCAATGGAAAAAAGTGTTTCGTTTGTGATATGCACTAAATGACACTGGCTAAACTGCAGGACTGTGAACTTTGGGAGTGGCTAGTAATAGTATATGATCTTCCATAAGGACTACTTTTGGTCTATGATCTTCGATGGTTACTGCTGGTAGACTATTATATTTGATAGTAGTTTCGGGGGTCTCATGAGAATTGACTACTGTAGCCTCTGATCTTGAAAATGGATACCTGTTGGATAGGCTATTTGATAGTATCTGCGGATGATCATTTACGGAAGCAACTAGTGGGCTATGATCTTTGTACGCTGCTACTCGAGGCCTGATATTTGATAGTAGCTACCGGTGTGCCTGATATTGACATTTGCAAGTACATTTTATGAACACATCAAGTTCCAATGGTTCAGATTATTAAGTCAGAATATCCAGTATATTTTGCGCGCGCACGATTTCAGACAGTCTGCATGTTGCGTTCTTGTTTGGATGGGAGAATGTGTATATCTCGGCTTTACAACAGCTTTGCAGTCATTTACTTCTCTTGATTTTAAATGCACCTGGTCATCAACCGAGATATGTATCGTACCCCGATTTGTTTAGTTATGGAAATTGTTACAGCACCCATACATGTACCAGCATGGGTCTAGTTTGAAGAAAAGTTAAACAGAAGTCTTGAATTTCCAAGTTTTGTAATTCCAATTCACTCTATCATTATATACATCTCGAGCGACTTGGTTGGTTGAGGTTAAAGTTTTATACTTCGATACATTCCGTGAGTAAGACTCTCAGAACTAATAACAGAGCGACATGTAGTAATATAACGTGACGTCAAAGAGCAAGTTTTGAACCCGCGCGTTACGTCACGATATATATTAGGTCAACAGCGTTCGATTTAAAGATGGAAAACTATTGAAAACGTAAATAAACTGAGTTTATAGACTTGGCGTTTTCTTCGTTTGGTTTTCTTTCAAAGATGGCAGATTCTAATTGAAAAATCATTCCGCCGTGGCCGTTGTATTCATTCTTACGCTTTCGAGAATTCCTAAAATTACCAGTTTGGTGGCATTTTTAATATTTCGATGACATAGTTGGAATCATAAGGAATGAATTATATTTTTTTTTTTTATTTTATCGATGTGTAAACTCCGGCGAATCACTCACAAACTAAGCATGAAGCAGTTTGAGAGTGATTCGCCGGAGTTTACACATTAATAAAATCCACAAAAATGAAATTCATTCCTATACTCTCGGTCTGTCAACTATGTCAAGTGTATACAGTCACCATCCTCCGTAACGCATGTGTGATCAATTACGTTGCACGTCTTTTTAGGGCCCACGTTTTTTTATGTTTTTTTTTAAATAACTTACAAACCGTCAAATTCATCAACTTCAAACTTTAAATATAAGGTCTCAATATCATTAAACAATTACATGGCAAGTTACGTAACTCTAGCTACAATACTCATAGAGTTATGTCCTTTGAAAATCTTAAAAACGTCCACATTTTTCAAGTGTTTTTCTTAATAACTAACAAACCGTCAAACATATCAACCTCAAACTTTAAATATATGGTCACATTATCATTACACAATTTCATGGCAAGTTACGTAACTGCAGCTTAACTACTCTCAGACTTATGGCCCTTTGAAAAACTTAAAAGTCAGCTTCGTCTTTTTTTATCTTTATTTCAAAACCGCTATAGATATTCAAATGAAACTTCCTATAGTTATTGAAAGTTGCCTCATAGTAATGCCCTGTCTGTCCGTCCAACAACAACAACATTACACAAGTTCATGGCAAGTTACTTAACTCTAGCTATAATAATCTGGGAGTTATGACCTTTGAAAAAACAAAAAAATCCAGCTTGTTCATTTTGTTTTCATCTTAATTTCAAAACCAACATAGATATCCAAACGAAAATGAAACTGAAGTTATTGACAGTTGGCCTATAGTATTACCCTTTCATTTTTTATTCATAACTTACAAACCGTCAAATGTATAAACTTCAAACTTTAGATATAAGGTCACAATTACATGGCAAGTTACGAAACTCTAGCTACAATACTCTGAGAGTAATGGCCATTTGAAAAAAATTCAACTCCTCTGGTGGGACTGCCGGGGCCCTCGTCAGTTTCACTGACAGCTCTAGTTTCATTGATGAATATTTACATTCTTGGTGCATTTAGTAAAACCCCGAGGGTGGGTTGGTGAAGCGAAGGTATCCCCAAATTACTTTACATGGGCGTTTAACTGATACTGAATTACATTTGACAAGGCTTGGTGTCGTTGTAGCAGGTAACGGAACATGGAGAAAGCTGTTATTTCTACTGTTTTTGTCACTTTTATTCATTTTCCTCTTTCAACCCTGTCTCTTCTCTCACATCTCCTCTGTCTCTACTATATCTACTTTCTTTTTCATCTCTTTTATCCCTTTCTGTGTAAGATGACACAAAATGACCAACAATGGTTAACATGTCGTAAAACCCAAACACAAAAAAACTCATATATTCAGCTATTCGGACACAATGTTGTTCATACCTCAATTAATACATTGACTCACACAACGTCATATGATCACCAAGGAAGGTCAAAACAAACTATGGTTTTCTCAAATATGGTCGAACGATGGCGACATTATGGCGTCAACGGCGCTCTTCCACTGATAATAGGGAAATTGCTTGCAGTTATTTTCTTGTTTCAGCTTTAGCCCTCAAACCAGATGATTTTTTGTTGTTGTTTTTTTCTAACATAATGGATGGAAATAATGTAAATATAAGTTATAAAGGTAGTTTATTTAACTCAGTTAACCCATTTGGTACCGGAAACCCCAAAACGGGTACCCTAGCAAACTGTGCAGGCCCAGATCAGACACCGCAGTATGCGGCATCTAATCAGGGCCTACACTGTTTGAAAAAAAAAAAAAAATAGCCATTTTCCAAATAAATTTTGAAGCAAACACACCCTGACACCACTAAATTTTGCAGTAAACTTGTGCTGTATATAGGGTGGAAGATTCCATTTGGTACAAAAATAGTTAAAGTATGAACAACATCGGGTCAGGAGCAAACCTTTAAATGGTTTACATTACAAGAATCTTATATGGGTGTGAGGGGTGGATGGAAAAATCCGTCCCGAGGGTCACTGTCCGGCATCACGAGGCTTGCCGAGTGATGCCGGGCAGTGATTCCGAGGGACTGATTTTTCTATCCACCCCTCACACCCATATAGGATTCTTTTTCTTGCATACCTTCCATTTCTTAGCGCGGATTTTAATGCTGCAGTCATTTCGAGTACGACGTCCGCCATATTGTGATGACACTACCGGAATGTTTCGTGACGTCACGTAACGTGCTGTGACGTCAACCTTAACGACGGCGCATCTGAGGTCGTAATCAACCAGTGCATTTATCAAACCGCGATTACATTCGATTTTGGGTCGGAACACCAGGGTCAGAACATAAATTTCTATCCCAGGGTAAAATCACGGATTTCCTTGTCTGGTGTGCAAGAAAGTTTGCTCCCGACCCGATGGTAATCATACTTCAATAAGATGTTAAGAGCGTGCCCTGATGTTATTCATTCTTCAATGAACAAAGAAGATACATGGTTACCGAGTACGCCCATTCTACTTTCTTCCTTTCTACTTGTACTGCGATCGGTCACGTCTGACCATTACTCGCAGGTGTACATTACATACACATCAGATTTGCAGGACGAAAGCCTACACAGTAATCACGATATTACGGTAGAGATTTATAACCTGCATAGAGGATGATTCTTTCTGCAAAGGTTGGGGTTGGGAGGGGCTTTCTGCACAGGGGACCCCCAGTTAAGATCTCGATCAAAAGGACGGTGCACTTTTTGACATATTCATCTAGAATGTGTTTCTTGATAAATTTCTTATCTTTAACGTACTTGTTGAAATCGCCTCGACAAGGCGGCTTCTAGCCAATATACAGTAGAACTTCGATGGCCCGAACACCGATGGCTCGTTTACAATGGATGTGTCGAACCCATTCTTAAGCCCCTAGCGAAATCCTCTACATAAGAAATAGTGGGGGATAATTAAGGAGATTTGAGTCTTTTATCTTGCAAATGTATGCTGTGTGTACTCATTAGAATCGCCTCGATGAGGCGATTCTAATGAGTACAGACAGCATACATATTCATCATAGAACACCGAAAAGATGTCTAAAAGTATCTTGTTATGCCTCCTCACAGTAACCTCAGTGGCTCGAACTACCCCTGTCTCGAACAGATTTTCGTGGTCCCAAAGGTGTTCGAGCCACTGAAGTTTGACTATATATCACATATTAATACCAAGAACTGAAGAATATTATGGCTTGACTAGGGTTTCACCTTTTCTCGAGCTGTGGGTACCATACGCATAACAGTGGGAAAAAGATAGCTAATCATGAACATGTCTATCTCTCGGTCTACTACAATAACACATCCGTTTGAAATATTGCATTCTTTCATAATTTCAAAATTGCTACTTTTATTATGAAAATTCGTATTATTCTTCTTATTACACCAAACATAGGTTATGAGAAATGCATTGAAAAGTTTACCGCCGAAAAACGAAAATTTTATGAAGAAAAAATGTGATATGTTTCTTACTTCTGCTTAAGATGTGGAGCAGAAATAAGAAAAATAAGATTTACCCCTATAAAACCCAGTTTTGCTAAATATAAAAGTGGTGTTCAAGGGGCTCGAAATTATATAGGCGTGTTTTCATGATGCTATTACGACAACACGCCCATAAGTGACACGGTTTTTTAACGACTCAAAAGAGCACCGTTTCAGATGAAAGTGTCCGATATTTTCATGATAGAAGTGAAAGTAATGATCCGAAAACGATACAATTACCCCACACCTCCAATCCAAAAACGTCAAAGGTAAAGAAACACGAACATGAAATAGCTTCACTATAATGAAAAGGTCATAGGCGGAAAGCCAAACGGACAGCTACATCATAGTGTAGATTATATTTTCTTGTCCTTTGGGATCATTGATTCCATTGTGGAATTTTGAAAGTATCTGAGGGTCACTGATGAGGCCTAATTGGCCGAAACTAGCTAGCCTGGCCCAGAAAACATGTACACTCCAATTTTTTTCAGTTCTGTGGTGTATTCCTTGCTTCCAAAGGATAACCCTTTTATAGAACATATTTCCCACAAAATGGACAAAAGACAATCCAAAATAAAAAAAAGATATAAGCAATATATACATGAAAAGACACACTAGTACAATAATAAACCACGACAGTTGAGGCCGCCTTGGAACGGTCAGTAAAAAGTTATTTATTGGTGTTTGTGGGGGTGGGGGTGGGGGAGGGAGAGGAGGGCTTTGTCTTTGTCTGTACACCACAATCACCATTGTCTCAATGAAGCGGGTCCAGAGTCTGGTTTTTGTAATACGAATAAGGAAAATCTTATATATCTTTATATGAATAAGGAGAAATCACAAACATTTTGTCAGAAAAAAATTAACCATTTTGGTCATATGAAAGAATGCAGTATGCCAAACGGCAATTGTAATGTTTATGTTTTGTTTATTTAGATCCTCCTCATGAACCCATGGACAACGTTTCTGCTGATGACTTCAGAAAGCTGGTTGATCTTAATGTTACGAGTTATTTCCTTGTTGCAAAGGTTGGTATTTCTCAGTGGCGGTCCCCATGCCTTATTCTTACATAAGGGATCGAAAGGATTGTGCAGGTTAAAGGCTATAATTCAGTCAAAGTTACTCTTAGACACTTCCCAACCAGCAAAGAATTGGGCTTACAGCAATAGGACGTGGCAACGTCGTATCTCTGTCGGCCCGACGTTTGCCCGCTGTTTTGTGCTTAATGGGTTGCACACTGACTTATTTAAACCACACTGACTGGTTTATTTATGTTGTTGTTTGTTACTACTTACTGTGTGTATCACTTGTCTTTTTATTTTGGATGGCCATTTGGCCATTTTGTGGGAAAGTAACTGTCCTTATGGCCATCCTTTGTTTAGGTTTCCATTATGGTCTGGTCGCTTCATGTTTGTGTTTCTTTCCCTTTCGGAGTAAGTTAATTGTATCGATTCCTGATCTTTGTTTTTTCTTCTACTTTGATGGGTGGTGTAAGTTAATTGTATCGATTCCTGATCTTTATTTTACTTCTACTTTAATGATTGCACGTTTTTATGTCCCCAAGTCCGAGCGGCATATTGCTTCTGTCCCGTCCGTCCGTCCGTTCGTCCGTTACGCTTTAAGTACATACTTAAACTACAGAATGGCTTGAACTAGGATCTTGAAATTTCATATATGGCATGAGCATGAAAAATAAGCGGACCAGTATTTTTTTCTTTTCCGTCGGACTTGTCCATGCGGAGTTATGCCCCTTTTTTGACTTATGCATTGTGGCTATAGGGAAAACTTGTGAACAAATATCCGGAGACGCGCTTGAGTTGGCTCATGATATTTGGGTCTAATGTGTAGATGACCTGATTAACTTTCGACGAATTTCCGGAAATATTAAACTGAGTTATGCCCCTTTTGGACTTATGCATTGTGGTTGTAGGGAAACCTTGTGAACAAAATATCTGGAGAACCGTTTGAGCTAGGCTCATGATATTTGGCATACAGTTTGGGTCTAATGTGTACATGAAATGATTTTTTTTTTTTTGACGAAATTCCGAAAATAATTAATGGAGTTATGCCCCTTTTTGGACTTATGCATTGTGGCTATAGGGAAACCTTGTGAACATAATATCTGGAGAACCGCTTGAGCTAGGTTCATGATATTTGGCATACAGTTTGGGTCCAATGTGTAGATGACTTGATGAACTTTTGACGAAATTCCGAAAATTTTTAATGGAGATATCCCCCTTTTTGGACTTATGTATTTTGGCTATAGGGAAACCTTGTGAACAAAATATCTGGAGAACCGTTCGAGCTAGGCTCATGATATCTGGTATACAGTTTGGGCCTAATTGGTAGATGACCAGATTAATTTTTGATGAAATTTTGAAAATATTTAATGGAGATATGCCCCCTTTTGGACTTATACAATTTGGCTATAGGGAAGCCTGGTGAACAAAATAAGTGGAGAACCACCTGAGCTAGGCTCGTGATATTTGGCAGTCTGTTTGCTACTAAGGCATAGATGACCTGAATAACTTTTGTTTAAAATCTGTTAATATTTGACAGGTTTATTTCTATTTTGACTTATGCATTGTGGCAATAGGGAAAGGTTGTGAACAAAATATCTGGAGAACCGCTTGAGCTAGGCTTATGATATTTTGCATACGGTTTGAATCTAATGTGTAGATGACATGATTAACTTTTGACGAAATTCCGGAAATATTTACGGAGATATGCCCCTTTTGGACTTTTGCATTGTGGCTATAGTGAAACCTTGTGAACAAAATATCTGGAGAACCGCTTGAGCTAGGCTCATGATATTTGGCATACAGGTTGGGTCTAATGTGTAGATGACTTGATGAACTTTTGACCAAATTCCGGAAAAATTTTAACGGAGTTAAGCGCCTTTTTCGACTTAAGCATTGTGGCTACGGGGAAACCTTGTGAACAAAATATCTGGAGAACTGCTTGAGCGAGGCTCATGATATTTGTCATACAGTTTGAGGCTAATGTGCAGATGACCTGATTAACTTTTGACGAAATTCCGGAAATATTTAACGGAGATATGCCCCTTTTGGACTTATGCATTATGGCTATAGGGAAACCTTGTGAACAAAATATCTGTAGAACTGCTTGAGCTAGGCTCATGATATTTGGCATACAGTTTGGGTCTAATGTGTAGATGACCTGATGAACTTTTGACCAAATTCCGAAAAATTTTAACGGAGTTAAGCGCCTTTTTCGACTTAAGCAGTGTGGCTATTGGGAAACCTTGTGAACAAAATATCTAGAGAACTGCTTGAGCGAGGCTCATGATATTTGGCATACAGTTTGAGGCTAATGTGCAGATGACCTGATTAACTTTTGACGAAATTCCGAAAATATTTAATGGAGTTATGCCCCTTTTTGGACTTATTCAGTGTGGCTATAGGGAAACCTTGTGAACAAAATATCTTGAGAACCGCTTGAGCTAGGCTCATGATATTTGGTATACAGTTTGGATCTATGTGTAGATGACCTGATGAACTTTTGACGAAATTCTGAAAAAATTTAATGGAGTTATACCCATTTTTGGACTTATACATTTTGGCAATAAATATAAAGAGCACAGAGAGAAACAGACAGCTCGTGTAGATTAGTATGTGTTTAGTATCTTTTTATTAGTATCCTTTAACAATATCTAAATTATATCAAGAAAATGTGATAACTTCAGTGCTTAATGGTTACTTTGAAAGAAAGTCCTAGGCATTATGAAAATTTTTTCATGTAAAAAATACCCAGCGTTTCCTTTTCTTTATACAGCTGAATGTGGAATCAATAGGTATCTTCTCTATTAAACAAACCACACACAAAATAATTATTATGCCCCCAACTTTGAAGAAGTTGATGGGGCTTATTCGTTCTGCCCTGTCCATCCGTCCGTCAGTCTGTCCGTCCGTTACGCATTAACTACCTAGGTAAACTACAGAATTGCTTGAGCTAGGATCTTGAAATTTCATATAAAGAATAAGCGGACCCGTTTTTTTTTTTTTTTTTTTTTTTTTTTTCTTTTCCGTCGGACTTGTCCTTGCGGAGTTATGTCCCCTTTTTGACTTATGCTCTGTGGCTATAGGGAAAACTTGTGAACAAAAGATCTGGAGAATCGATTGAGTTATGCTCATTATATTTGGCATACAGTTTAGGACTAATGTGTAGATGACCTGATTCAATTTTGACGAAATTCCGGAAATATTTAACGGAGATATGTCCCTTTTTGGACTTGTGCATTGTGGCTATAGGGAAACCTTGTGAACAAAGTATCTGGAGAACCGCTTGAGCTAGGCTCATGATATTTGGCATACAGTTTAGGTCTAATGTGTAGATGACCTGATTAACTTTCGACGAAATTCCGAAAAAGTTTAACGGAGTTATGCGCCTTTTTCTACTTAAGCATTGTGGCTATGGGGAATCCAAAATATCTGGAGAACCGGTTGAGCTAGGCCCATGATATTTGGCATATAATTTTGGTCTAAAGTGTAGATGACTTGATTAACATCTGACGAAATTCCGAAAATATATAATAGAGTTATGCCCCTTTTAGGACTTATGCATTGTGGCTATAGGGAAACCTTGTGAACAGAATATCTGGAGAACCGCTTGAGCTAGGCTCATGATATTTGGCATACAGTTTGGTCTGATGTGCAGATCACCTGATTAAGGTTCTGCCCTGTCCGTCTGAAAGTCCGTCCGCACGTTACACTTTAAGTACCTACTGTAAGTAAACTACAGAATGGCTGGAGCTAGGATCTTGAAATTTCATATATGGCATGAGCATGAAAAATATGCGGACCATATTTTTTCTTTTCCGTCGGACTTGTCCTTGCGGAGTTATTGCCCTTTTTGACTTATTCATTGTGGCTATAGGGAAACCTTGTGAACAAATTATCTGGAGAACCGCTTGAGCTATGCTCATGATATTTGGTATATAGTTTGGGACTAATGTGTAGATGACCTGATTAACTTTGGACGAAATTCTGAAAATATTTAATGGAGTTATGCCCCTTTTTGGCTATAGGGAAACCTTGTGAACAAAATAACTGGAGAACCACTTGAGCTAGGCTCATGATATGAGGCAGTCTGTTTGCTATTAAGGCATAGATGACCTGAATTGTTTAAATTCTGTTAATATTTGACAGGTTTATTTTTAATGCAAATGATCATGAGGTACTGTTTTCTGTCCCATTTAGGGAGAAGCATATGGTTGGGGGCCTAGTTTTTCACAAACACAAATTCTAGTTGTCTTAAAATGTGTTCATATAAAATCTGTGTTTATTCTTTTTAAGGCAGGTTATACACTTCGAAATAGACAAAATAGTTTTATTTTATACTCTGCAGTGAAATCAATGCATATCTGAAACAAATAAAAATGATAAAAATATATGATATTTTCAAGCTGTAAAAAAGGAACCTTTCATGTTATCGATAAATAATTCTGTAAATTACCTTGAAAAGCACTCTTTGAACTGTCAAAATGCTGTATTCAAAATGGCGATCTGTTTTTGTTTTGAAACTGACAGGTGTGACGTCATAGCGAGGTCAAAATTGTGACGTACGATAAGATTGGTTAATTACCGTAAATATCCACATAGAACTATGCAATAAAAATAAAATTTACTTTATATCGGCGGATACTAAAAATATTTAATCTTGTGTGTTGAAAACACACTCGATGAAATATTTTTGGTATCCACCACAAAAAAGTTAATATCCTCTATATCGATATGAAGATATATATGCCAGAAATCATAGTTAATCTTTGTCCTGCTGAACCATAAAAAAATCCTATCACTGCAAACAGTGTATATTCAGATCAGATGGCCTCTGGGGAAGCCCCACCCATAGGGGCTTGAAGAAATATATGGGCTGCTGCTGCATGATGCTTCCACGCAGAGCTGAATACGGCCCGCACACTAGTACTGGTAAACCGCTTAGAGGATCTAAGCCTGTCCAGGAACCGCAGTGCGAGGCCGATGCTAATAAACCCTATAGGTTTCATTGGGCGACAGGGCTTGAGATGTCATTTCATCTCAATGTCGTGAAAAAGTCCCACAACATTGGAAGCAACGTCTCCAAAATGACCTTTACAGTGTTGACGGGGACGTTAAACCTCAAGTCAAACAAACAAACTGGGGAAGAAGCAATCTGATTAGGATCTACAATTTTTGTCATTCAGTTTGAGAATTTCAATTTCCTGGGTATCATTTTCTATATTGTTTGCAAGTCACGGCTGTTGTGTTTGTGCTGAGTGGCGGCCCTATAAAATAAAATTGAAGACAATGATCAGGAATAGATACAATTAACCTAGAGCTCTCACCAGAGACACCAAAGGGAAAGAAGCATAGACATTAAACAACTAGACCCTAATGGACACATCTACAGTGGAAAACCAAAAGGACAGCTACTTCCCCACAATTGGCTATCCAAATCAAAATAATATAAGCGATACACTCACTCAAGGACAAACCATAACAAATAAACTGCGACAGAAGAACCGCATTGGAACGGTCAGTGAAACGAATTCCACTGCGGGGGGGGGGGGCTTAAATGGATTTTACGCGGCCCTGCTCATTGGGACTTAAAGAAATAAATGGACTACATGATGCTTCCACGCAGAGCTGAATCCGGCCCGCATACGAGTACTGGTAACCCGCTTAGCGGATCTAAGTATGCCCAGGAAATGCGGTGCGAGTCGGCCCGTCCATGCTTATAAACCCTATTGGTTTCATTGGGCAACAGGGCTTGAGATGTCATTTCATCTCAATGTCGGGTAAAACTCCCACAAAATTTGAAGCAACGTCTCCAAAATGACCCGCATAGTGTTGACGGGGACGTTAAACATCGAATCAATCAAACAAACAAACGTGGTCACAATCCTCGCCCGTACAAATGTCGTTTTTATTCTAATATGCCATTGATAAGTAGAAATCATTGCTTTTGGCTTGTCCTGTGCATATATTTCTATATTTGTTGTATGAATTCCTTATAACTAGTCGTTTGATTCGTTAATAATCGGATAATGGTTGTGACAAAAGTTAAAGGATTCTGATGTTTTCGTTGGTGTATTGCTTACAGATATTTTACGCTGTCGGATTCGACAAAGAAAACATTGGAGGCATTATGTTTCCTATTCACGACAACCCCTATCTTTGCAAACAGTGTAGATACGGATCAGATGGCTTCTGAAGCCATCTGATCAGGATCTACAGTGTGTAGATCCAGATCAGATGGCTACTGAAGAAGCCATCTGATCAGGATCTACAATTTTTGGCATTCAGTTTATGAATTTGTAGCAATAAATTACATCAAGTATTTTGATTGGTTGATAGACAGAAATGGATGTGGCTTAAATGAATATTCAGCAAGATAAATGTTAATAGGTGATCATCATATTATTTTCACTATGACAGTATGCATTACCCCATCTGAGAAAGACAAAAGGCAACATTATACAGACTGCCAGTATGGTTGGTCAGTTTGGGCAGCCAGGTGCAGTGGCATATTGTACAACAAAGGTAATGTCATTTTCAAGATTTGTCTTTTAAACACTTAACATCGGCGAGGCTTAGAGCGTTTGCAGCGTGCTTAGCCTGGTTGTTATTATAAAATTTCATTTTGTTGACCAGTCCTTGAAATGAACACCCCCTAAACCCCACTTTAATGGAGAAAACCAGGGTTTTTGGGGTATACATTATTTTTCTTATCTCTGCTCCAAGACGTAGGTTGTGGGTACCCGCCCTCAATGAGGCGGTTCTATCGAGCACCCACAGCCTATGTTTGCAGTAAAACTAAGAAAAATATCACGGATATTCATCATAAAAGTAGCCATTTTGGAGATGTGAAAAATGTACTATGTCGCAGAGGTGTATTATCGTAATGGTACAGTCAACACTCTTTATACTGACATTCTGTATATAGAGGATCTTACATGAGTGTTCATGTATTATTGAATTTATTAAACGAGTTGAGGAAAAGGGATAAAATTCGAGGCTTTGCCGAGCAGTTTATCCCTGTTCCTCGACGAGTTTAATAAATGATTGATATAGACGGTCTTACATGAGTGTCCATGTATTATTGAATTTATTAAACAATACATGGACACGAACGCAAGATTCCATTTATCATATGACAGTAAAACGCATTTTATTCACAATTGTTCTATAAAAATGCCAATAATCTGTTACTAGTAAACGTGATAACGTTAAGGACGTCGTACATGTAACGTTACGGGACGTATCGAGCTCATTTGCATATTTAATCCACCAGCGGGTTATCGAATTTATTACATGGCGTTATTACACTCTCAGACGCGACGTCATATGATGAAACGACAAAAAGCATTATCACGACAATTTCAATTGGATGACTACCTTGCTCATGATTAGCCGGATTGGTGGATATATTCAAGAGTATCGTACTCCATAGACAAAGAAACAGTGCTATGGATATTTGTCCACTACACCTATTTGTTTGGGGATTGAGGGGAAAATGCCCTTTATTGCATATCAGTTAATGACTCCTTTATATTGCCATGTGATGTTTTGTAGCAGCAATTCTTTTCTAATGGCCAAATGTTAGAGAACAAGTGCCGTTGGTATAAAGTATGTTAGTACAGCAGACATCTAGGCGGAACAGTTGATAAGTTACCCACATGTATGTTTATCCTTGCACATACAATGCTATTTAATGAACCGGAATTACCATAGGCCATGATGTGAAATTGTTTGCCCTTTTTCTGAATTGATTACAACATATGTATACGAGCAAGGAATGCAAAATTTCCACCTATGAAGGTATTACAAAACCCATAGTACAGTCATCTGAGAGGATTTACGTTGAGTGCCCTAAAATCACCATGCCTGTCCGTCCCTCCATCCAAAACCAGTTTTGTTACCGCTTAGAATACTTTAAAAAAAATTGACATGTAGATACATATTCAAAAGATCTGACAAAACTTATGAAAAAACACACACACAAACCTATCTTTACAAATAGCCTCGTCGAGGCTGCAGTATTTGCAGTACATGCGTTGACTGAATTTCAGGGGGCTATATCTGCTATGACTAAAGCTATGGCAATAGACGAGGCTAAACACGGTGTCAGAGTAAATGCGTGAGTAACCTAGTTGTTTTCTTATTCGCGCACTAGTGCGAAAGGTGCCAAGGTTTCTTATTGGTTGGTAGATTCCGTTGACACCCATAGTCTGTCATCACATATTTTAATTGTCATACATGTATTGCTTAAAGGTCCGTTCCCAATAAAACTTTGATAAAGCATTCATGATGAAACGCGCGTTTCATTTAAATCGTTTGCGGACATAAGTAGCTAGAACAACTTAAGTATAGTTTATGTAATTTATTGCATACAGAGTGTTCACATAGATACCTTGAAGTCGACTTGGAACAGTGTACATGTATGTCTAGACGTCAAAGATAACTACATGTAAACCAGGAGTTAACTACCTGTTCACTCAACTGTTATAATAAATAATACCTGTAGTCTACTACTCGGTTGACTAGAAGTTAACACCGCGGTGTTTCCGCAGCGTTATAACAGGTATAAAATTGTTTGTCCGCGTTACCTGTCTTCAACTTTCGATCCAAAATCACGCGGCGGGAAATGATAAAATGGGAGTGGCCTAAGTTGAATGGGCGTGTCTTAAGTACGTGTACATTAATGTGTGTCCAGTAGCACTGTTTTAATGCTTTTGTTTTGTTTCTGTTTAAATTGTAAACTTAATTATAAGTATCAATTATACGTAAGTAATTATTGCCTTTTATTTTTTGTGTTTCGATTGATGTTATTTCTACATGTATATACATGTAAATGAAATGGAGAAAGTATTATGTTTGTTTATACATCGTTATTTACATTCCTGTAACTTACATGGGCGCCCACGGCCCCCGCCTTTCGGGGCTTGAAGAAATAGATGGGCTGCATGATGCTTTCACGCAGAGCTGAAACCGACCCACACATGAGTATTGGTAAACCGCTTAGAGGATCTAAGCCTGCCCAGGCAAAGCGGTGCGAATGTCGGACTGTCCATGCATATAAACCCTATTTGTTTCATTGTGCGTACATATATTAAGTTTTTGTTTAATGTACTGCCATTTTTGTCTCAAACACAGGCTTGCCTTGGTTTAGCCTTGGTTATTGTTAAATGACATTTTGTTGGCTGGCTCGATAGTGGGTAGGTCTTGTTGAAACCAACTTGTGTGTGAAAGAATCATGAATTGAGAAGTATGCCTGCTTTCGTCCATCGATGAATGGCCATGTTCGTGGGACAGAACTTATAGAAAAGCATACATGCTGTTCCGAAAGTTGTCTGCCTTTAATAAAAAGGCAGGAAATCTGCCAGGTGTTCCGATCCCACTTAAGCGACCAATATTTTTTCTTTTCTGCAAGCCTTTAGGTGACCAATATGTTTCACTTTCTACCACACTTTAAGTGACTAATATTGTTTCTTTTCCTATCAGATATTTTCCAATAGGAGGATTTTGTTTGAAATATCATAAAAATGCAGCTCTGTCAGCATCTTTTTTTATTTGGTTTTACGGACTTTTCAAGATTATTTAACTCAGGTTGAGCCGAATATTAAGCAGAGGTGGGCGAACTCTGGAGTAACCGGAGAAAAACCACATGATATTCCGTTGCAGAATTTGGCGTCTCATATGTGACCTAAGCGAGGCTCGAATCACAGCGATGGTAATTATTAAGAGTCAGCGCTCTTATTCACTAGGCCAGGGAGGCTCATAGCTTTGTCAGCGTGATGGCTCAAAAGTCCTTAAGATAGGACCTTGACATTTGGCTTATTTATTTGGACTGAGAAGTTGGTGAAATCACTGAAATGTTTTTAATTTTATGTTTCAAGTTATGTTTTTTTTTTATATATATTTTTAAACCAATCTATCGCAGGAAGATCATATTTTGTATACAAGCAGAAAAAGCTTTGAAAGTCTTCACTGTTAAAACGATGTTTATCGTTAAATCAATGTTGAGTCCTGCTGGGCTGTTGAAAGAATTTAGTCTGTGTTTATATAGATTCAGCAGTATATATATAGACTTTTTTCTTTCTTTTTTTTTTTTGATAAAGTTTTGCTCTTTGAAACTGGAAGATATACTCTTGGTTTACAAGTTGTTGAACTGTAAGTGTGAGGTAGCATCAAATTGTGTTGGTTTTATTTTACAAAACAATTAAGAGCTGTTAGATGTAATCAGATAAAAAAAAGCCATTCACAGCATTAGAAGTTCGTGAAAATTTGGCGAAATGCAGGGATAGTTTGAAGCAAACAACAACGTTGTTGTTGTTTTTCAGTGTATTAGAATCGAAAAAGATCACATTTAGAAGTAGCACTGATGATTTAGAAAGCCTTCATGCAGACTGAACATATTATTTGTCTATGCCACGACTGTAGTTAGGGCGAGGATTGTAGCCACATAAAATAGATTTAAGCGCCCCCCTCCCCAGTGAAACAGATTTCACTGCCCGTTCCAAAATAGAAGTGAAATCAGTGTTCAGGAATCGATACAATTAACCCTTAGCTCCCAGCAGTGATACAGAAGGGAAAGAAACACAAACATGAAATAACTAGACCATAATGGAAACACCAATAGCGGAAGGCCGAATGGAGAGTTATTTTCCGTAATACTGGCTATCTAAAACAAAATAATATAAGCGAAACACACAGTCAAAGACAAACCATGACAAAAACGTCATTTATCACTCAGTCCTGTATAATGGTTATTTCTTTTCAGAATTCGAAGCGACTTATTGTCGTTACGGCCATAATAGAAATATGATCAATGGTAAATTAATCCATTTACATTTGCGGATAACCGTATCCTCACACCATTGCGGTTTTTTACCAAATACCGGATACTACAGTGGTATATGTATTTACCTGAATAGATAGAAAATAGAAGCGAAGGCAAGGATCAGGAATCAATACAATTTATCCACACCTCCCATCAGAGACACCAAAGGGAAAGAAACACAAACATGAAATAACTAGCCCTAATGGAAACACCAACATCGGAAAGCCAAAAGGACAGTTACTTACCACAAAATGACCAAAGTGGCTATCCAAAACAAAAAGATATAAGCAATACACACATTCAAAAGCAACTATAACACAAATAAATCGCGACAGAAGAACCGCCTTTGAACGGGCAGTGAAAAGCATTTCGCTGGGGGCGTTAATCGATTTTACGCGGCCGCAGTCTTCGTCCTAATTTCCGTCGCGTTTTAGACAAAATATTTGTTCAGTCCGCATAAGATTTTATTCTTACTCCTATTTTAAATATGGGATTTATAAACTGAAGGAAGTTTAAAAACGATAAGGCCACAATATTCAATGGTTATGTCCTTGAAATATTTATTTCAACGTTGAATCAAACGTCACGCATTCTGAACGTTTGTTGATATCTTCTTAGACGCCTTTAAGGAGATGTCACAAGAAAAAGGTCGACGCGATGAAACTTTCCCGCATTTAAATTTAATGATTTCATTGCAAAAGCAGTATCTTATATCTTGTACAAAAGATAGTTCCAGCAACAGGAGATTTACTTTACCATGCTAAGAAGAATTATTTCATTATAGAAAAAGGAAAATAGCAAATTCTATAACTAATAAAAATCATGTCATTTCTCAATAAATGCATGTAATATACATTTGTTTCCTTGCTTATATGATGCGATTCTCTGCAACACTCTTTATTCTGTTGCAGGTTTTCACCTAGCACAATCTCGACACCGATGTTGGAAGATTATGTAGAGGCATGTGACGAGCCCAAGGACATGGTGATCGAGAGAATGAAAAACACAATGGTTTGTTAAGTATAGCTTGTTCAGTATTACTAATAACATAATATTTGCTATTCAGTGGGATCTTAGATAAAAAAAATCCGCTTTAAAGACAACATTGGACATTACTTCATCTTAACAAATCATATCTAAAACGTTTACGTTTCAGTTATTTGTTTTTAAAATAGTGTCCTCTTGAAAGAGTCCACTCTGAGACAGTATAAAAGTGGTCTTAAACAACAGTTATGAACAGTTTCAAATGTGGTCTCAAAATAGGAATTGTACTGCATACATGCAGAAAAAAAATGATTCTTGGATTTTGTAAATGACATGTTCAAGCACTAATGTGAAATGCTTGCTTACATGTGTCTCAGCCGATTTGTGGACCGAACCATGGAGAAAAGACTCTAAGCAATTGAAAAAATGCCAGACATAATATACCATTTCAGGCCCCCGCCCATCGGGGCTTGAAGAAATAAATGGGCTGCATGATGTTTCCACGCAGAGCTGATTCCAACCACACACAAGAACTGGTAAACTGCTTAGAGGATCTAAACTTGGCCAGACAAAGCGGTGCGAGTCGGACCGTCCATGCTTATAAACCCTATTGGTTTCATTGGGCGACAGGGCTTGAGATATCATTTCATCTCAGTGTCGGGTAAAAGTCCCAAAAATTGGAATCAACGTCTCCAAAATGACCTATATAGTGTTGACGGGGGCGTTAAACATCAAATACCATTTCAAGATGAAATCACTATAAGGATATCTTGGTCTATAGCATTACGAAAACACATCCGTAATGCATAGTGCATTTTTCATTATCTCAAAACCAGACATCTTTTTTGATGAAAATGTGCGATATTTTTCTTATTTTTACTCCAAACATGGGTTGAGTGTTCTCGTTTAGTGGTTCTAACGAGTGCACACACCCTGTGTCTTGGAGCAAAAATAAATAAAAAAATATATACCCCTGTAAACCCCATTTTTCAATATATAAAGTGGATTTACCCCCACCCCCAGAACTTCAGTTAAATAAAGCAAATTCTTCTGATACCGAGGCCCCGTTTTTAGATTTACATCTATCTATTGTAGATTGGTTTGTTTCGTGCAAAATTTGTGATAAACGCGATGGTTTTGATTTTGAGATTGTAAATTTTCCTTTTTTGGATGGTGATGTTCCTCGTGCGCCATCCTATGTCGTTTATATTTCGCAATTAATTCGATTTGCCAGAATGTGTAGTCATGTAACTGACTTCAACACTCGTAATAAATTGTTAACGGCTAAACTTCTTAATCAGGGTTATCGGTACCATAAACTACGCAAACCCTTTTCAAAACTTTATAGACGTCATTCTGATTCAATTTCAAAATTCAATACTGGACTTAAATCTCTTCTGCAACAAGGTCTATCGGAACCCGAATTTAATGGTGACTTAGTATATAAATTCAGAAAAATGACTTCAGCACCCAATTTCGTAAAATCACTCTTCGATATAAAAAGATTGGGTACAACATAAATGTTATACGACAGACTGCATGCATGGTAGTTAACCCAATCACGATTGACAACTCCCTCTTTAATTGCACGCCGGTGGGTCAGGCCTCTATGACGGTCCCAACGTAAAGGCTTGTTGAGAATTAGAGAGATCTAATTCAAGGTAATGTTTCTTGGTGCCTGATGCTCTGTCTCTGGTCGGGCCCATCGGAGTCCAACTGTTGGTTTTCTTTTGCTCCAGCATTTCCACTTGCTGTCGAGTCCTCACCGTTGTTTCATCTCTGTGGTAGTTTGATTATTTGTGTTCACGGATATGTTGCACTGATGAGTAAGGAGGCCTTCATGCGGAGTGAACAAATTATTTGTCTAGGTCGCGACGGAAGTAAGGGCGAGGATTGTGGCCACGTAAAATCGATTTAAGCCCCCCCCCCCCCAGTGGAATTCGTTTCCGCTGACTGTTCCAAGGCGGTTATTCTGTCGCGGTTTAGTTTTGTTATGGTTTGTTTTTTGGGTGTTTGTGTCGCGTGTGTTATTTTATTTTGGATAGCCTATTGGCCATTTTGTGGGAAAGTGACTGTCCTTTTGGTTTTCCGCTGTTGGTGTTTCCATTAGGGTCTGTTGTTTCATGTCTGTGTGTCTTTCCCTTTGATGTCTCTGATGGGAGCTGTGGGTTGATTGTATCGATTCCTGATCAATACCTCTACTTCTGTTTTGTAGGCGTTTTCATTTCAATGACTTGTTAAAATGATAGGAACAGTTCTCTAGGGGCTCCGGGGCGAACTCGAAGTTGCCCTGGAACACCAGTGATCCTTGTTTACATGTATTTCTACTTTTTTGGCAATTTTAGATGCTGTATTCTTTCCCCGTGGCTTTTCCAGGGTATGCTTTTCTTTCTTTTAAGCTGTATACACTGTGTAAATCATCCGTACAGAAGTTGTTGGGTCAGTTTGTCACTATTTTCCACATTCTGAACTTGGCTAGTTTTCATACTCAATATCGGATAGACAACGGGTACCTCTTGTGAGCGCAACACCTGTTATTGTTTAGTACCAGTCGTTCTAAAACCCAGCAGGTGTTTTCATCATGGCATGGGCGTATGTTTGTGCTTTAGATATAATTGTTAGATCATTTCTTGTCACGCACGTTTTCACATTATGAACGTGGTCATTTTCTGACCTCAGATGTATAGACATTAAGTACCTCTTATTTGCAGAGTTTTCATGCAACATATAAGCATATGCATGTGCTTTTGATGAATCGCCTGTCTTTCTTCTACCTGAAATAAACATTATTTTGTTTTTGGTGTGGTGGGATGTAGGTGCGACATCAACTACACCGAAGATGTATTTTTATATAATAATAATAATATATATTTGTATTTGCCTACATTTATCCATTCGCAGCGAATCATTTTTCAAGAAATACTTTTCTCTAAAGATGTTAAATTGGTGTGTGTTAAGGCAGGACGTTGCCAAAACCAAACCATAAGAAATAATTTTCAGGAATGGGATAGATACAAATGGCCATCAAAAAAGGGAAAGGATACTAACAGTAAAGGCCGCAATATTCTGATGTTATTTATCAGGTAATTTCGTATTGGCTCACTTACAGGTCCTAGGTCTTCTGTAGTGGCCTGTGGCCGAAGGCCGAGGCCAATACAGCTTTACTCGGACTTGGCCAATACGAAACAACTTGATTAATGGCAATTTTATTAACTGACACAATAAAAAACAGGATTATTGATTTTTGACCTCAGCTTAATATTGGTTGATCTGGTGTTAATACGGATTATCTCCAATTAATACAGGGTAGTCAGTTAATAAAGGCTACTACGAGAGCAGTATATACTACAATGCAGCTCATTATATGAAGATTTGATATAATGCACATGGTTGTATTCATGGCATTTTATGTGATATTTTTGCTGCACATATAGAAATTGTTTGATTGTTTGGTTTTTGTTTGATTTGAGGTTTTACATCCCCGTCAACACTGTATAGGTCATTTTGGAGACGTTGCTTCCAATTTCGAGGGACTTTTACCCAATCTGACATTTAGGTGAAATGACATCTCAAGCCCTGCCGCTCAATGAAACCAATAGTGTTTATAAGCATGGACGGTCCGACACGCACCACTTTTCCTTGGTAGGCTTAGAACCTCGTAGCGGTTTAGCAGTACTCATGTGTGGTCAGTTTCAGCTCTGCGTGGAAACATCGTGCAGCCCATCTATTTCTTCAAGCCCCGATGGGCGGGAGCCCGCACATATACAAATATATGTATTTATACATATATATATATTTATATATGGAGGCGGTTACAGCCCCCGCCCATCGGGGCTTGAAGAAATATATGGGCTGCATAATGCTTCCACGCAGAGCTGAAACCGGCCCGCACACGAGTAGTGGTAAACCACTTAGAGGATCTAAGCCTGCCCAGGAAAAGCGGTGCGTGTTGGCCCGACCATGCTTATAAACTCTATTGGTTTCATTGGGCGGCAGGGCTTGAGATGTCATTTCATCTCAATGTCGGGTAAAAGTCCCACAAAATTGGAAGCAACGTCTCCAAAATGACCTTTACAGTGTTGACGGGGACGTTAAACTTAAAATCAAACAAATATGGCGGCGGTTCAAACGATCAGCCATAGTTCATTTTTAAGCAAGAATAACGAAAATGATGCATCTTACACTCGTGGTCATTTCATATTAATTTATGAAACGAGCCTTTGGCTTTGGTTTTATTTCAGTGGTTGCTTGCTGTCGCGTCCTCACCACTGTTTCATCTCTATCAATGGTTATTTGATTTTTGTGCACACGGAGATATTGCACTGATGAGTTCGGAGGCCTTCATTTGGACTGAACAAATTATTTGTCTAAATCGCGACGGAAATAAGGGTGAGGATTGTGGCCACATAAAATCTATTTAAGCACCCCCCCCCCCCAGTGGAATTCGTTTCACTGACCGTTCCAAGGCGGTTCTTCTGTCGCGGTTTATTGTCGAACCTGCTTTAGCAGGAAGAGAAAGGCGTGCAAGTTTCCGTCCGTCAGCGCGTCCAGTTGTCCGTCCGTCCGTCCGTCTGTCCGGTTGTCCGTCCGTCTTTTTGTCAACATTTTACACTGGGTGTCTTGTCATCGCAACTCCTCTTACAGTTTTATACCAACCATTTTGAAGCTTTGCATTTGTTTTAGTCATGATATGAGGATGTGCATGTGGTTTCGACATAATTCTCAGATTTTTTTTCACTTTTTGCACATTGTGAACGTAGCGAGTTTTAAGCTTCAGTTGATATACGATAGGTACCTCTTGTCATCGCAACTCCTCTTACAGCTTTATATCGATCAATTTGAAACTTTGTGTGTGTTTTTCAGGATGTGCATGTGGTTTGAACTTTATCTTTGGATCAGTTTTTATCACTTTTTCCACATTGTGAACTCAGTCATTTTTAACCTTCAATTGATATATGATAGGTACCTCTTGTCATCGCAACGCCTCTTACATTGTTATACCGATCATTTTGAAACTTTGCATGTGCTTTTGCCATGGTAAAGTTTCGACATAATTCTCTCACTATTTTTTTTCACTTTTTGTGCATTGTGAACTTAGTCATTTTTAAGGTTCAGTTGATGTCATTTTTAAGATTCAGTTGATATACGATAGGCACCTCTTGTCATCGCAACTCCTCTTACAGTTTTATATCGATCATTTTGAAACTTTGTGTGTGTTTTTGCTATGGTATGGGGATGTGCATGTGGTTTGGACTCAATATTTGGATAAATTTTTATCATTTTTTCCACATTTGAATTTAGTCATTTTTAACCTTCAATTTTTTAACCTTCAATTGATATATGATAGGTACCCCTTGTCATCGCAACTTCTCTTTCAGTTTTATACCGATCATTTTGAAACTTTGTATGTGATTTCACCATGGTATGCAGATGTGCATGTGGTTTGGACATAATCCTTGGAATATTTTTTCCCACTTTTTGCACATAGTGCATTTAGTCATTTTAAACCTTCAGTTGATATATAGAAGGTACCTCTTTGTCACCACAACTCCTTTTACAGTTTTATACTTAATCATTTTGAAACTTTGCTTGTGTTTTTGCCATGGCATGAGGTTGTGCATGTGGTTTGGACTTAATCTTCGGATCAATTTTTGTCACTTTTTCCACATTGTGAACTTAGTCATTGTTAACATTCAATTGATATATGATAGGTCCTTGTCATCGCAAATGCTCTTACAGTTTTATACAAATCATTTTGAAACTTAGCATGTGTTTTCTTCATGGTATGAGGATAATCATGTGCTTTGGATATAATTCTTGGATCAGTTTAGTTCATTTTATCACATTGTGAAATTAGTCAGTTTTACCTCACATATATAGGCTATGGATTCTTCTCAAAGCCCTATATTCATTTCTTCTGCCTTAAATAAACTTTTATTTTTTGTGTGGGACAGGTGGGGAGCAGATGCGACATCAACTTCACTGAAGTTGAATGTCTGGTTTTGAAACTTTGCATATGTTTTCTCCATGGAATGAGGATGTGGTTGTGGTTTGGATATAAATCTTGGAAGAATTTTAACTACATTTTACACATGCGAACTAAGTCAGTTTCTTTACCTCATATATATAGACTATAGACACCTCTTAAATTGCTATATTAATTCCCTCTGCTTTAAAAAATATATTTTGGGTGGGGCAGGCGGGGGGCAGGTGCGACATCAACTTCACCGGTCTTTTGGTTTGTCTTTGAGTGTGTGTATCGCTTATATTATTTTGTTTTGGATAGCCAATTGGCCATTTGGTGGGAAAGTAACTGTCCTTTAGACGCTAGTGATGTTTCCATTATGGTCTAATTGTTTCATGTTTATGCTTCTTTCCCTTTGGTGTCTCTGACGGGAGTTGTTGGTTAATTGAATCGATTCCTGATCATTGCTCTCACTTCACTTCTATTTTGTCATGGACAGCGTCATGATGTTACTCGCCAGTTTCTATGTTTTATAACACCTGTGGTCACATGACGTTATCCGCGGAATAACGCGACGCTATCTGATAAACACTTATATAAGCCCCTACTTTTCTCTGCAAAATTTGGAGTATATAGGGTTGTTCATTACATGAACTGTTATCGGAAAGTGTGTTGTCAGAGGATTTGTCCTCTACAATTACTATCCCTTTACTTGTAGATGCTTGGGCGACTTGGAACACCGGAAGAATGTGGGAAGATGTGCCTTTGCTTAGCAGCGGATGCAACCTTTTGCACGGGATTGGATGTATATGTTTCGGGTGGCTCTGAGCTGGGTTATGGATTGAAAGCTAATCAGAAATGAACGGTTTTATAATGTGTGATTAACCAAAAATATGATTACAGAGCCGTGCGACATAGTATATTTTTCTTATCTTAAAAATGGCTTCTTTCTGATGACAATCCGTGATATTTATCTTATTAATACTGCAAACATAGATTGTGTGTGCTCGTTAGAACCTGTAAATGTGATGAAGGCTTACTGTTATACATTTTCACTTGAGACAACGATTTTAAAAATAGTTTATTATTACATGTTATGATGTGTGTTTGGCTAAAGGATGAGATTAAACCAGTTGCAACCAGAGTTAACTGTATCCCCGTTGAATATATTTGACTAATGGGCAGGTCTATTGGACGGTCAGTGGTCTGTATAATATATGCATTTTTGGAATCCATCTTTGAACTTGGTTTATCCAAAACAGTGTCCTGAAGAACCAAGCAGAACACGGTTAATGTGTTCTTTATATGCATTGTGTTTACAAACTAATAAAGTCATACTAATGATTGAAAAATGGTGTTTTTTTCGATCTGAAAGCATCATCTTAGACATTGGGTAATAGGGCATGTATTTCATGGTAGCTTTGAGTAAAGTCATTACTATTGTCCCTCGGTACTTCGGCCTCGGGCAGTAGTGCATAAGGTCGCCCAAAGCACCTCGGGGCAGTAGTTTTGATTACACTTTAAACTGCCATGAAATATCTACCACGGTATGTGGACGACCTGATGCGTAATTGTCGTCGACCTTCGGCCTCGGACAATAGTGCATAAGGTAGCCCACAGCACCTCGGGGCAGTAGTTATGATTATACTCCAAACTGCCATAAAATAACTACCACGGTACTGTGGACGACCTGATGCACAATTGTCGTCGACCTTCGGCCTCGGGTAATAGTGCATAAGGTCGCCCACAGCACCTCGGGACAATAGTTTTGACTATACTCCAAACTGCCATGAAATAACTACCACGGTTCTGTGGACGACCTGATGCACAATTATCGTCGACCTTCGGCCTCGGGTAATAGTGCATAAGGTCGCCCACAGCACCTCGGGACAATAGTTTTGACTATACTCCACACTGCCATGAAATAACTATCCCTGTACTGTGGACGACCTGATGCACTATTGTCGTCGACCTTCGGCTTCGGACAATAGTGCCCACAGCACCTCCGGGCAATAGTTTTGACTATACTCCAAACTGCCATGAAATAACTACCACGGTACTGTGGACGACCTTCCGCCTCGGACAAGAGTGCATAAGGTCGCCCACAGCACCTCGGGACAATAGTTTTGACAATACACCAAACTGCCAAGAAATATCTGCCACGGTACTGTTTCCCTGTTGCACTATTTCCCTCGGCCTTCGGCCTCGGACAGTAGTGCATAAGGTCGCCTACAGCACCTCGGGGCAGTAGTTTTGACAATACTCCAAACTGCCATGACAAAACAACCCCGGTACTGTGGACGACCTGATGCACTATTTCCCTCGGCCTTCGGCCTCGGACAATAGTGCATAAGGGCGCCCACAGCACCTCGCGGCAGTAGTTTTGACAATACTCCAAACTGCCATGAAATAACTACCCCGGTACTGTGGAGGACCTGATGCACTATTTCCCTCGGCCTTCGGCCTCGGACAGTAGTGCATCCTACAGCGCCTCGGGGCAGTAGTTTTGACAATACTCCAAACTGCCATGAAATAATTACCCCGGTACTGTGGATGACCTGATGCACAATTTTCCTCGGCCTTCGGCCTCGGACAGTAGTGCATAAGGTCGCTCACAGCACCTCGGGGCATAAGTTTTGACAATACTCCAAACTGCCATGAAATATCTTCCCCTGTACTGTGGAAGACCCGATGCACTAATGCCTTCGGCCTCGGAAGTAGTACATAAGGTCGCCCACAGCACCTCTGGGCAGTAGTTTTGACAATACTCCAAACTGCCATGAAATAGCTACCACGGTACTTTGGACGACCTGATGCACTATTTCCCTCGGCCTTCGGCCTCGAACAGTAGTGCATAAGGTCGCCCACAGCACCTCGGGGCAGTAGTTTTGACAATACTCCAAACTGCCATGAAATAGCTACCACGGTACTGTGGACGACCTGATGCACTATTTCCCTCGGCCTTCGGCCTCAGACAATAGTGCATAAGGTCGCCTACAGCACCTCGGGGCAGTAGTTTTGACAATACTCCAAACTGCCATGAAATAACTACCCCGGTAATGTGGACGACCTGATGCAGTATTTTCCTCGGCCTTCGGCCTCGGACAATAGTGCATAAGGTCGCCCACAGCACCTCGGGGCAGTAGTTTTGACGATACTCCAAACTGCCATGAAATAACTACCCCGGTACTGTGGACGACCTGATGCACTAATTATACCCCCGGCATACGCAGTATGCCATGGGGGTATATAGTTTTCGTATTATCTGTGTGTGTGTGTATTAATATATTTTCATGAAACTTCACATAAATATTAAACACCATGAGACGACGTGCAGAACACATGAACCGTAACTCTTGCTTTTCTACTTTCTGAGTTATTGCCCTTTGTATTTTTTAACTTGCATTTTCGTGTCCGCTCCATAACTTTTCAACCGCTTGATATATTTTCATGAAACTTCACATAAATGTTAAACACCATGAGACGACGTGCAGAACACATGAACCGTTACTCTTGCTTTTCTACTTTCAGAGTTATTGCCCTTTGTATGTTTTAACTTGCATTTTCGTGTCCAATCCATAACTTTTCAACCGCTTGATATATTTTCATGAAACTTCACATAAATGTTAAACACCATGGGACGACGTGCAGAACACATGAACCGTAACTCTTGCTTTTCTACTTTCAGAGCTATTGCCCTTTGTATGTTTTAACTTGCATTTTCTTGTCCGCTCCATAACTTTTCAAACCCTTGATATATTTTCATGAAACTTCACATAAATGTTAAACACCATGAGACAACGTGCAGAACACATGAACCGTAACTCTTGCTTTTCTACTTTCAGAGTTATTGCCATTTGTATGTTTTAACTTGCATTTTCGTGTCCGCTCCATAACTTTTCAACCCCTTGATATATTTTCATGAAACTTCACATAAATGTTAAACACCATGAGACGACGTGCAGAACACATGAACCGTAACTCTTGCTTTTCTACTTTCAGAGTTTTTGCCCTTTTTATGTTTTAACTTGCATTTTCGTTACAGCTCCATAACTTTTCAACTGCTTGATATATTTTCATGAAACTTCACATAAATGTTAAATACCATGAGACGACATGCAGAGCACATGAACCATAACTCTTTCTTTTCTACTTTCAGAGTTATTGCCCTTTGTATGTTTTAACTTGCATTTTAGTTTCCGCTCCATAACTTTTAAACCGCTTGACATATTTTCATGAAACTTCACATAAATGTTAAACACCATGAGACGACGTGCAGAACACATGAACCGTAACTCTTGCTTTTCTACTTTCAGAGTTATTGCCCTTTGTATGTTTTAACTTGCATTTTAGTGTCCGCTCCATAACTTTTAAACCGCTTGACGTATTTTCATGAAACTTCACATAAATGTTAAACACCATGAGACGACGTGCAGAACACATGAACCGTAAATCTAGCTTTCCTACCTACAGAGTTATTGCCCTTTGAATATTACGAGTTTTACCATACACTTGTGTCCGCTCTGTAACTTTAAAACCGTTTGAGATAATTTCATGAAACTTCAAACAAATGTAAAGCAAGATAATAGGATGGGCAGAACACAAGAACCATAACTCTTGTTTGCATACATTACAAATTATTTCCCTTTGAAGATTGTAAATTATGTGTCTGCTAACATCTTTGTGTCTTCTCCATTACTTTTAAACGGCTTGACATATTTTCATAGAACTCCACACGAATGTTGAACACCATGAGACGACGTGCAGAACACATGAACCATAACTCTTGCTTTCCTACTTTCAGAGTTATTGCCCTTTGAATCTTGAAAATGGCAATTCTATGGAATATGGCCTGTATATGCAAAGAAGCTTTTGATATTGCTATTTTTAGCTGAGGTGATGGCACTGGCCGGGGGTATACGTGCCCCACTGGGCACTTTTGTCTAGTTTCCTCGGCCTTCGGCCTCGGACAGTAGTGCATAAGGTCGCCCACAGCACCTTGGGGCAGTAGTTTTGACAATACTCCAAACTGCCATGATATATCTATCACGGTACTGTGGACGACCTGATGCACTATTTTCCTCGGCCTTCAGCCTCGGACAGTAGTGCAAAAGGTCGCCCACAGCACCTCGGGGCAATAGTTTTGACAATACTCCAAACTGCCATGGAATATCTACCACGGCACTGTGGGCGACCTGGTGCACTATTTCCCTCGGCCTTCGGCCTCGGACATTAGTGCATAAGGTCGCCCACAGCACCTCGGGGCATAAGTTTTGACAATACTCCAAACTGCCATGAAATATCTTCCCCTGTACTGTGGAAGACCTGATGCACTATTGCCTTCGGTCTCGGACAATAGTGCATAAGGTCGCCCACAGCGCCTCGGGGCAATAGTTTTGACTATACTCCAAACTGTCATGAAATAACTGTATATTATTATACACTTTGAAATTGAGGCAATATTTTCACAAATAATTTGTTTCTCTTGAGCAAAACGACCTTCTCCTGATCCTCTTACAGTTGAGTTTCTAAAGTGGGCCCTACCAGCTTTAAATATAATTATTTCTATGCTTGTATATGCGTTGTTTAGTCAATATTCATGTACCGGATTATTGGTGCTCAACAGAAGTGCCCCAATGAGGTGGTTGTGAGCACTAGACATCTGTATTGGCTGACGACATCACGAAAACACGCCTATATAATTTTGACACACTAGAACCCCACTTTTATTTAGTAAAACTGGGGTTTGCAGGGGGAAACCTTTTTTTCTTATTTCTGTTTCAAAATATAGATTGTGGGTGCTCGTTATAACCGCCTCGTCGAGCACCCACAATCTACAATTTTCCTTTTCTGGCGATAAATCCTACAATGTATTTGTATAGGCGCGTTTTCGTAATGAATAAGAAAAAAAATATTATTTTGTGTGTAAACAATGATTCATAATCGCCTTAATTCATTCAAAGTCGCCTTTTATTGTGCACGATGCTGTCATGATCGGCTGTTAAGTAGGGATGCACCATGCGATCTTTGTTTGTTTGTTTGTTTGTTTGCATTAAAGTAGAACGTCCCTTCAACACTATTTAAGTCATTTTGGAGATGTTGCTTCCAGTTTTGTGGGTCTTTTACCCGACATTGAAATGAAATGGCATCTCAAGACCTGCTGCTCAATGAAACCAATAGGGTTTATAAACACTGCACACCCTCAACACTGCCTGGGCAAAGCGGTTTACCACTACTCGTGTACGGCCATTTTCAGCTGTGCGTGGAAGCCTCATATCTCCAAGCCCCGATGGGAGGGGCATTATTTTATAGGAATAGGCATAGGAACTGAGGGATAGGCATTGCGAAAACACGCTTATTCAAATATTTAGAATAATTTTACCACCAAAAAAGAAATTAAATTTTAAAATAAAAAAGTCTAACCTATGGCGAAGATTCGGCCGGTAAAAGATCTTTAAGCCCCCCCCCCCCCCCCCCCCCCCCCAGTGTCATATGCTGCTGACCGTTCTAAGGCGGTAGTTTTGGTGTTGGTCTTTTGCTGTTATTTTTGTTGTATGTCTGCGAATATGTTGTGAGTTGTTGTTTAGTGTTTTCTAATGGTCTGATCACCCCGTGTGAGAGAGAGAAACTGATTGTTCCATTTTATAAACACTCTTATTTTTTCTTGTTTTGTGTATATTTCCTCTTGGTGTCGAGAGTAAGCTGCGTTTTGTGATCGTGGCGCTCCCTGGGTCTTTCTTTCATTTTTTTTTTCAGATAAAAATTCTGATATTTTTCACATTTCTGCTCTAAACATACATTGTGAGAAATCGTTAGATCCGTCTCGGCGAGGCGGTTCTAACGAATGCCACAACCTATCTTTTGGACAGAATTAAGACAAATAAGCTACAACCCTGTAAACACCAGTTCTATTATATAAAAGTCTGGTTTAAGGGGGTCAAAATTATATAGGAGTGTTTTTGTGATGGGTTGGATATTCGTAAACTCCAGTGTCCCAAGGCGGGAGCTTCTTTCTTATGTGGTGGTGCGCGTCTTATTTTCTGTTTTATGTGAGGTCTCTAAGTTTTATAATCTCAGAACATTTCTTTCTACGAGGGATGTTCGAAAACTTTTGCAAATGATTCGTTTACTCCGAGGTGTTGACTAAAAGTTGATTTTTGTCGACATATTTCCCGTTTAGCAAGAATACACCGTTTTAATCTTAAAACCCAATTTTATACCCCACTTTGAAAAAGTAAGGGTATACTGGTTAACATCTGTTCTTCCGTCATCCCGTCCAACGTCGCGTCGAACGTACACACAAATAGGTACACATGTGGCTAACTGACTAATGGCTTCGGTTAGCCACATTAGGTATGGATCTATCTTTCAATTACTATGGCTAGCCATTTAGACACATTAGGTATGGATTACCTGTTCATAGTTATGTGAATAGCCTTTTATGACAGTTTTGCCACTTACGAATAAAAAAAAACGTCAAGTGAGCTGTTCAGAACCTCTGGTCCTCTGGTCCGTGTTTCTTTTAACGTTTTGGACTTCATATCATTTTGCATAAATATCGAACCGATTCGTCAGTTAGACTTCCAATTCTCAAACTTGACACGGGTGAGGCTTGTAAAACCAAAGCGGTGAAAGACCTGATGTTTAAGAGACGGTGCTCTTAAGTAGTAGGCCACGGAGGCAAAAGACTTTCCATGACAGACAGTTGTGGTTACTTTAAGAGGTCTCGCCTTAACTGTTCTGAACATCTAGTGGGAAAAGGGTATGGTCGACCCAACGTACATGCACATGTGTATATGATGCGCTTTCTATCTGCTCAGTCGTGTTCTAGAAGTGAAAGCAATGATCAGGAATCGATACAATAAAGTCACACCTTCCATCCAAGACATAAAAGGGAAAGGAACACCAACAAAAACAACTACACCGTAATAACAACGCCACAAGCGGGGAACCAAAACGACAGTTACTTTCACACAAAATGGTCAAATTAGCACTGCAAACACGCAAAAAAGAAGTGACGGCAATGATCAGAAGGCAATACAATTAACCCACAGCTCTCATCAGAGACACCAACGGGAAAGAAGCATAAACATGAAACAGGTAGACCCTAAAGAAAACATCAATAGTAGAAAGGCAAAAGGACATTTACTTTCCCACAAAATGGCCAATTGGCTATCCAAAACAAAATAATATAAGCGATACACACACTCATAGACAAACTATAACAAAAATAAACCGCGACAGAAGAACCGCCTTGGAACGGTCAGTGAAACGAATTCCACTGGGCGCGGGGGCGGGGTGGGGAGGGGGGTGGGGGGATGGGGCTTAAATCGATTTTACTCGCCCCGTACTTATTTCTGTCGCGATTTAGACAAATAATTTGTTCAGTCCGTATGAAGGCCTCCTAATTCATCAGCGCAACATCTCCGTGAACACAAAAATCAAACAACCACAGAGATGAAACAACGGTGTGGACTCGACAGCAACTAACCACTGAAATTCTGGAGCAAATGAAGACCAACAGTTAGACTCCGATAGGCCCGATTAGAGACAGATCAGGCACCAACCGACTGTAACAATAATAATAAACAACAGAGGAACAGTGACCACAATAAATTCCCAAATTTTGCTGTTTCACTCTCTGCCCAACAACATGAAGGCGGTTGTTCGCTGTGTAGATACTTTTCTACTACGTAGATCCCGCAGCCGCTCACATTGCGGTAGGGTGTTTATCTACATCATTCTGTGACAGCGCACATACGAGGGGGGATCAATAAATTCGAGAACTTTTGCTATAACTTAATAATGAAAAACGATACTCAAGAATACTGTTTATTATTTCTCGACATAGAATCCCTTGACCTTGATACACTTTTGACATCTGTTCATCCACGTGCCGAACGCGTGACGTAAGCCGTAACGTAACACCTCCCTAAGCGCCACCGTTATAGCAGCCCCTAGTTCATCTCGCGTCTCATATTTCACTCCATGCAACTGACCCTTCACATTTGGAAACAGGAAAAAAGTCACAGATGGCAAAGTTCCTTAAGAGTGGACGTCACAAGTTGACTCACGTGCACTGGAGCGTTGTCTTGGTGCAAAATGAACCCCGACCTTACAAGTTCAGGACGTTTATCTCGAATAGCTCTCTACAACTGGAATTTAATTAGATGTGCGTAGTATTCACTATTGACTGTAGTTTTAGCTGGCACCATGTGATTCAACACAATTCCTTTTGTGTCACAGAATATGATGGACATAACTTTACCCACCGACTTGGAAAGTCCGGCTTTTACAGGCGATGGTAACGATGCATGCTTCCACACGGAACTCTGTTGCTTGCTTTCCGGCTCAAAGAATCGGAACCATGTTTCATCACATGTTATTATTTTATTCAGGAATCCATCACCTTCCTCTGCATATCGGTTGAGAATATCTCAACAGATCTGTTTCCTTACTCTCTTCTGGTCAGGCTGAAGTAGACGGGGTACCCACCTTGCACAGACGCGGCTTAATTCAAGCTTTTCCGTCAGAATCACTTGGGCTGTACCATTACTTTAGTTAAAGTCCTCCGCTACATTTCTAACAGTCACTCGCCTGTCTTCCATTACGTATTGTTCAATGGCAGCACAGTTTCCCTCTGTAGTATACTTCACAATGCGGCCTGATCGGGCGTGATCTTTGGTCGATGTTCTTCCGTCACTGAAGCGATGCCACCATTTATGCGTGAGTGAGTGCGTGAGTTTTAGTTTTACGTCCCACCAACAGCTAAGATCATACTGAGACGGGACCTCGGTTTAAAGACACATCCGAAAGTCTGGAGAAGCCCGGGATCGATCCTGCGATCCCTGGTTTACAAGGCGAGTAGCGTAACCACTGCACCACGACGGCTTCTGCACCATTTATGAATATAAGATTTCGAAAATGCTCCTTCTCGCTATACTTTTTGGAGATCCTCTTTGATTTCGCTCATAGTCTTCCCTAATTTAACGTAGACTTTAATGATATTCCTCTGTTCTGCAACAACGTCGTCAGCTATTTCTGAACGGTGAACGTGAAGTATGACGTCGAAAATATGACGTCATTGAAAAACTAGTGACGTCACCAACGTAATGCCTTGATGACGTTGTCCGTAACGTGCTATTCTATCGACCATATAAATTTTATTGCGATTGGTTGTATATTAAAAAAAAGTTACAGCAAAAGTTCTCGAATTTATTGATCACCCCACGTATATAGGCAATCGAAAAGTGCAGTGATTAAATATCTTCACGAAAAGGCCCCTATATAATTTTGATTCCTTTTATCCCCACTTTTATATAGTAAAACTGGGGTTTACAGGGGTAAATCTTATTATTCTTATTTCTGCTCTAAAATATAGATTGTAGGTACTCGTTAGAACCGCTAACGGGTACCCACAATATATATTTTGAGCAGAAATAAGAAATTAATAATTTTTCAGCTTAAAATTGTCCTTTTTACGGCAGTAAAGTTTACAATGTATTTATATAGGCGTGTTTTCGAGCGCACATATATAGACAATGGAACGGTACAGTGATTAAATCTGTAACAAATTTCTGGACGGAAGAGCGTGACATGTTTCTTTATAAAAACTGCTTTTTTGACGTCACTCGTAGATCCTCTGACGTTAGACTGTGAAACCTTATTTTCTCGCACCCATTACAAAAACACGCCTATTCAAATGCACTGTAAATTTTAGCACCGAAAAAATGAAAAATTTCCTATAAAAATCGTGATATTTTTCTTATTTCTGCTCAAAATATAGATTGTATGTACTCGTTAGAACCGCCTCGATGTGTCGCTTCTAACGAGTACTCACAATCTATAGGTTAGAGCAGAAATAAGAAAAATAAGGTTGACCCCTGTAAACCCCAGTTTTACTTTATAAAAGTGGGGTTCAAGGGGGTCAGAAATTTATAGGCATGTTTCCTTGATGAAAACCAATTACAAAAAGACATAAATATGTGTAATATAGTCAATAATGTTTGCAGAATTTCTTCTAACAATGGCGAAAGGTTGGGAGAATTTAAATGAAACAACAAAAATATTGTCGATTTTAAGTACCCAAAACATAGGACGCTAGACATACATGTATGTGGTTTAGATTTGGACCCTAAAGTCCACAGTTTAAATGCTCCCAGCTTACCCGTGTTTATCCTGCTACGCAAAGCTTTTTATTGAGTTTGGTTTCACGGCCCTTTCAAGATTATTTGACTTATTTCAGCGGACCGATAATCAGAACTAGAGCTGTCACTATAGGTGATCAATGCCCCCCGTGGGAGCCAATTTCTGAGTTTTTGCAAAATTTCAAGGGGAGATAATTCAGCCAAAAATGACAACAGAGTTATGGCCCTAGGTCATGTAGCCCTTGTGATGGTGAATAAGTGTGTGAAGTTTCATGGGGTGCTGTCAAATACTTGTGAAGTTATGATCAGGGTTAAAGTTTTTGTGACGGACCAACAGACAAACAAACAAACAGACAGTTTTGCAAAATTTCAAGGGGAGATAGCTCAGCCAAACTTGACAAAAGAGTTATTGCCCTTGGTCAGAATGTAGCCCTTGTGATGGTGAATAAGTGTGTGAAGTTTCATGGGGCTAGGTCAAATACTCTTGAAGTTATGATCAAGGTTAAAGTTTATGTGACGGTCAGACAGACAGACAAACAAACAGACAGACAGGGCAAATACTATATGCCCCCCACCCCACGAATATCAAAGATTCTCGAAGTGGGGGTGGGGGGGGGGTCAATAAAAATATCGAAAACCGTTTATCCGAAAAGAAAACCTACCTGACCTTCCGTTGCAGTACCTAGAGTCTTACATGTGACTCGAGCGAGCCTTGAGCCACAACGGTGAGAGACTTAATTATGAGTCAGCGCTCTTATCCCATTACGAAAACACGCCTATACAAATACATTGAAAACTTTAACGCCGAAAAAAATGAAAATTTTAGGATGAAAAATTGTGATATTTTTAGGTCACCAGAGCCGAAGGCTCCAGGGGAGCTTATAGGATAGGCAGTTGTCCGTCGGCGTCTGCGTCGTCTGCGTCGTCGTGTGACGTCAACACTTTTAAACGACATCTCCTCTGAAGCCGCTAGGCCGATTGGGCCCAAATTTCATCTGTAGCATCCTTGGGTTGGGGGATTGAAAGTTTGTGTTTTTTTTTATGAAATTCGGCTAATTAGTTTGGTTGCTATGGCCACTTAGAGTTTCCATAGACTTATAATGGGGAAAATTGAAAAATGGCATTTACTGCCAAGCCGCTGCAGATATTTTGATAAAACTTTCATAGAAATATTCCTTAGGCAATCTACTATCTGCCATACGATTTTAGGCCTACTGCTCATTTGTATTGGTTGCCATGGAAACCAAAATGATAAAAAAATAGAAAAAAATACTTAAAAAATCATCTCCTCAGAAACCGTATGGTCTATGAGGCTGAGAGTTTATGAAAATATTCACCATATTTGCCTTTACAGGTTGTGTGTTTTTTTATGAAATTCGGCTCTTTAGTTTGGTTCCTATGGCAACTTAGATTTTCCATAGACTTATAATGGGCAAAATTGAAAAATGGCATTAACTACAAAGCCTTTGCAGATATTTTGACAAAACTTTCATAAAAATGTTCCTTTAGTAAACTTCTCTCAGCCATATGCTTTTATGTCAACCTGGGGGTCCAGTAGGTTTTGCCGGGGCCATGCACCGCCCCCAGTACTTCATAAAATGCCTTATATCTCAGAAACCTTATAGATCCCCACCCCTAAACCATATATATTCTTGTTCCTTATGAGAAGGTGCATTACGTGACACCAACCTGTGGATCCCCCCGGATGTGCCGGGGACATGCCCAACCCCCTCCACTTCATAAAATGCCATTTATCTCAGAAACCATTCAGATCCCCACCCGTAAACCGTACATATTCTTGTCTCTTCTGATAAGATACACTCAGTGACACCAACCTGGGGGTCCCCCGGGATGTGCCTGGGCCATGCCCCACTCCTCCATTTCACAACAGGCCCAGTATTCCAGAAACCTAACAGATCCAAACCCCTGAACGAAATATATTTTTGTTCCTTATGATAATTTGCATTCTGAAACACCAACCTGGGGGACAACCAGGATGTGCCGGGGACAAGTCCAACCCCCTCCACTTCATAAAAGGTTGGCCCCTGCCCATAGGGGCTTGAAGAAATATATGGGCTGCATGATGCTTCCACGCAGAGCTGAATCCGGCCCGCACACTAGTACTGGTAAACCGCTTAGAAGATCTAAGCCTGTCCAGGAACCGCGGTGCAAGGCGGCCCGTCCATGTTAATAAACCCTTTGGTTTCATTGGACGGCAGGGCTTGAGATGTCATTATGAGACATTTCATCTCAATGTCGGGTAAAAGTCCCACAAAATTGGAAGCAACGTAACCGAAATGACCTTTACAGTGCTGACGGGGACGTTAAACCTCAAATCAAACAAACAAAACTTCATAAAAAGCCAACAAATCCCCACCCCTAAACCATATATATTCTTGTTCTTTATGATAAGAAGCATTAAGTGACACCAACCTGGGGGTCCCCCCAGATGTGCCGGGGACATGCCCCATCCCCTCCACTTCATAAAATGCCGTTTATCTCAGAAACCATTCAGATCTCCACCCCTAAACCATATATATTCTTGTTCCTTATGATAAGACGAACTCAACGACACCAAGCTGAGGGTCCCCCGGGATGTGCCGGGGTCTTGCCCCATCCCCTCTACTTCATAAAAGGCCAAATTATCCAGAAACCTTACCGATCCCCACCCTTAAACCATATATATTCTTGTTCTTTGTGATAAGATACATTCAGTGACACCAACATAGGGTTCTTTCAGGGCTCGCCCGGGCCATGCTCCACCCTTCAACTTCACAAAAGACCATATATCTGAGAAACTGTTCAGAGCCCTACCCCTAAGCCATATATATTCTTGTTCCTTATGATAAGAAGCAATCAGTGACACCAGCATGCCCCCCCCCCCCCCCTGTGGTGCCATCATGGGCCATGCTCCACCCCTTTACTTCATTAAAAGCCATATATCTCAGAAACCGGTCAGATCCCCACCCATTAACCATATATAGTCTTGTTCCTTATGATAAGACCCCACTTCATAATAGGCCATATATCTCAGAAACTATTCAAATCCCCACCACATAATCACATATGTTCTTGTTCATTGTTATTAGACACATTCAGTCACCCCATTTTGTGGGTTCTGCAGGGGCAATTTCTCTCCCATCCACTTCATAAAAGGGCCTCATATCTCAGAAACTGTTCAGCATTAGGTTGCAACAATCTTGGGCTTTTCTGGAATCCACCATGCAAGAATTCCCCACTGCTTAAAAGGCCTTACATCTCAGGAGCCATATATATCCCACCGCTAAACAATATATGTCTCTGATCTTTTTTATAAGACACATTTAGTGGCACCAACCAGGGCTCAATTGGGTTCATGCCCCACCCTCTCTACTATATAAAACACCTAATATTTCAGATACAGTCCACATGAGTGCTCATTTGTGACTGGGGTTTGTTTGGGAGACTTTATAATTGGTAGATTAAAATCATACCAATCATGTTAAAATACATGTCTGCCATTGGGCAGTGCCCATCTGAGCTCCGGTTTATGAAATTTGGCTCTTTGGTTTGTTTACTATGGCAAGTCAAGTTTCCATTGACTTTTAATGGGGAAAATTGAAAAATGACATTTATGCCTTTTAAGATATTTTGTCAAACTTACATAGTTCCTTTAATAATGTTCTTTTAGGCCTATTGGTTGCCACAGATAGGAAATTGTCAGTTGTCATCTGTTGTCCTGCAACAACACATTCAAGCGACATCAGACCTCTGAAGCCACTAGGCTGATTGGGTCCAACTTTTATCTGTAGCATCCTTGGGCGCAGGGCTTCCATGGTTAATTAAAATACTTTGCTGCCAGTCGGCAGTGCCCCCTGAGCTCTGGTGAGCATAGTGGCCCATGGGCCTCTTGTTCTTATTTCTGCTGAAAATGTAGATTGTGGGTACTCGTTAGAACCGCCGCATCGGTTCGGAACACCAGGGTCAGAACATAAATTTCTATCCCAGGGTAAAATCACGGATTTCCTTGTCCGGTGTGCAAGAATCTCATTTATCATATGACGTCGCGTCTGAGAGTGTAATAACGACATGTAATATTTTCGATAATCCACTAGTGGATTAAACATGCAAATTAGCTAGATACGTCCCGTAACGTTACATGTAGACGTCCTTAATACATGAACACTCATGTAAGATCCTCTATATTGTTCATGGGTAGGTTAAACAAAATGTTCGTTTTATCGTTATAGTAAGAATAAGCCCTCAGTTCCTAAAAAACCTATGTACACATGGATTAGATTTGGCAAAATAAACATTGGCAGAAATAAAAATTGTCCCGTTCGGAATATTCATTACGAGAACACGCCTTTACAAATATATTGTAATTTTTATCGCCGAAAAAACGAAAATTTGGAGAGAAAAATTTGTGATATTTTTCTTATTTCTGCTTAAAATATAGATTGCCGGTACACGTTAGGACCGCCTCATTGAGGCGGTTCTAACGAGTACCCACAATCTATATTTTAGAGCAGAAATAAGAAACATAAGGTTTACTCCTGTAAACCCCAGTTTTACTAAATAAAAGTGGGGTTTAAAGGGTTTACATATAGGCGTGTTTTCGTGATGAAATGAAATAATGAAAAAGTTACTTACGAAAACAAAGAACGCAACCATTTAAATATAGATGGGAAGGAAAGGATCTGGGAAATGCAGTTGCCTTGCCCTTTACGTCTACATTATGATAAATCATCCGTGTGGCACAGTGCATTTATCAGATGTACAAAACGGTTAGTTTTCTGATCATTTGTTTGTTTGTTTGTTTTTTGTTTGTTTGTATTGGAGTTAAACGGCCCAGTCAACACTATTTAGGTCATTTTGAGCCAGTCAGTTTACCTATCCACACTTGTCTGGGCAGGCCTATACGCAAGCGATTAACCACTACATTGCACATTCTAACGCCAGAAACTGACATCAGCGGAAGGGAGAGAATGACTATTGAAAAGATTTCATGATCAATCTCCATAAACAATGTTGCCAACCCCGGCAGGTATTGAACCCCCGTCCTCCTGATCACCAGTCAGACACGCATCCGACTGAACTACCGAGGCCGGCTATAGTTTTCCGATCAAAGTCTTTGATAGATTTCGTATTTTCACTCAAAACATAGGTTGTTAGTGCTCGTGAGGTCCGTTTCAGTGAGGCGGTTTTCACGAATACACACAAGCTATGTCTCGGAGCAGAAATAAGAAAAATAATGTATACCCATGTAAACCCCATTGTTTTCCAAATGTTCCGGTTCGCGATCCCAGTCGAGATTTTACTTTTTACGCAGCGCTCTGACGCCACATGACATGAAGACAGGCGCTGTCAAAAATAACTGATACCTGAATTTTATACCCGGTCAGCGACAGTCACATGCACAAGAGCTAGCGGGAGACTTCTGTGCTTAGTAATCTTGATAAACAATAGACCGAAAAGCATCACGAAAACACACCTATATAATACTGACCCCCTTGAACGCCACTTTTATATAGTAAAGCTGGGGTTTAGAGGGGTAAACCTCTTTTTCTCATTTCTGCTCTAAAATATAGATTGTGGGTACTTGTTAGAACTGCCTCGATGAGGCGGTTCTAACAAGTACCTACAATCTACAGTTTGAGCAGAAATAAGAAAATCGAGGCGCTTCTAACGAGTACCCACAATCTATATTTAAGAGCAGAAATAAGAAAAATATCACAATTTTTCATCTTAAAATTTTAATTTTTTTTCGGGGGTAATGTTTGCAATGAATTTATTTTGGCGTGTTTTCGTTATGGGAACATAAAAATACTTTGGCCCAGGTGTACAGAATTAACGAGGTTCTTAGTAAGCGTAACTTATTAAGATATTGTGGAAATACTCCTAGCCTAATATTCTGAGGCAAAGAAAAGATGCACAATCGACTCAGATTTATTTGCAGCATAAGTACCCAAGCATGAGGCGCCCGCGCCCATCGGGGCTTGTAGAAATAGATCGGGCTGCTTAGTTCTTCCACGCAGAGCTGAAACCGAACGCACACGTACATGTATACTGGTAAACCACTTAGAAGGTCTAAGTCTGCCCAGGTAAAAAGGTGCGAGTCGGACCGTCCCTGCATATAAACCCTATTGGTTTGTTTGGGCGGTAGAGCTTGAAATGTGTTTTCATCTCGGTTTCGGGTAAACGTCCCACACGATTGAAAGCAAAATCACCTAAATAGTGCTAATGGGGACAATTCAAACAAACTAAGAATAAAAAAAAAACTGAATGAGACTAATATAATGCAGATAATAGTTCTTACTTTTTGCTTAGCAGTGAAATCGATGCATACCTGAAAAAAAGTAACAATGATATTTTTCACATTGTGAAAAGATATGAATTTTTCACATTATGAAAAATAACATGACCATGTTATTTTCACAGCAGAAGCCCGTAATAATTTTTGAAGTATAAAATATAAAGAAAATAATTAACTTTTTTTCTTTTCGATAACTGCAAAAAATATTTCATCTCGTGTTGAAAAATAATGATGTTCTCTCATGCTTCAAGCTCGTCTAATTCTGATTTTTTCAACACTAGATGAACCGTTTTGGGTATTCACCACAAAAAATTAAATATCCTCTATATACCATAAATGAGCTAATATTAAGCTAATAATATTTAGTGTGCTTCCATCACGTGAACAAGTCCGTGAAATAAAGACCCCCACTAAACCCCACTTCATATAGAGAAAACGCGGTCTGCGGGGTTTAACATTAGTTTTCTTATTTCTGCTCCACGAAAAAGGTTGTGGGTACTCGTTAGAACCGCCTCAATGAGGCGGTTCTATCGAGCACCCAAAACCTATGTTTGTAGTATAAATAAGAAACAATATCACACATTTTCATCAGAAAAATTACCTTTTTGAGGTTGAAAAAATGCACTATATCACACGGATGTGTTATCGTAATGCGCGCATAGCTGAAACAGATTTTGTTTGTTTGTTTGATTTGAGGTTTAGCGTCCCCGTCAACACTGTAAATGCCATTTTGGAGACGCTGCTTCCAATTTTGTGTGACTTTTACCTGACACTAAGATGAAATGACATCTCGAGCCCTGTCGCCCAATGAAACCAATAGGGTTTTTAAGCATGGACGGGTCGACTCGCACCGCTTTACCTGGGCAGGCGTAGGTCCGCTTAACGGTTTAAGCTCTGCATGGAAGCATCGTGCAGCCCATCTATTTCTACAAGCGCCGATGGGCGGGGACCGTTTGCTGAAACAGCCCGAACTTTAAGGTATTGGTTGACCGCTTAGAGGGTAAAAGCCTGTCCAGAAAAAAGTGTTGTGCGTAGGAACTTCCCTTAAATCCTAGCTGTTCTTTTGGGTCATAGGGCTTGAGATGTCCTTTAATCCGAGTGCCGGTTAGAAGTCCCACAAAATCGGAAGCAGCCTCCAAAATGACCTAAATAGGGTTAACGGGGACGTAGATCCTTAACACAAACAAGCAAATGTTAGGCAGCCGGGCTCATTCGTTTATACTGTGATCGCGAAAGCGTGATACTAGTTGCAAGCAATCCGTATAGTACGTGTATAGAAAATAGGAGCTTTTTTCGTGACGTACTTCCGGTTCTAAAAATAGAACGGGAAAAGCCCTGGCCGTCAACTGTCGTATTGCTTCAATGCAGTGTGACAAATAAAATGTTAATTACAGCGTAAAACAGTGGAATTCTTTTAAACTTTTGACGAATTCTAATGTAAGATAATGTAAGAAACAGTGATATGCTGCCAGGTGTGAAATTTCAGCACACCCCAAGTTTTTTTTTCTTAGTTAACTGCTCTTAAAGATATATAGTACGTACCACCCAACAGGATCCTCTCTCTCTCACACAATCTCTCTTTCTCTCTCTCTCTCTCTCTCTCTCTCTCTCTCTTCTCTTCTCTCTCTCGCTCTCTCTCTCTGTCTGTCTGTCTGTCTGCCTGTCTGTCTGTCTGTCTGTCTGTCTGTCTGTCTGTCTGTCTGTCTGTCTGTCTGTCTGTCTGTCTCTCTCTCTCTCTCTCTCTCTCTCTCTTAGCGTACCAGTATTAGCGAGCGTAGGTAAATGTAAATTACAGTTTGTCGTTTAACGTGTCAACAACGTCGTGTCTACATCAAACCAACATCAATGCGATGCATTGAATTTGACTTTCCAACGTCTATGAAACGGCAGAGCATTGCGTTGGCGATAATACGGCGCTTAATAAAATGACATTTGCCCAGTGCTCGGACCCATCAAGACTCAGTTGGATTTGAACATTTAATTCAAAACAAACATAGAACACCCCTTCAGTGCATGAGAATGATACACTCCTTCGCAAGTGTAAGATTTTACAGTGTGTTCAACCTTACCAGCCCTTGCATTAACCCATTTGGTACCGGAAACCCCAAAAGGGGTAAGTGGCAAACAGTGCAGGCCCAGATCAGACGCAACAGAACGCGGCGTCTGATCAGGGCCTACACTATTTGCCAAAAGTTTAGCCGTTTTCCAAATAAATTTTGAAGAAAAAAAGACCTGGAATCTTCAATTTATTAAAATAGATGGATGGATGGATAGAGAGAGAGAGAGAGAGAGAGAGAGAGAGAGAGAGAGAGAGAGAGAGAGAGAGAGATCAAAGTTCTGTCCGTATGTGATAGCTATACTTGGATAGCGAATAAAACGAAAGGTTCCGTAAAAACTTATTTTGTAAGTAAGCTTTCGTGAATAACGGTATCTCAAGCCATTGACATGGGTCATTCACGAAGAGATTTTCGACAATTAAAAACGGATCCAGGACAAATGAATTTCAGTAATAAAAGCAAAATATCATTCTTTCCTTCTCGAGCAATTATTTCAATTTAAACGGGTATATTTATCTCAAAATGTCTGAATATTGTTAGCATTTTATGTTCCGCCAATACATTTGAATAGCGATGGCCGTTTCAATTGACGGCCAGTGTTTTGCGCATGCGCAAGAATGACGTCATAAACGGAATTCCTAAAACCTCCTATAGAAACGAAATGTATCAAGTTACAATTATTTCATTTTAAAAAGGGTATTAATAACTCAATCACATAATCGATAATTTGAAATAATAGTGGTTAACAGACATTGTTTCTAAACCTGTAAATATGACTTGTAAATATTTTCGTTCACCCAACTATATCTAGTGTCCCTTAAGCGGACGTGATTGTCAAACTGAGTAGGTCCAACTGGGTTTACCATTTAAAATGTTCCAAGAAGACCAGCCCCAGCCTGTGTTCATCATTAATAGATAGAATTTTTGTGTTGACAATGTTTCGGCGACTGAGGATAAAATGGAAGGTTCTTATTTTGATAATGGTTTCATGTTGGTTGTATGGATATTTGTTACTCGCTGGGCTGAGGAAAAACTGTGTTATGTCACAGAATGAAGACTGTAATATAAGTTCTTCCTGTGAAGAAAACCATTGGAAGAAAAGGTTTAAAATTCTCGAGGCAGCCAAGAAGAACGCATCGCTCGGACCAGGTGATTTTTTTTCATATTATAAATTCTGAAGTTCCTGTTTCTCATCGCCTTAATTACTACCCAAACGATACATCATTACGAAAGCACGCCTATTCAAACATATTGAATTTTATTTCCACCAAAAAAATAATAAAAAAATTCGGGTAAAAAAAGAATCTGATATTTTTCATATTTCTGCTCAAAGCGTACATATTTGCGACAGTTTATTATTCCGCGATATACTGCCGGAAACTCAAAGTCATCAAGTTACGTCACTTTTCATTAGCTGTCGTTATGTTTTACGCAGCTCAAAAAGCTTACCACTTTAAAAATAGTACACTATTTCAACAAAAAAAAACTGATTAAGTGCATTAGAACGAGGATAACTATATTCAAAACTGTCATTTCGGGAGTTAAATCGTCGGTTTTACGATTGTAAATTCCGTTTTACGGTGAAACGCCGTAAAATGCATCAATTTACCTCGCCATATGACAAAATTAAGGCAGCTATCCCCGTAGTCAAATCCAAATATACCCTATGCTTTAAACGACTGCTGCGACTTCGATTGCCGACGTCCGCCATATTATGATAACAATACTGTGATGTTTAGTGACATCATTACACGTGTAATGACGTCAACTTTATTACGTCAACTTTAAAGATGGCATACATGGCGTCGTATTCAACCAGTGTACACGAAATACGCGAGGATGTTCGATTTTATTCTATCTTCAATAGAATAAAACGGGAAGGATAAGAGTTTTTTATCCTACGCCTCATCTGATGTGCGAGAAAAATGCGATAATAAAATTTCGCACTACGAAAACACGCCTATACAAATACATTGTAAATTTTACCGCCGAAAAAAAAGAAGAAAAAAAAAATACGATGAAAAATTGTGAATTTTTTCTTATTTCTGCTCAAAATATAGATTATGGGTACACATTAGAACCGCCTCATATTTTGATTGTGGGTACACATTAAAACCACCTCGATGAGGCGGTTCTAACGAGTACCCACAATCTATATGTAAGAGCAGAAATAAGAAAAATAATGTACACCCCTGTAAACCCTAGTTTTACTATTTAAAGTGGGTTCAAGGGGGTCATAGTTATATAGGCGTGTTTTCCTGATGGACTATGCGCATGTATGTGTACAGCTTGGCGCATTCTACTTAAGAAACAGATCAGCTAGCAGTGAAGTGCTGAGTAATAAATCACAATCAGTTGTAAAGTATCAAATTACGAGCGAGTCATTTTTCTGCTTACAACTGACCAACTAACTCTGATTTGTTACTTCACACACTAGAGCTGATCTTTTTCAGCAATAACACACTTAAAATCGGCAAACTGTCCATATAAGCGCGCTTATTCTGATTAGCCTGTACACACGCATGCGTGCTGTGTTAGAATAGTAGATAACGTCATGTCATAAAAATGATATGACCACACGTGTAACATTAAAGGATCATCCATGGTTTTTCATCCGGGTCCCGAGGAAGCTGTTTGAACACGATTACGATTCTAAAGGCATATTGTGACGTAAAGCCCAAAACCCCCATATAAACTCTTCAAATGGGACTCTAAAAGCCAGCATGACGGCTAGAGTAGAACGTTGTTTACAATGACGTCAGATACGCCATATCGTTCTGACGCCATCATAAAAAAAAATAACAGCTTTATTCAGGGTGATAAGGTTACGTCACTCAACGAAACATGAACACAGCAAGGCCGTCTTGTGATATAAAAAGTTCAAACAAGCTGAGCACGCGAATTTCATAATTTGGAACTTGGTTTTAGTCGTTTGACCACGGATTCTGGTCCATTCAAGAAAAGCTTCATTAAACTTTGTTCATATGATTTTATGCAAGAGAACATAGTAACTGGCGCGTTACCTCATGACGTCGTTCGTGACAACCTTACATTACGAAAAGACGCCTATTCAAATATATTGGACAATTTTACAACCAAAAAATGAAAATTTTCTAATAAAAATGTTGATATTTTTCTTATTTCTGCTCCAAACACAGATTGTGTGTACTCATTAGAACCGCCTCAACGAGTCGGTTCTATCGAGTACCCACAATCAATATTCTAGAGCAGAAATAAGAAAAATAATATATACCCCTGTAAACGCCAGTTTTACTAAATGAAAGTGGGGTTTAAGGCGTCAAATTTATATAGGCATGTTTTCGTGATGTGCTTTTCTATAGAAATCCATTGGCAATACAATCCGATTCAAACCCTTATTTGGGCCCCGTCAAGCGATTTTGGTACGTATCGCCTATGCGAGCAGCGAAGGTTCAGGCGAGCCTGCGCATCCGCGCAGTCTCGCCAGAACCTTCGCTGCTCGCTCATACAAGCAGTGAATCAAGAGGAACCGTCAGACAGAAAGCAATATCCCTGGCCCCTCTGAATGGCTGGGCATGCGCAGTTAAAATTTGTCATGACGGAATGCTCGAAGACACAAATTCGCTTGGCGGGGCTCATATGATAAACAAAATCTTACACTCGTGGTCATTTCATTCAAAATATTTATGAAATTCGCCAGAGGGAGGCTAGTTTCATAAATTTCATACGATATGAAACGAGCACTCATGTAAAATCCTTTATATTTTAAAGGGGCAAATGGTCTCGGAGTACATTTGAATTATCACAGACTCACCGAGATAGACAGAAGGCAACTGAATATGGGACACAAACGACACGGTTTCAACACGTTTGTAAGTGATCTTGTGTCAGTTCATCGAAGTCTTCCAGATCTGCGACCCGAGAGGTGAGCAACAAAACACATCTGTTCTTTCATATCTCTAAAACTGTTTTGTTTAAGAAATAGATCAGCTCTAACTGTGATTTGTTGTGTAATAAATCACAGTTTGGAGGTCAGTTGTAAAGTAGACAAATCACGAGCGCGTAGCGCTTGTGATTTGTCTACTTACAACTGACCGACAAACTGTGATTTATTACCCAACAAATCACTGGCTAGAGCTGATCTATTTCGATTCTAACACGCTGAAAATCGGCAAAAATAATGTTGTTTCCTTCAAAATCTCACAACTTTTCGCCATTGTTAGAAGAAATCCCGCTAAAATTATCGACTGAAAAACACGTGCATTTATATCCTTTTCTAACGTTTTCGATGCCAGAAAATGACGTTACACCGTCTAACGTCAAGTTAATCGACTAGTGACGTCATAAATTTGCAGTTTTTTATGACGTCACACGTCACGCTCTTCCGAGCTGTGATTTGTTGCAGAATAAAACACAGTTATTTTGCATAGCCTATATAGGCGCGCTGTGTTAGAATTGTTTATTTTTAACGTCCCCGTCAAAACTGTATAGTTCATTTTGGAGACGTTGCTTCCAATTTTGTGGGACTTCTACCCGACATTGAGATCTAATGGCATCTCAAGCCCACCAATAGGGATTATAAGCATGGATTGGGCCGACTCGCACCGCTTTGCCTGGGCAGGCTTAGATCCTCTAAGCGGTTTACCACTACTCGTGTGCGGGTCGGTTTCAGCTCTGCGTGGAAGCAGCATGCAGCCCATCTATTTCTTCAAGCCCCGATGGACGGGGGCCGCCTTAAAACTGTTATTTTTCGATATTAATTTGTGATATTTTTCTTATTCCTACTCGATATATAGGTTGTGGGTGGTCGTTAAAACCGCCTAAATGAAGCCGCCTCATTTAAGCGGTTCTAACCCATGTCCTAAATGGAGCAGAAATAAGAATCAAAGCACTGAGAGTACTGGTGGGTCAATTGTCACTGAGAGGATTTCCAGACACTTCGGCCCCACTACCACCTCGGCCCCTAGACAGGTCGGCCCTAGACACCTCGGCCCTAGTCACCTCGGCCCTAGACACCTCGGCCACACCGTCACCTCGGCCTCTAGACATCTCGGCCCCAAAGACACCTCGGCCCCACTTTTGACATCTGTTACGGTATGAGCATTTATATCATGTTAAAATCGGCCCCGCCCATCGGGACTTCAAGAAACTGACAGACTGTGGCATGAGTACTGGTAAACCACTTAGAGGTTCTAAGCCTGGCCAGGAAAAGCGGTGCGAGTGGGGCCGTTCATACATATAAACCCTATTGGTTTCATTGGGCTGCATGGCTTGAGATGTCATTTCATCTCAATGCCGGGTAAAATTCCCACAAAATTGGAGGCAACGTCTCCAAAATGCCCGATACAGTGTTGATTGGAGCGTTAAACGTCAAATCTAACAAACAAAACATCATGTTAACAAGCCCGTTTAATGAAGACCCCGCTAAACCCCAGTTTATATGGGGCAAACTGGGACTCATAGGGACATACATTATTTACATCACCCTTGAATCCACAGTTTTATTTAGTAAAATTGGGGTTTACAGGGGTTAACCATATTTTTATTATTTGAGCAGAAATAATAAAAATTCCACAATTCTTCCTCATATAATGTTCGTTTTTTCGGCGGTAAAGTCACAATGTATTTGTATAGGCACGTTTTCGTAATTCTTATTTCTGCTCCAAGATACAGGTTATGTGTTATATAATTTTGGTTTTACGGAATCTTCTATTAAGTTGTTAGAAAACAAGATCAAATTATTTTATTGCTATTTTTATTTTTATTTCATATAAAAATAACAAATAACCAATGAGACGTTTATAATACATATAACAACGCATACACGACATTTTCAGGTTAACTTGGACTACACTCTTAAGGACAGCATATCCCCCGCCGCCTTCAACCGTGACGTTGACCTTGAGTCAGCATCACGAAAAGTGGGGTTTAACGGGTTGTTCTAATTGTGAATATTTGATACTGATTGTCAAGGAGCCTTTTCTACAAGACTATAGTGCACATCCAGATCCATCTGATCTGGATCTACACTGTCATTCAGTTTGCGACTTTTAAATGAATACATGTATCAAGTAATTTGAGGGTTTGATAGTCAGAAATGTGACTAATAAATAAATTAATTAAATAAATAAATAAATTATACAGTATACTTGTTACTGTCGGTCTTTAAATATGAGCTGAAATGACAATCAAATAGGAATTTCTAAATGTGTGAATATTGATGACAATGGAAACATACTGAGCAATTCCTACAAAAGTACGAGCAGTGAAGACTTTGCACACAGTGCACATCCAGATCTACACTGTTTACCAATAATATATACATATAGTATACATGTATCAAGTAATTTGAGGGTCTGATAGTCAGAAATGTGACTAATAAATAAATAAATAAATAAATAAATAAATAAATAAAGTATACAATATACTCGTTACTGTCTTTAAATAAGAGCCAGAATGACAATCAAATGTGTGAAAATTGATAACAATGATCCGTTTATCATCAAGGATCTCTTTATTGGGGAAAAGGGATTAGTAACGCCTGGTTGTTTATTGAGCTTCACACTTTACCAATTTAAGTCAATAATTAATTGTTCTTGTGAAACTTTTTACTTAATAGTGTACTAACCTGAAAGTCATTAATCCTTATCCCGCTGATCACGATAATCCTTATCTTTGCAAACAGTGTAGATCCTGATCAGATTGCTTCTGCCCCCTAAATCGGATCTGCACCGTTTTTCATGCAGTTTTTTTAATTGCATGCATACATTATATTAATTGGTTTACTTACGAGGATAATTCTAGTTCATTGAACCTGAACACTGATGATTACCTAATAAATAAATAAATAAATAAATAAATAAATAAATAAATTGTTTGTATTGGAGTTTAACGACCCAGTCAACACTATTTTAGTTCATTTTCGAGCCGGTCAGTTTACGTATCCACACTTAACCTGGGCAGGCTTATATGTAAGCGGTTAACCATTACAGTGCACATTTTTTTCGCCAGAAAGTGACAACTGCCCTTCTTGAATCACCGTTAAAAGCAAAGTGGGGCCGAAGTGTCTAGGTATATGGGGCCGAGGTGTCTAGGGGCCGAGGTGTCCAGGGGCCGACCCGTCTAGGGTTTCAATTTTATGTGGGGCCGAGGTGGTTTTGGGGCCGAGGTGTCTAGGGGCCGAAGTGTCTAGGGGCCGAGGTGTCTAGGGGCCGAAGTGTCCTGTTACCACTGAGAGTATGCTGGGGAAATAGTCCTCATTAACACGCCTATTCAAATATATTGTAAACTTTAGCACCGAAAAAAAACGAACATTTTAAGATGCAAAAATTGCGATATTTTTCTTATTTCTGCCCAAAATATAGATTGTGGGTACTCGTTAGAACCGCCTCATCGAGGCGGTTCTAACGAGTACCCAAAATCAATATGTTAGAGCAGAAATAAGAAAATTAAGGTTTACCCCTGTAAACCCTATTTTTACATAAAAGTGGGGTTCAAGATTGTCAAAATTATATGGTGATTTCGTGATGTTATCTCTAAAACGGTTAATTTTCGATGAAAATTTGTGATACTTTACTTTACTTTGCTCCAAACATAAGTTGTGGGTGCTGGTTAGAACCGCCTCATTTAGGCGGTTCTAACGAGTATCCATAACCGATGTCTCGGAGCGGAAATAAGAACAATGAATAAATCTGAAAACCCCAGTTTCGTCTGTATAAAGTAGGGTTTACCAGTCAGAGCTTTTGCTTGGTTGTGTGATTTTGAAAATCACTTAACGTAGTGTTTTTCTTCGCTTTCTTAAAAATATTGAAGCCTCCATGGTGAAGTGGTTACGCTACTCGCCTTGTAAACCAGGGGTCGCAGACCAGGCTTCTCCAGTCTTTCGGATGAGTCTATAAACCGAGGTCCCGTGCCGGCCTCAGTGGCTCAATCGGATGCGCGTCTGACTGGTGATCAGGTGGACGCGGGTTCGACTCCCGCCGGGGTCGGCAACATTCTTTCGTGGAGATTGATCATGAAATCTTTTCTACGGTCATTCTCTCCCTTCCGCTGATTCAAGAAGGGCAGTTGTCAGTTTCTGGCGAAAGAATGTGCACTGTACTGGTTAACCGCTTACGTATAAGCCTGCCCAGGAAAGTGTTGATAGGTAAACTGACCGGCTCAAAAATGACCTAAATAGTGTTGACTGGGCCGTTAAACTCCAATACAAACAAACAAAACCGAGGTCCCGTCTCCGTATGACCTTAGCTGTTGATAGGACGTAAAACTCAAACACTCAGTCACTCACTTCATTAAAATATTTGAGTTTTTCCCCGTGATCAGAAAACGAAATCACTGCATTCAGTGATAAAACTGTATTTAGTTTTGTCCCTTCCTTCTGCGTTTCATTTGCAACAGTGATCGGCCAATTTTTATGACGCTCATATGTGATTACTTTTGGTATACCCTTCAACTTTTAACGCACTGCGCGTACGTATAATTCGAGTGCGCGTACCATATTTTCTTTCCATTATTAAACGCATGAAACTCCAAACTTATCATAAAAACTATCCACATTCTCCTAAAAATTCCAGAAACACTTTTAAAACGAAGCAGAAAGTCATCAAAAATCACCTGTAATTCGCTTATTTTTCGCGATTTTTACCTTAAGTACAGCCTGTGGCCATGTGACTCAATGGCGCGTCTATAGCATTAACGCTTGGGATAGCTTCTATTACGTAAAATTCAATAAATTCAAAATAAAACCAATCAAAAGGCAAAAAAATGCTGCTTCCTCTTGGACAGAAAAATAACCGCAACAACGTGATTTCTATGATCAGCTGTTTAAGGGCATATGCTACGAAATACTTCCAACATTGAAAACTGTTTAAGAGTCACTATATGTTCAGCATCATATACTGGCTCACCAAATTTGAAATAAAAACCATATGTCACCGTGCTAAATCTTAAGTAATCTGAACAAGAAGGAAATCACCCTAAACTGTTTTCCCAGATATATCAGAAAACAACCATGTTAGTAAATAGCATGTCAAAAATGACTTTTGCCTAGGTTTGAAAATTTTTTCAGTCAGATTGACATATTAAAAGATACTGCTGCCTAATTTTAGCCTATTTTTCAAGCTCAGCGCTTTTTTTTTTTTTTTTTTTTTTTTGCAAAACCAATTTTGTCATCAACCAAAATATCATTAAAAATAATTCATTGTCTACCATGTTTGGACCATACAGAAAAATGCTACATTGAAATTTTCATAAAACAAGGTTTTTTCTCTAGAGGATGTTTTCAGAGAATGGAAAATTAAAAGAAAACTAGGGGTCACCGTGCTAGTTTCTGTTTTATTAAACAAACCGTTCCCCTAACCCCAGCTGAAATACATGGTAAAAATACATATTAATTCTATGAAAAGATGGTGAAACACACACAGATAACTTGGATTTACTTGTAAATAGCAGCTGGCCATAGTATGCATTACAGCAAATCGTTTAAGTAAGTCTGTAACCATTTAGGTTGATCTGATCTTCAGTAAATGCCGAAAAATTAAAATTTTCAAAAGTTGCAATGTTCCTGTTTAAGTGAAGTTTATTGCCAAGCTGAACATGTTTAATAATGAAATGAACCCAAAACAATATCTGTTCCACAAATTCCAACCATTTCCTGACCCAAGAACGGTAAAATGTTGGCGCTGGCATAACTTTCATTTTTGATGATCATACAAAAATGGTGAATTCGTAGCATTTGTCTTTAAGTAAGGGCTCAGACTGTTTACAGGGGTTGCCTTTACATTGGCTCATTAACGTGATTTGTTTTATTATACAATATGCTTCAGCCATTCAGCACTTTGTAGTCTTTTCATGTGATCATGCAAAATCTGTGTGTACTTTACACTGCACTTTGTCCAGTAATATAGCTCTGAATGGTTTTGTTTGTTTAATTTGAGGTTTAAGGTCCCCGACAACACTAGATATGTCATTTTGGAGTCGGTGCTTCCAATTTTGTGGGACTTTTACCCGACATTGAGATGAAATGACATATCAGTCCCTGCTGCCAAATGAAACGAATAGGGTTCATAAGCATCGACGGTCCGACTCGCACCGCTCTGCCTGGGCAGGCTTTGTTAGGAGGCCTTCATGCGGACTGAACAAATTATTTGTCTAAATCGCGACGGAAGTAAGGGCGAGGATTGTGGCCACGTAAAATCGATTTAAGCCCCCCAGTGGAAATCTTCCACTGACCGTTCCAAGGCGGCTCTTCTGTGGCGATTTATTTTATGTTGTTGTTTGTTACTTACTGTGTGTATCACTTGTGTCTTTTAGTTTCGGATGACCATATGGCCATTTTGTGGGAAAGTAACTGTCCTTATGGCCTTCCTTTGTTTAGGTTTCCATTATGGTCTGGTCGCTTAATGTTTGTATTTCTTTCCCTTTGGTGTCTTTTATGGGTGGAGTAAGTTAATTGTATCAATTCCTGATCTTTGTTTTACATCTACTTTGATCCTCTAAGCAGTTTACCAGTATTCGTGTGCGGGTCTGATTTGGCTCTGCGTGGAAGCATCGTGCAGCCCATATATTTCTTCAAGCCCCGATGGGCGGGGGTAATATAACTCTGAATGGTACCAGCGTAATAAGCATGCCATCTTTTTTGCCTACTTAACCCTTCGACTGTGTAACACGACTAGAAGATGGGGAACTTTATCGAAGGCTTTTGAAAAATCTAAAAGCACAGCGTGGATCTGCTCCCCATCACGAAGCCCTGCTGCCAGGTCTTGTACCATCAGGATAAGCTGGCTCTCGGTTACATTTGTTGGGATTCAAAATAATAACTTCCTCGTTCCTGTTGTATCTTTTGATCCTTGATGTGTATGTAGAATAGTTGTAGTATAGCACTGACAAGTACCCTACCTTCAAGCCACTCTTTACAGGCAATTTTCTTCGTTAGACGTAAAACGCCGCGTTACTACTAACATGCCGAAAAAAGTTTGGTCGGTAGGTATATATAGTAGAAACATTTTTTATTATTTTATTTTTCCCCGAAAAAACAGGACCGGGCCTGTATTTTTTAAGTGTTTATGTTTTTATTTGTGTGTGTGTTTTTTATTAAAATTGTCATGTTGAGACTTGCACTGTGTGTCATAATTCATTTTAGATGCTAAAAAATGTTAGCTCTGAATTTCGGAAGGAACTACAAAAATATACTAAAAAACGTGAAACTACTCTGGGAAAACGCAAAGACAACAATGGGTAGGCTCAGAAATTGAAAATGGTAGGGTCGATGTTTTAATTTTTTATTTTGTTCTTTTATTGGAAATAATAGTAGAGTCGGGAGGGGTGGGGTCTGAAGCAGGGTCGGTCGGGTTAGCGGAAACGCGGTTATTTATTAGGCCTTATATACGAGTAAGAAGGATGTGAGCATGCCACCAAGTTTTCTGTAGATGTGCTGAGTGTTGTAATTACTTAGATACCTAGACAAACATTGTCCCTTATTTTTCCAGTTTTAAGAATTTTTCAGGTTTCAACATTGTCCTATTTTGTTTATTTCCTTACAACAATATATAGATAGCCTGCAACTGCAATAAGTTGGTTGGTAGCAGTTTACAGGGGGAACAACCTACGTCAGAGGAGTGACGTCATAACCATTCTTAGGTTTGCCGGCGTTTACTACTCAAAAGGCATTTGTCACAACAAGTAGCCGCAGTCGGTGCATTAGATCATAAAAGAATCAAACATTCTGTAATATGTCACAGAAATGTGGCTCTTTCTTGAATAATTCGACACAAGCTGATTTGGCAATGATGTCGGAACTATCATTGTTTACAGTGCCGAATCAAATCTTGTGGCGAAGCTATCAAAGTCTTTTCAATGTTTCCATGTGGAATTAGCTCACTGATGGCATGCAAATATTGTTCGTTACCAGCTGAAGTATGTTTTCTGAAGACTCGTAATGTACAAATCTAGTTTGAAGCATTTTATTTACCCTATTTACACCAATATGGCCGCTCCTGAAATAGGCACGACATCCCTGCTATGACGTAGGTTGTTACCCCTGAGTTTAAGTGCCACCTATTTCATATAATGAAGGCATGCACTAAATAACAGCGACGTAACATGATCATGTAAAATGTGTTACTGCAGATGCAGGCGTCTTCACTATCCCATGAACCTACCGTCAGCCAGTATAGTGATTATCTTCCGGGACGAACTACTCAGTATATTACTGCGCACTGTTTACAGTATTCTGGAGAATACCCCAGACCATTTGATCAAGGATATAATTCTTGTGGATGATGGGTCAACCATAGGTGAGTCAAGATCGATTCAATGGTAATTTATTCGTTGTAGACGACTAACAGTCTTAATGGTCCTCTTGTTAAAGACATCAATGCTCTATAGTCTAAGTACCTTTGTAAGAAAAGAAAAATGGTGTAGTCTGTACAAGGATAACTTTTTAAAAGTCCGAAACGGCTCGCCGAGCATTTGATTCTCAAGTTTTATCAATAAACATAACAGCTGTGAATGAATATTTCAACTTTTTCTTCAACTTGTATTTTCATGGAGCATTTTGTAAGACTAGTTAAACTTGACCAACCGCTTCTGAGGCACCCGAAGAGAACCATTGATTGTGGCATGTGCGTTACGGAGTTGCACCCTGGTAAAGTCTACAGTTTTAACCATCGTGATGTCTACAGAACGTCCGCTAGGTGGTTGCATCTGTAAGCCTCAGCTTCTTAGAAAGAGCAGAATTGATTGGTCGAGCTTAACATAGCCATTGACTACCTGAGTTTCAAATGAGGCAGGTTTTCAGCAGCAACAGACATGAAAGAGACAGAGCCAGGAAACAACTCCTTTTGCCAATTGGAACGTCGTTGGTTTCTTCGCTATTTCTTTGCGAATCCTATCGTATATCCGGCTGCCCGTGAGCGGGCCGGAAAAAGTATTACATACGCGGAAACATTTAGTATGTAGACTTGTAGAACATTGCTTAATATGCACAACAGGCTATATCAATGAACAATGACTTTAGCGCACACATATATTGCTAATGTTTATTTTAGGTATATAGTATTCTGAGCAACTTTTGTGTTCGGCAGGAAAAGTATCATAGACAAAAAGGGGGTGGGGGAATGAGTTACCTTTTCAAATAAGGTAACTCATCGTCTAGCTTTTAAAGAAGGTCGTTTTGTATAAAAGATATTTCTTTGTTTATGCTTATTTACTGTCGCTTAAAACCCACAGGCTTACATTCTGGTATGCGTTGCGCGATAACCTCACCAAAAGCATCGAAGTCTTATCCTTTCGGTTCATCATGCTCATATGAAATGACCCCTCGTTGATATCATCTATATACATTTATCATATGACGTCGCGTCTGAGAGTGTAATAACATCAGGAAATATTTTCGATAATCCACTAGTGGATTAAATACGCAAAGCAGCTAGATACGTCCCGTAACGTTACATGTACATGTACGACGTCCTTAACGACGTCGCGTTTACTAACGAGAGAATATTGACATTTTTGTTAACAATTGTGAATAAAATGCGTTTTAAATGTCATATGATAAATAGAATCTTGCATTCGTGCTCATGTATTATTGAATTTATTAAACTCGTCGAGGAAAAGGGATAAATTGCTCGACGAAGCCTAGCATTTTATCCTTATATCTCAACTCGTTTATGTATTATTGAATTTATTAAACTCGTCCAGGAAAAGGGATAAAATGCTCGTCGAAGCCTCGCATTTTATCCCTTTGCCTCAACTCGTTTAATAAATTTAATAATTCAATAGCACTCATGTAATATCCTCTATGTATTTCTCTTTTGAAGATGAACTGTTTACAAAGTTAGACATACACATAAGCACACTTCCTAAGGTATCTATAATACGACTGAAGACACCCAAAGGTCTAATGGTAGCGAGACAAACTGGAATTGAAAGGTCTAAGTCAGACTACTTCGTTGTCATGGATTCACATATGGAGGTTGTAACAGGTAAATATATATTCATCATATTACGTCGCGTCTGGGAATGTAATACCGCCATGTAATATTTTCGATAATCCACTAGTGCATTAAATATGCATATTAGGTAGATACGCTCCGTAACGTTACATGTGCGACATCCTTAACGACATCGCGTCTACTAATGGCGGGATATTGACATTTTTGTAAAACAATCGTGAATAAAATGCGTTTTAAATGTCCGATGATAAATAGAATCTTGCATTTGTGCTAATGTATTATTGAATTTATTAAACTCGTTGAGGAAAAGGGACAAAGCCTGAGGCTTGACAAAGCCTCGTATTTTATCCCTTTTCCTCAACTCGTTTAATAAATTCAATTAAGAAATGCATTTTATTTTTCTGCGGTTCATGAAAATTCGAACGCAGTGTGTCGCGTGCAAAGTAAATGAACCCGAAGGGGTTCATGTCAATTTTACTAGCGACCCGCTGTCGTTCATACTTTCAGAAAAAGCAGAAAAATTAAGTTTTTTTTTCTATATTTACATTCTTTGTCCCTCATCACTGAGCAAAAATGCTTATTTGGCAAACTTTTAAAGCTGAAAATCATTTACATGTGTGTTTATTCAAAGAGCGGAACAACGTTGACGTCGCCAACGCCCGTAGAGAACCATGGTTTAGAATGACGTCACGACGTCACTGAAAATCATGTGACTCGATGCGTTCATGGCAGTATGAACTACAATGTGTTCTATAGATTCACGTTAGGCTTTACACTGGCAATATAAATCTTAATACATGAACACACATGTAAGATCTTCAATATACATGTATTATAGGTTCTGAGAATTGCCGAATGGTCATGTAAATCGTTAAATGTTAGTATAACGAATTCAACATTTCGGAAAACAAACATTACTAAATGTAATATGCAAAATGAAAAACTAAAAGCAGAGCCCAGTTGACTGACTTGGAAGCAGGTTGGACTGGAATCAGAACGTTGCGGGAGACTTTGGAAGTTGTGTAAGGCAATATTCTGTCATGGATTTTGGTCATGAAAGTAACATTATATAACCATGACGAAAACGCACCTATACAAATACATTGAAAACTTTACCAACGAAAAAAAACGAAAATTTTAAGATGAAAAATTGTGATATTTTTCTTATTTCTGCTCAAAACTTGGATTGTTGTTGCTCGTCAGAACCGCCTCATCGAGGCGGTTCTAACGAGTACCCACAAACTATATTTTAGAGCAGAAGTAAAAAAAATAATGTTTGCCCCTGTAAACCCCAGTTTTACTATATAAAAACGGGATTGATCGGGGACAAAATTATATAGGCGTGTTTTCGTGATGAAACAGACAATTTAAAAATGAATAGCAACCGTGTTAGATTGCACGACCCGCAGAAAAAGCGACCGACTGAAGTCGGTTGATTTTCTAAGAGTGCCCTAAAATCACCGTGTCATTCTGTCAGTCTGTCCGTCTGTCCGTCTGTCCGTCCGTAACCCGTTTGTGAAAATTGGTGATAGTGACTTAACCGCTTGGAATATTTAAATAATTTTTGGCATACTGATAGATATCAATTAGATCTAACCAATGAACTTGCGAAATATTACATTCCATTTAGTATAGCCTCGCCGACGCGAAAAATGTGAAAAATTTCGAACTGCTTCTCCTCGGAAACCGTTGGGCCGATTGAAGTCAAATTTCATATGGAGCCTCTATGGGATGGGGGAAACCAAAATTTGCTCATGGGGTCCAGGTCACATGACCAAAATGGCCGCCAAGTCATATATGGTCTGTCTGTCTGTTCGTCCGTAACCCGTTTGTGAAAATTGGTGATAGTGACTTAACCGCTTGGAATATTTAAACAATTTTTGGCATACTGATAGATATCAATGAGATCTAACCAATGAATTTGCGAAATATTACATTCCATTTAGTATAGCCTCGCCGAGGCGAAAAATGTGAACATTTTCTAACTGCTTCTCCTCGGAAACCGTTGGGCCGATTGAAGTCAAATTTCATATGGAGCCTCTATGGGATATGGGAAACCAAAATTTGTTCATGGGGTCCAGGTCACATGACCAAAATGGCCGCCAAGCCATATATGGTAAAAACCTTTCAAAAATAGTCTTCTCCAGAACCACTGGACAGATTATGCCCATCATAAATTGCTAAAATGGTGACCCTGGGTTAACCTTGACCTTCTTTGTGCCAAGGTCAAACTTTGACACATATGCTTTTGTATTGGAAATGTGAGAATGCATTTTATCCTGCAAACGATTCAGAATACAGTACTAAAGTATAAGATATATTTTTGCTCCTTACGATAAGGTGCATTTATTGGGGGGAACCATTTTAGGTCAAGGTCATATGACCAAAATGGCCGCCATACCCATATATGGTAACACTCATAAAGCTAAAAGCATCCGGCGGGTCGTGCACTTCAGCTGAAGCACTGGTTACTTATATGGATTTCATTTGTTTGTTTGTATTGTAGTTTAGCGGCCCAGTGAACTATATTTTAGGCCGGTCAGTTTACCTATCCACACATTTCCTGGGCAGGCTTATACGTAAGCGGATAACCAGTACACTGTTTCGTTAGAATTCTTGAATCAGCGGAAGGGATAGAATGACCGCAGAAAAGATTTCATGATCAATTTCCGCGAAAGAATGTTGCCGACCCCGGCAGGGATCGAACCCGCGTCCTCCTTATTACCAGTCAGACGCGCATCCGACTGAGCTACCGAAGCCGACAACATGGATATGACATGTACACATAGCAAAGTAACATAATATGATACATGAACGATAAAGAAGTCTGTAATGGCATTACGAAAACACGCCTACACAAATACATTGTAAACTTTACCACCGGAAAAACGAAAATTTTACGATGAAAACTTGTGATATTGTTTTTTATTTCTGCTCAAAATATAGATTGTTGGTACTCGTTAGAACCGCCTTATCGTAATTTGTTCTACTTTACAACTGACCTCCAATCTGTGATTTATTACTCAACAAATCACATCTAGAGCTGGCCTTTTTCTTAACTACCATATTATCTCGTATACAGGCTGGCTTGAACCCTTGCTGTTTCGCCTTACACAACAACCAAAAGCTCTTCTCTGTTCCAAGGTTGGTTCCATAGACAACAAGGACTTCCGGGTTTCCTTTGATAACACCGACATAAGCAAGTTCGTTGCATTTAGTTTTCATCTCGACGAACAGTGGAATACATACAGTGATGCGTTTTTGCAAAAACATAGCAATCTCACTGAACCTATGGAGTAAGTTTATCTCAGTTGTGACAATCGAAGAGATCTTTGTATATAATTGCAGAGGGAAGACAAAAATGAAACTGCTCACACACTTTGAATCATTGACTAAATAAAAAATACCAGGTTCGTGTTTTTGATATCAAGTTTATCAGGCAAGGCTTCGAGAACGCTTGTAGAATCGCGAGGCTTGCCGAGCGATTTTACATGCGTTCTCGAAGCCGAGCCTGATAAACTTGATATCAAAAGACACGAATCTGGTATTCTATTTATCAGTTTATCCTCTTGTACACTCTTAGATTGTTTTTTACGATCACGTATCGATGGCCCTCAGTGCTTCCCAACATTCGACGGTCGATATATTTAGTATCAACTGACCATATTTTTTTCCTGTGGTTTTTGATAAGTAATTTTTCCATTTTTTTTTCAGTAATAATAACATTTTTGCCAATTTTTCTAGTAGTCCCATTCATTCATAAAAACGCAATGTCACGTTGACCTGATAAAGCTCACTTATCCTGAGAAAGCAGATCAAGGTGTTACAGTGCAGTTAATGTATGGGGTAACTGATAAAAGAGCATCCATGCAGCGCATGGCGGATGACTGATCAGACCGCACACATGTAGCGTTTTCAGGATTGTGGGAAAGAGCATTGCATTACGAAAACACGTCTATACAAATACATTGTAAATTTTACCACCACAAAATGAAAAATTTGAGATGAAAAATTTAGATATTTTTCTTATTTCTGCTCAAAACATAGATTGAGGATCCGCCTCGACGAGGCGGTTCTCACGAGTACCCACAATCTATGTTTTTGAGCAGAAATAAGAAAAAAAAATGTATAGCCCTGCAAACCCCAGTTTTACTATATAAATGTGGGGTTCCAGGGAGTCAAAATTATATAGGCGTGTTTTTGTGATGTTCTGGTTTTAGACAAAAGGTGTCTCGTTCGACCCTTGATTGTATCAGAAGTGAGAAATAGAAGGCCAGTTGGTGTGTGTGTTTTTTTTTTTTTTCCTTTTTCTATTTATATTAGTGTGTAGTGTGGGGGGGGGTGTTATTTTGTTTTATTGTTGTTGTTGTTGTTTTTTCGGTAAATGTGGCTTATGCCCACCTCGCAGGAAACCAGCTAAAGTTATGAAATATTCCTTAAATTCTTTCATGCGCCTTAAAGGTCAATCAAAACTCTAAAATCGAGGCGGTCCTGTTATTTTTTACGTCGAAACGTATGGTTTGTGATATATAATACCCAAAATTAGCGTATATTCCACAACAAAACTCTCTGAAAAAATACAGTAGGTCATAGAACAGGGGTACGTTTAAGCAACGTTAAATGGTACATGCCGTCGCACATTTTTCTATTATGATTTCATGCGGACTGAACAAATTATTTGTCTAAATCGCGACCGATTGTGGCCACGTAAAATCGATTTAAGACCCACAGCGGAATTCGTTTCATTGACCGTTCTAGGGCGGTTCTTCTGTCGCAGTTTATTTTTTATGGTTTGTCTTTGAGTGTTTGTATCGCTTATATTATTTTATTTTGGATAGCCAATTGGCCATTTTGTGGGAAAGTAACTGTCCTTTTGGCTTTCCGCTAATGATGTTTCCATTAGGGTCTGTTGTTTAATGTTTGTGTTTCTTTCCCTTTTGTGTCTCTGATGGGAGCTGTGGGTTAATTGTATCGGTTCCTGATCATTGCCTTCACTTCTATTTTGTGTTCACAGACTTTGATATGACGATCTCGGTAGTTGCAACCAATCAGATGATAAAGTAATGATCACGCACACGTTAGACGATTAACCCAGTGTGTTTATAATCTCATTACGAAAACACGCCTATACAAATGCATTGTAAACTTTTTCGCCGAAAAAAAACGAAAATTTTATGATGAAAAATTGTGACATTTTTCTTATTTCTGCTCACAATATAGATTGTGGGTACTAACGAGTACCTACAATCTATATTTCAGAGCCGAAATAAGAAAAATAAGGTCTACCCCTGTAAACCCAAGTTTTACTATCTAAAAGTGGGGTTCAAGGGGATCAAAATTATACAGGTGTGTTTTCGTGATGTTGAAATTGCTTTATGGCTTTACGGATTTACGGGCAGTCTACTAGGGTCCTACCAGATGCGGGAAACACTGGTTTTATTAAAGGAACGATGGCGAATTTTTTGGGTCTGCTTCGCTCGTTGCCCGATGTAATGAACGTTAAATAAACAACCTTTTATTACTTTACTTTATTTCCTATCCTAAAAAAAGTTGCACACAGTCGAGTGGCTACGTTGAAGTAATAACGTCGCTGTCGTTCAATCACATTGGAGACTTCATCCAGTGATCATATGACGTCGCGTGTGTCAGTGTTTTAAACAGAGTATGAACAGCATCCAATCCCAGTAGTTAAATGTTTTGAAAAAGAGGTAATCCTTTGGAAGCAATGAGGACAGAAAAGAAATAAAACTTATGGAGGGTACACGATTTTTTAGGGCCAGACTAGCTAGTTTCGGCCAATTAGGCCTCATCAATGACCCTCAAATATTTCATACATTCCGCACTGAGACCAATAGAAAATATGACTCACACTATGATTGCTTTCAGCAAATGAATTGAAATGCAAATACAGTAAGACCACCTAAAATTAAGACAAATTATGCTTTAAAAAGCATATTTAGAAGGTTTCAGGCATATTTTTCGTTTTGTTTTCTGCATCCAGTGTGCTCAAGTGGAAGACCACCTTTTGGGATTGTTCAAAAGTGGTCTTGAAGACCACTTTAAAACAGTCCCAAAGGTAGTCTTAATAATCGCGAAAACATACCTTTATAATAATGACCCCGTTGAACCCCACTATTACATAGCAAAACTGGGGTTTACATGGGTAAACCTTTTTTTCTTATTTCTGCTCTAAAATATAGATTGTGGCTACTCGTTAGAACCGCCTCATCGAGGCGGTTCTAACGTGTACCCACAATCTATATTTTGAGCAGAAATAAGAAAAATATCACATTTTTCATCTTCAAATTTTCATTTTTTCGGCGATCAAGGTTATAATGTATTTGTATAGGCGTGTTTTCGTAATGATAGGAATTTTACTGTATATATAATTTGTATGAAATGACTTGATCTGTTTTGTCTCCTTTACCTTCCCAGTTCTGTTTACCCTACCCTTTGCACATCACAAAAACACGACTATATAATTTCTACCCCCTTTAACCCTACTTTTATATAGTAAAACTGGGGTTTACAGTGGTAAACGTTATTTTTACTTTATTAACGAAAAAAAAAAACACGAAAATTTTAAGATGAAAAACTTTGATATTTTTCTTATTTCTGCTCCGAAATATAGATTGAAGGTACTCGTTAGAACCGCCTTGATGAGGCGGTTCTAACGAGTACCCGGTTCTAACGAGTACCCACAACCTATTTTTGAGCAGAAATAAGAAAAATATCACAGTTTTTTTTTTTTTCATTTTAAAAGTTTCGTGTTTTCGTTGGTAAATTTTACAATGCACTTGTATAGGCGTGTTTTCGTAATGATTTGGGTGTCACATCACGAAAACAAGCCTATATAATTTTGACCCCCTTGAACCCCAGTTTTATATAGTAAAACTGGGGTTTACAGGGGTAAACCTTATTTTTCTTATTTCTGCTCTAAATATAGATTGTGGGCACTCGTTCAAACCGCCTCGACGAGGCGGTTCTCTCGAGTACCCACAATCTATATTTCGAGCGGAAATAAGAAAAATATCAATATTTTTAATCTTAAAATTTTCATTTTTTCGGCGATAAAGGTTACACTGTATTGGTATAGGCATGTTTTTGTAATGAGAAGTGGCTCGAATATCATTTAACTTTGATACAACCATGTTCATACATTTGGAATATACATGTAGGTGAAGCCAAATTTATGTAAATTAGTCATCTTAAGCCACCAGAGTTTAGTCAAAATCATTGACCGGATCACGTGAACAAATCCGTGAAATGACCACCCCCTAAATCCCACTTTATATAGGGAAAACTGGGGTTTAAGTGCGTATACATTATTTTTCTTGTTTCTGTTCCCAGACTTGGTTTGTGGGTACTCGTTAGAACCGCCTCAATGAGGCGGTTCTAACAAGTACCCGCAATGTATGTTTGAAGCATAAATAAGAAAACTATCAGGGATTTTCTTTAGAAAAGTAGCCATTTTGGAGATGTGAAAAAATGCAATTTGTCACACGGGTGTGTTATCGTAATGGGATGACAAATTGTGTTGATCCTGATGGGAGCCGTCGCATCTTTTTGTTTGTTTGATTTGAGGTTTAACGTCCCCCCATGTAAAGGTCATTTTTGAGACATTGCTTCCAAGTCTGTGGGACTTTTACCATAGTAATTAAATGACATATCAAGCCCTGTCGCCAAATGAAACCAATAGGGTTTATTAGCATGGACGGTCCGCCTCGCACCGCGGTTCCTGGACAGGCTTAGATCCTCTAAGCGGTTTACCAGCACTAGTGTGCGGGCTGGATTCAGCTCTGCGTGGAAGCATCATGCAGCCCATATATTTCTAGAGCCGCTATGCGCGGGGGCCGTTCGCATCTGGATCGACACTGTTTGCATAGCCATCTTTTCCGGTTCGCATGGTTGAAATGTATAATCAAAATTCGAATCAAATGAAACATTTCTTTCATTTATGTCAGGACTGTCATGGTACAAGGCATGTTTATAGCTATGAGAAAGAACTTCTTTCTACAACTTGGAGGATTTGACACTGGTATGCTGGTGTGGGGCTCAGAACAGGTGGAGCTGGCTGTAAAGGTAATGTACTCGTAATCTACGCAAGAAATACGCACCCAACATGATACAACTTTCTTTCCTTGCACGTAATGAAGAAACAGTTGCAGACAGTCAAGTACAGAGTAACGGATCGGTCACACGTCATAGAGCACGTTAGCCAATCCCTTTGCTTGCTGCTCAAAACTTTTGGTACTGTCCGTCGAGAAATACATGTAGTTGACATGACGTCATTACATGTTTTTGTCATGAACAATGCAAAGTTTATGGGTCTAACGGTAAAATAGCTAAAATAGTCGGCCATGTCACTGGCGTACTGTACCATGTTATAGACAAATTGTCCCTTTTCAAAATGCATTTTACCTAAATCGTCTGAGGTTGTCTCCAATTATTATACAATATGAGACTAAATATTGATTTGTGATTCTTCCCCACCGGTCTGGAGCCTTTTTATTTTTCCCCAGGTCTGTCGATCCGTCTGTCTGTCTGTCGGTCGGTCTATGTGTCACGTTTTTGTGTCCACTTGGAAACCATTGAAGTTATTTTCATGAAACTTTACGAATGAAACGCAACATTAGACGACGTGCAGAATACCAGAACCATAACTCTTGCTTTACTTCTTTGGGTCAAGACTCTTTGAACATTGAAAATTCTGATTTTGTAATTAACTCTTGTCCGCTCTCAAACATGAAAGCAATATGTAATGTTTTCATGCAACTTTACAGCAGTGTAAGCTTTCGTAACAAAACGAAAACAAGTGTATATAAATATTTGCCCCCCCACCCCCCCTTAAACCCCACTTTTGTATAGTAAAACTGGGGTTTACAGGGGTAAACCTTATTTTACTTATTTCGGTTCAAAAATATAGGTTATTGGTACTCGTTAGAACCGCCTCGGCGAGGCAGTTCTAACGAGTATCCACAATCTCTGTTTTGAGCAGAAATAAGAAAAATGTCGAATTTTTTCGGATGAATTTTTTTAGTTTTCGGTGGAAAAATGTTCTTTGTATTTGTATAGGCGTGTTTTCGTAATGAGACAATGTACCAAAGACAAAACCATAACTCTTGCTGAGTTACTTTTGCAGTTGTGGTCTTTTGAACATTGAAAATAATGATTCGGGTTATTTACTCGTGACAGGTGTTGAACATGAAAACATGTCCGTGCAAAATAATAACGTCCAACATGGTGTCAGAAATGACAATATTTAGGTAAAAATAATAACATCTTTCTTATTTCTGCTTTCACCATGGAGTGTGTGTGTTCGTTAGAACCGCCTCAATGAGATCAATGAGGCGGTTCTAACGAGTGCCCACAATCCGTGTTTCTGAGCAAAAGTAAGGCAGACAATGTATACCCCTCTAAAACCCCACTTTTTCTCTAAAGTGAGATTTTAGAGGGGTCTTCGTTTCACTGACATTTTATCGTAATGTTCACTTGAAAACCGTTTGAGATATTTTCGTGAAACTTTATAGAAATGTAAAGCACCATAGAAGGACGTGCAGAAAATAATCCCTTTAGTTCTTGAGTAACTACTTTTGAGTTATATAGCTCTTCAAAATCGGAAAGCCAAAACGACAGTCACTTTCTCGCAAAATGGCCAAATGGCTATCCAAAATAAAAAAAAAAGATAATAGCAATACATACATACAAAGACCAATTATAACGATAATTAACCACAGCAGAAGAATCGCCTTGGAACGGTCAGTAAAATGGTGTCCAATAAAAGGCACTATGCCTGCTGAAAATACAACGGGATAGCGCAGGGTTGTATGTCCCTCCTTGGTCACCGCCGCGACACCCATTCGATTTCCGGCATCGACATATGTCCCCATCACGTTAACAAGTCCGTGAAATGAGTACCCCTCCACACTCCACTTTGTATTGAGAAACTTGGGTTTACTTGGGCAAACCTTATTTTTTCTTATTTCTGTTCCAAGATATAGGATGTGGGTACTCGTTAGAACCGCCTCAATGAGCCTAAATAAGGCGGTTCTAACGAGGACCAACAACCCATGTTTGCAGTATAAAAATGAAAAATATCACAAAATTTCATGACAAAATACCGTTTTGGAGATGTTAGAAATGCACACACGGATGTGTTATCGTAACGACGACATCTTCTGGTTTTCGGGTTTCTCCCATCACATGACTCGAGTAAGCTTTTACAAGTTCTAAATGAGCCTTCTGTGGAATAGAAATAAAGCAAATACATGTATAACTTAACAGTAAATAGAACTTTGTCATATTTTAGCGACACGGATATGGTAACTTGGCATTAACGTGGTGAATGGATACTAATAAGAACTGTCGTTTCAGCTACCATGCCATCATGTGAACAAGTCCGTGAAATGAACACCCCATACACCCTACTTTATACAGCGAAAACTGGGGTTAACGGGTGTATACATTATGTTTTCTTATTTCTACTCCAAGATATAGGTTGTGGGTACTCGTTAGAACCGCCTCAATGAGGCGGATCTAACAACCTATATTTGCAGTATCAATAAGAGAAATATGATGGATTTTCATCAGAATTGTAGCCATCTTGGAAATGCGAAAAATGCACTATGTCGCACGGATATGTTGGCGTAATGCTACGGACACTCGATACACCAGTTTTGAAGTCATTGTCAGTGTCATTTAGCTTAGTATTGAGTGAGTGAGTGTTTTGAGTTTTACGTCCCACCAACAGCTAAGGTCATACGGAGACGGGACCTCGGTTTAAAAGACTCATCCGAAAGTCTGGAGTAGCCCGTGATCGATCCTGCGATCCCTGGTTTACAAAGCGAGTAGCGTAACCACTTCACCACGGAGGCTTCTATTTAGCTTAGTATTACTTGTAGGTATGGACTTGCGGTGGAACAGTAGAAATCATACCATGCTCTATGGTAGCTCATTTATTCCGGTTTACACCATGGAGCAAAAATAATACAGCTCGTGCGATAAATCGACTACGTGTGGCCGACGTGTGGTTCGATGAGTACAAGTTTGGTGTATTTCATTTACATAGACATGGAAAGGTAAATTTAATTTCTTGTACACCAGATAAGGAAATCCATAGTTTTAGATTGGGGTAGAAATTCTGTTCTAACCCTGGTGTTCTTACCCAAAGTCGAATATTCTCTCGTGTTTGATAAATGCACTGGTTGAATACGACTCCATATTCGCCGTCTTTAAGGTTGACGTCAATAACCATCACAGTAGTGTCATCACAATATGGCGCACGACGGCATCCGGATGACTGCTGTATTAAACATCCACGCTCAGAAATGGAATGTATGCAACAAAAAGGATCCTACTTTGGTGTGTGGGGTGGATACTAAAATCCGTCCCTTCGTATTTTCATCCATCCCTCATACCTATGTCAGATTCATACATTGCATCGTCATTAGAATCAAAGCTCTTAGAGTACTGGTGGGTCGATTGTGTCTGAGTATAGTCTTGAAAACTGGCCTTGAACGGGGACTTGGACTCCTTCGTTTAATCCTTAGATTCCAGGTTTTAAGTAAAAGTGTAGACCCTGATCAGAAGCCGCACTGAACCAATAATGCCAGTCCAGAATCTATAGATAACCATTTCATGCATCGATTAGAACAGCGCAGCTATTTTCTATTACAGTTATAATAGTCGCTGATAAGATTGAAAGGGTGGAGCTCTCTTTAGCACCTACCTTTGAAATATTCAGACAAAGTAAACCAAGGCCAACTTCACCTCGAACTACAGTACGTCAAATAGCAACGACGGTATCAGGTGAACATAGACGGCTAGTACTATTGGAAGGCCATGTGATCAGTATCTGCGTATGACAATAAAACCAATGATACCGTGCCTTGTGAAATAGTTAGTCCGGTTTTCCACGCATGCCCCATGAGCACTCTTTGAAATGGAGGTAGCAGTCTTCGTTTTTGATTGGTTATTTATGGATTTGCCTAACTTTGATCCTTACCGTGGGCGTGATATAGGAAAATCGAATAGCAACCAAAATAGCCAAAGCTAGCCTTGGCTCCAGTTCGGCCAAAGTCACCCGATCAATCGAATTCAACTGTAACGCAAAGCTAGGGTGTACATGTATATTGCCATTGCCCCCTTATAAAAAGCATACGAAAGGCACTCTACCGAATTTTCTGGTAGACTCGGCGAATTTGACTTAGATTGACAACACCTCGACTGCCCCATCCTGTCAATTTAAGCTGTGACTTCTATACCTGGTTTTCCGACAAGTCAGTGATAGTCTCGCGGACTCCAGCTTTATAACTTTGGGTCGATTGATAAACAACCATTCCACCAAAAATAGAAAAGTAATGCATAATTTTGACAAACTGAATCTACCAATTTATAGCTTGGGCAGCTCCATTTTCCAGTCAGGTGGCATCTGATTAATTAGGGCCCCGCACTGAAAGTGTGGGTGCCCTATAGTAACCACTGTGTCCGTCCGTCTGTCCGTCTGTCTGTCTGTCTGTCCGTCTGTCCGTCCACAAATTTTCCTACTCCTCTGATAGCGCTGCCGGGGCCCTAGTCAGTTTCACTGACAGCTCTAGTTTCATTTATTGTAAGTCTAGCAGAATCGTCTTGTAGATCGAGAATATTGCATCACTCTGTTATAATAATATGTATTTCTTTATCTAAATGTAGGGACTCGACTGACGTATACGTTCAATTTCAAGTGCGTTTCAGATGAAATGTTTCACATCAGTTACTTTCATTAAAAATTCAACTTACCCCACCTGATAAATGTTTCTCCTTCATTTTTCATTTTCCAGACGCTGAAATGGCTTTTTTTTTTTTTTCAGATTATCATTGCAATTATCATTATTATTATTCATTATAGAGAGGATCTTACACGAGTGGTCATTTCATATGAAATTGATGAAACGAGCCTTCGGCGAGTTTCATCAATTTCATATGAAATGACCATGAGTGTAAGATTCTGTTTATCATATGACCACTTTAAAATGGATTTTATCGCCTTTAAATTTGACAATTTTGAAAGGAAAAATGCATTTTTGACACGGACGTCGTCATGACGTTACTTAATCCCGCCAAAGTGTTATTACACGTGTGGTCATACGCTTTTTATTACACGACGTTATCCACTGCTTATCAACGACGACATGTGATAATGTGTTTTATTTGTTTTACAAGTATACATTATGGCTGCTCATTATGGCGATTTTAACGAGTACAAAAATGTAGAACTAAAGTTTGCTTATCATATAGCGCCGGTGTTGTTTAGTGGACGTCATGTTATGAAAATCAATACTATAATTTTATTAATCAAATAATTTCGTATTGGCCCAGTTACTGGTCCGAGGTCTGCTGTATTGGCACGAGGCCGAAGGCCGAGGCCAATACAGCTGACCGAGGACCTGTAACTGGGACAGTACGAAATTACTTGATTAACGACATTTTTATTAATTGACGCAATTAAAAACATGATTTATCATTTTTGAATATTGGTTGACCTTGTGTAATACAGGATAATCAATTAAGAATATCCGATTCAAAACACAGAATCTTACTCTCGTGGGCATTTCATAAGAGGTTTCTGAAACTGGCCGAAGGCTAGTTTCATATAATTTCATAAGGTATGACACTTCCGATTTTGAACCCACTTTATTATAAACACAATCTTACTCTCGTGGGCTTTTCATAAGAAATTTCTGATACTCGCCGAAGGCTCGTTCCATAAAGTAGAAGTAAAACAAAGATCAGGAATCGATCCAATTAACTTACTCCACCAACCAAAGACACCAAAGGGAAAGAAATACAAACATTAAGCGACAAGACCATAATGGAAACCTAAACAAAGGAAGACCATAAGGACAGTTACTTCCCCACAAAATTGTCATATGGCTATCCAAAATAAAAAGACACAAGTAATACACACAGTAAGTAACAAACAACACCATAAACATAAATAAACCACCACAGAAGAACCGCCTTGGAACGGTCAGTGGAATGATTTCCACTGGGGGCTTAAATCGATTTTACGAGGCCACAATCCTCAGATTATCAAATGACCACTCATGTAAGATCTTCAACAAACCCCAACATTAACCATAGTAAAACAGATTTACAAGGGTATCCATTACTGTGACTTGTTAAAGTAACATTATGAAAACACGCCTACACGAATGCATTGTAAACTTTACCGACGAAAAAATGATAGTTTTTAGATGAAAAATTGTTGTATTTTTCTTATTTCTGCTCAAAATATAGATTGTGGGGACTCGGTAGAACCGCCTCAATGAGGCTCAAAATATAGATTGTGGGGACTCGTTAGAACCGCCTCAGGCCTCATTGAGGCGGTTCTAACAAGTACCCACAATCTATATTTTAGAGCAGAAATAAGAAAAATAAGGTTTACCCCTGCAAACCCGTTTTACTATATAAATGGGGTTCGAGGGCGTCAGAATTATATAGGCGTGTTTTCGTGATGTATTTATTTTACAGGTTAACTATGGAAATGTTGCTGATAGGAGAAAGATTCGACAAGAAAATGAGTGCAAGCCTTTCCGGTACCTTCTGGAAAAAATTAAAGAATTTAATCAAAATTTCTATTTTCCTTTGAAACCTCGAGCCATCGGACGGGTAAGCCTACATTCACATAGTTAATCATTTATTCTTCACACTGAGAGTACTTCGAAGACTGAGCACTCAAGTGTAGAAAACATTACGAAATCACGCTTATACCAATACATTGTAATCTTTATCGCCGAAAAAATGAATATTTTAAGATGAAAAATTGTGATATTTTTCTTATTTTTGCTCAAAATATAGATTTTGGGTACTCGTTAGAACCGCCTCATTGAGGCGGTTCTAACGAGTACCCACAATCTTTATTTCAAAGCAGAAATAAGAAAAATGAGGTTTACCCCTGTAAACCCCAGAATTTTGTATCAAAGTGGGGTTCAAGGGGGTCAAAATTATATAGGCGAGTTTTCGTGATGATCTGAAATATACATTCCTTGAGAGAAGGTCTCAAAACCAAAATGCTTAATGGTAGAGTACGTACCAATATACCTTATAATAGCACCGTAACGCCATTAGTTTCGAATCACACGGTACATTTAAGCTGGTTTCATGTTAAAATGGTGTTTCATCCTATCAAAATGTGTGTTCACGAAAAGACGATTCTCATTTATTTTGAACCACAAGAGAAGCACGTCAGTAATTTGGAGGTCTAAAGTCGATTTTACGTGACCCCAACCCTCGTTCTGGGTTCTGTAGTGGTTAAGACAAATAATTCATTTAGTCCGCGTGGATGGTGTCTATTTCGTCAGTGCAACGTCTCAGAAAACATAAAAATCAAATGAAAATCAACGATGAGGACTCGACAGCATGAAATAACAGAAATTCTAAAGCAAGTTGAACTCCATTGTTCCGAGCCAGATACAGAGCATCAGGCACGAATCAACATACCTAAAAAGTATTTTTAGGCCGGAACTATCATAGAGTCTGAGGCCCGACCCTCCGGCGTGCAATTTAAACGGGAAATAAAGTCACAAACCGCGATTAGATTAACAAACCCCGCATGCATTCTATCAGCGAAGACTCAGATCAGCCTGCGCATTGCTCCTAATGCAACTGTTAATACAACCCCTTCTTCAGCATCTGATTTATCATAAAAGCAAGCAGCAAGCTAACTTACTGGCCAGATTGTCTTGGTTGCCAAAGCTGACCCGAGTCTTCGCTGGTCTATTTTGTCGGTGTAATATACAAGCTCATATGTAATATAGAGGATCTTACGCGAGTGGTCATTTCATACGAAACGTATGAAACAAGCCTTTGGCGAATTTCATAAATTTCGTAAAAAGTGACCATGAGTGTAAGTTTTTGTTTATCATATTACAATTTTAAATCGGATTTATCGCTGAAGAAGTTCAAAAGAAAACAGAATTGTCATGGACGACGTCATGACATTACACGCTAGTAACCATTTGTTTTTACACATGTGGCCATATTATTTCTATTACATAATCTATTATCCATTTACCCGAAAAACAATACTAGCATAGTGATGCGAGACCACACTATATCCTCAAGCTAAAGAACGGTTCTGGAAAACTTACAATAAATAAAATTAAGATCATGATATCAAAATTTTCTGCATTTTTCACCATTTACATTTCCTAATTTTTTTGTTTTCATTTTTCATGCCCTGTATCAAAAACCTGACATTCTGTCTATTATTAAGCTTGCAATTTTAAGAAATCTAAAATTAACTGTAAATCTAAAAAATTAGCATGCTAAGACCATTTTATTGTTGAAACAAATTAGTTATTTTTCATCAAGACTCCGGTAAATATCGTTTGTCAGGCGCGGATTGTGATTCCATGTTCCAGGTTAATGATTAAAATAACTTGATGATAGTATACAAGGTCAGGCACATTGCATTGCATCGTTTTGTTTTTAACAGATGAGAAATGTTTTGCGTAACTACTGTATAGATGCAGGCAGTCCTCCAGAAATCAGACTGGCATTTGTGCGATGCAGTTACCATTTTAGTCAGGTATGATTTCCTATTTCAGCTTTGTTTACTGCAATTATATACCCGGCAGGGAGAAAAATCCTTTACGCAGATACGCACATGCGTACACATTACAAACGTAAAAAATTAGACGAAGAGCTTGAAGAAGATGAAGAAGAAAAAGAAAAAAAAGAAAGAATTATGATAAGAAGAAGAAGAAGAAATAGCATCTAGGATATACAAAACACTAATTATTAACTAACATACCGTAGTTTCCTTCTTTGCCGCGGGGACCACACTTAAAGGAAAGAATTTGCTCCCTAAAGGAAACAAATTCTTTTCTGTAAGAGTGATGCCCATTTGGTAAACGATATTAAAGGTTTCTAGTATTTTCTTTGGTTTGCGTACAAATTATTTTTCCCTGCCCGGCAAAATAAAAAGCGCATAAAGTAGATTTTAGCATTGTTTCGAATTAGGATTTACTCTATAGCATGCTGTACTGCAGTAATGTGTCAGTGTCTGGTAGAAAAAAAAGTTTGATTGGGTCAGAAACATCGGAATTCATTGGCCTTTGAGTAAGGCAGTGGTCAAAATCAAATGTCACAAACATCCCGCCATTTCTTATGGCTGACACGCAGAACACAATAAACCAGTAGAACCATTCTTTGCCACTAGTATCCGAAAGTTGTGGTGTTTCATTTGCGATATAAAGCTGTATTCATCTGAATTGATGGTTATTGCTAGCCTTACATCCTAGAATGTTAAAGACTTCCAGAAATACATGTTTAGCAGAAACTGCATGTAAAACAGTAAGCTTAAAGAAGTACACGGAAAACACTGAGCGCAACCGAAACAGCAATTCGTTTATAGACCCGAAAAAAGGAATATTAATGTATGCTATGCTGACAACAATTTTATCAAGGTTAGAAATCTGGATAAAAAAGGTAAACTAAACGGGAAAATGCCCTTTTATGCGTTTTTGTTTTTATTTTGTCGGGTATTTAAAATTCAACGAAAGGACTGACAAGTCAAACCATCGCCATTACGATAACACACCTGTGCGACATAGTGCATTTTTTTCACATCTCCAAAATGGCCATTTTTTATATAAAAATTCGTGATATCTTTCTTATAAATACTGCAAACATAGGTTGTGAGTGCTCGTCAGAACCTCATTGAGGCGGTTCTAACGAGTACCCACAACCTATGTATTGGAGCAAAAATAAGAAAAACAATGTATACCCCCGTAAACCCCAGTTTTCTCTATATAAATTGGAGTTTAGGGGGTATTCATTTCACAGACTTCTTTACGTGATGCATTTACAAGTTCATGTATAGAGAAATAAAAATATCTCTTTCTATGAACGTGGCAAAAAAACAACAAAAAAACAACGCACATTCTCTGTTCAGCTCACGAACAGTCAACATCGCTCTTATCATGTCTGTCTCTATGAAAGAGTATCGTCTTCCTGAGCCACTTGTGGTTTTCTTGAAGTCATGACGACTTCATGGGGTGCCTGAGGTAAAAACAGGCCTCCACCACCAGTATGTGACAGTCAGCCTTCGTTGGGATCTGAGCACTCCAGCTCCAACCAGACCCAGGAAGACAGCCAAACCACAGCAGCCAGCCAAGGAGAGACCGCTACAAGAGACAGCGCCACCAGTAACAATGACCATAGAAATCTCTCCAGCCACCATTACAAGACCGACGACAGCCAGCGCCGAACCAGCGCCCGCGCCGACACTGCAGCGATCAACACCTCTGCCTGCACCAGCGCCTTCTTCGCCAGAGCCGTCCTAGCCAACACCGCCTGAGCCACCGAAGAAACATCGCCGCAAGACTTCGCCGCCCAAGCCAGCCTACCAGCCACTCGCGCCGAACATGGATTTCGTAACGATCGACCAGCATTTCCTTGTACAAGACCACTACGACTGCCAAGCTTTCCGCCGCTATGATGACCATGACATCTACCTGCTTAGCAGGAAGCCTACGGGTCGAACCTACCCGTACGCGACAGAGTGTTATGCCTTCCAACATCGGGAGAATGGCATTCTGTACGTGTCAAGGTCATCGGACGCGGTGGACGACGAGTTCGTCCCCGGAACTTGGCGGTTCTACAAGCAGCACTTCTGCATGGCTAAGCCGGTAGGAGATGCTGAGGGCATGTACCAACGCCTGGATCGTTACGCGCTCATCCTGCCTGCTGGTTGGGAATAAGACTTGCGACCAGTCTTCTTCCTGGACCGTTAGCCGTGCGTTTTCTTGAATGGAAATCTCTACAGGCATGCCTCATTGGCAGCCTAAGTCCGATGGCCAAAATCGCGCGGCCCCAAGGGAGAGCACCGTTGACCTTCTTTCCGCTCTCGAGCACAGTAGAGAAATCGCGATTTGCAGCCGAATTGGCACTGATTACTCTACATTTTGGCTCAATTTAGACCGGCCTTCTAAATTTCTAAAACTGGCAGTGCTTCATTTTCCTTGGCAGGGCACAGGCAGACCAACGCGATTGACTCTTTTTGGACAAACTGCCGCGATTCGCAGCTCAGAAGCACAAAACTTACGACTCGCTGTGGAGCTATGGAGTTCAGTCCGCTCGACCTTGGCAGACGTAAAATGCCTTAACTTGAACGAACGAACGAACGAACGAACGTGACAAACAGAAGCGTTTGCAAGTACATCTTTATCCCTACCTTTATCCCGCTGAACACGACAAGCCCTACCTTTGCAAAAGTGATGATCCAGATGAGATAGCTTCTTAAGCCATGCCATCAGAATATATACTGTTTTACATTAAGTCTGCGAATTTGAATGAATAAATAATTATTATTTCAAGCAATTCGTTTGGTTGATAGTCAGAAATGGGTGTGGCAAATCAATTTATTATTCAGGATAAGGGTTGAGAGGCTATTCTAATGAGCACCTGTAGCATAGCCACAGATAAGGTAAGAATTTTGTGACAATTGGAGGGTACTTTTTTGTCAGTCCTCCATAAAACCTATATTGTGAGTATTCATTAGAACCATCACGAAAACACGCCTGTATAATTTTGACCCCCTCATACCCCACTTTTATATAGTAAAACTGGGGTTTGTAGGGGTGAACCTTATTTTTTATATTTCTGCTCTAAGACATAGATTGCGGGTACTCGTTAGAACCGCCTCATCGAGGCGGTTCTAACGAGTATCCACAATCTATATTTTGATCAAAAATAAGAAAAATATTACAATTTTTCAGCTTAAATTTTTTTTTTTTTTTTTTTTTTTTTTTCAGCGATATAGGTTACAATGTATTGGTATAGGCGTGTTTTCGAAATGCGCCTCGACGAGCCGGTGTTAATGAGTACCGACAGCATAGGTTTTATAGAGCAATAAGGAAAGCTATCCTTCAATTATCACAAAATACTTATCTTATCTGTTGCTATGACCTGTGTCGTCTGTATTTGGAGTGATTACGTCCGAACGACGCGGAAGTCTTTTACCGAGGCGATGCCTATAGTCTATGTTTAGAGCCAACTAAAAATAAATCCTTCATTTAGAAGTCCAATTGTCTTTAAAGTTACTTTTTCTTACAAATTAAAATATCTTCAAGATGTTTGGTCGACAAAGTAATTGAAATGAACCTTAGTAATGCCTAAGTCTTCCGTGAACGACCCTGTCTGGTGTTTAAAGAAGCTATAATACCATCTATTTTAACATGAATGATTCTACGGAGCTAATAACGGGGCTTGAAGAAATAGATTGGCTGCATGATGCTTCCACGCAGAGCTGAAGCCGACCCGCACACGGATGCTGGTAATCCGCTTGGAGAATCAAGGCCTGCACAGGCGGGGCGGTGCGAGTCGGACCGTCCATGCATATAAACCCTATTGGTTTCATTGGGCGGCAGGGCTTGAGCTGCATCTCAGTGTCGGGTAAAAGTCCCACAAAATTGGAAGCAGCGTCTCCAAAATGACCTATACAGTGTTGACGGTGACGTTAAACCTCAAATCAAACAAGCGGAGCTAATAAATTCGGCATTAGTGTAATACATGTTCCGTTCCTGTCACCAGTTTCGTAACATGGCCGATTTTGTCATATGCGAAGTCAGTGGCTTGCGGAATTTACCACATTGTAGTCGATGCTTGCCTAAAAGTACATAAAGATCTATGCGACTAAATTGATTCTGATCAATTTGTGCATCCGCGCAGTCTATTCATCAGAGTCATCGTAGTTCGCAAGAACCGCTTATATAGCCTGAACTGAGACTTGGACATAAATTTAACCCTTAACTTTCTATGTTTTTCACTAAACAGTGTAGACCGTGATCAGACGCCGCAAGCTCTGGGTCGTCACTGTTTGCCAATGATCATTACACTGGTGCTGTCCAGATGTTACAGTTACACAGCGTTCTGACGTCACAGCGAGAAGAATTGTGATGCTATAAATAACCGTTATCTGGAATCTGTACATGGTCAGCAGTGGTCACGTGGACAAGAGCAGGCGGGAAGCATCTGTATTTAGTAACGTAGGGTCGAATGATAAGAAATCGATCCGAAAATGAAAACCGTCGTCCAGAATAACAGAAATCAATTATCACCGTCTACTTGGAGTTGTAGGTTGGGCTGCATGGTGCTTCCTCGCAGAGCTGAAAACAACCGAACTTGAGTACTATTAAAGAGCTTAGAGGATCTAAATCTGTCCAGGAAAAGTGGTGCGAGTCGGACCGCTCCTTAAACCCTGGTGGTGTCTTTGGACCGTAAGGCTTGGGTTGTCATTTGATCACAATGTCGGGTAAAAGTCTCACAAAATCGGAAGCAACGTCTCCAAAATGACCCAAGTAGTGTTGACGGGGATGTAAAACCTCAACACAAACAAACAAAACCAAGTAAATGCCTTCTGCACATGCGTCGATTAGCTTTGTGATTTTATTTTGATATCATCACGTGAACTAGTCCGTGAAATGAACACCCCCTTAAACCCCACTTTATATAGAGAAACATGGGATTTACGGGGGTATACATTATTTTTCTTATTTTTGCTCTAAGACATAGGTTGTGGGTACTCGTTAGAACCGCCTCAATGAGGCGGTTCTAACGAGCACCAACAAACTATGACTCCAGTATAAATAAGTAAAATATCACTGATTTTCATCAGAAAAGTAGCCATTTTGGAGATGTGATAAATTCACTATGTCTCACGGGTGTGTTATCGTAATAAGTTTGTCTGTGTCACTGAACCTTTTTTTTTTTTTTTTCTTATATGTCTTTGTCTATTTTAGTACTTAATCTGGACAGAGAGGTATGACATTCGTTATAGCGGGCCACTTGAGTTTTGTTTAGTACCCGGACCCACATCCACAGCAATGTTCAAACCATGCCAACATATTTTACCTGAGGATGGGAATATATGGGAATATGGAAAGGTATATAAATATATGTTTTACCTAAAATACAGTGAAATTTCGCAATTAAGACCACCTAAAATTAAGACTAATTCTGCTTTAAAAAGCCTATTTAGTAGGTTGCAGTTATTCTTTCTTAATTTTGTGTTTTCTGCATACAGTGTCCTCTGCTCAGAGACCACCTTTGGGACTGTTCAAAAGTGCTCTTAAAGATCACTTTTGAACAGTACCAAAGGTGGTCTTAATATAGGAATTTTACTGTAATTACAGATTACACGTTTTGTTGCACCTGCTTGTTAAGTGGCGCGAGATATATGTCGTGTTTTCCGTCAGTTCATACGTTTGTGAAACCTTCAACAGATTCTGTGAGGCAGTTCAAGTCAGCCTTTGTGTCGAAGGTCTGTAAAATTTCTAGTTAGCCTTCCAATGGAAGTTCAACTTTGTATAAATTAAACTTGATATTTGGGGTCCTCCAACGAGTCAATATACAGTAAAATTCCGCAATTAAGACCACCTGAAATTAAGAGTAATTCTGCTTTGAAAATCTTATTTTAAATATTTCTTTGCGTTTCGGACCACCTTTGGAACTGTTCAAAAGTGGTCTTTAAAACCACTTTTGAACAGTCACAAAGGTGTGGCCACTTTTGAACAGTCACGTAACATGTCTAAAGATTTACCGGAGGTATATGGTTTCTTATTAATAAATCTAAATATGTTCTATGGATGAAAGGTTATCCTTTGGAAGCAAGGACGACCACAAAGAATGGCAAGCAGCCGAGTGGACATGTTTTTCTGGACCAGACTAGCTAGTTTCGGCCAATTAGGCCATCTGTGACCCTCAGATAATTTCAAAATTCCGCCTGTATTTGTTTGTTTGAACTGGAGTTTAACGGCCCAGTCAACACTATTTGGGTAATTTTTGAGCCGATGAGTTTGCCTATCCACACTTTTCCTGGACAGGCTTATACGTAAGCGGTTAACTAGTACAGTGCACATTCTTTCGTCAGAAACTGACAACTGCCCTTCTTGAATCAGCGGAAGGGAGAGAACGACCGTAGAAAAGATTTCATGATCGATCTCCACGAAAGAATGTTGCCGACCCCTGCAGGTATCGAACCCGCGTCCTCCTGATCACCAGTCAGACACGCATCCGACTGAGCTACCGAGGCCGGCAATTCCGCCTTGGAATCAAGAAACCAAAAGAACAAGAAAACCCTCACTATAATGAAGGGCAAGGAGACTTTTTACGACCGACACACATTCCCTTTAAACAAGCTGTGGTGAAGTTAGATGTGTTCTATGGAAAGGTAAGCTTTGGAAGAAAGGACGACAAAACAGCACTGAAAACTGTCTAGTGGACAAGTTCTTTATCTGGGCCAGACTAAATAGTTTCGGCACATAGGTGTCATCAATGACCCAAAGATATTTTCAAACTTCTGCAGTGGAATTCATTATGATAACACATTCGAGCGACAAAGTGCATTTTCGCATCTCCAAAATGGCTACTTTTCTGATGAAAACCCGTTCTTATTTATACTGCAAACATAGGTCATGGGCACTCGTTAGAACCGCCTGATTGAGGCCCGCCTCATTGAGGCGGTTCCAACGAGTACCTGCAACTCATGTCTTGGAGCAGACATAAGAAAAATAATATATACCCACGTAAACACCAGTTTACTCTATATAAATTGGGGGGGGGGGGGGGGGGTAGGGGCTGTTCATTTCACCGACTTGTTCACGTGATGAATGATCCAAAAAGGACTAGAAAATGAACCCACATTATCATGAAAGGCATGGAGACTTTACGGCCGACACATATTCTCGTAACACCGGTTGTGGTAAAGTTAAATAATTATGTTCTGTGGAAAGGTAATTCTTTGGAAACAGTGATCCCAAAGGGATAGAAAATAAACCAACATCATGATGAAGGGCGTGGAGACTTTTCGGCCGACCCACATTCTCGAAACACCAGTTGTGGTAAAGTTAAATATGTTTTGTGGAAAGGTAATCATTTGGAAAAAAATGATCCCAAAGGACTAGAAAATAAACCAACATCATGATGAAGGGCATGGAGACTTTACGGCCGACACACATTCTCGTAACACCGGTTGTAGTAAAGTTGAATATGTTCTTTGAAAAGGTTATCTTTTGCAAGCAAGGACGACCACACAAAACTGAAAACAGTCGAATGAACATGTTTTTGGGGGTCCAGACTAGCTTGTTGGGCATCAATGGCTTTGATCAGAATGTTTTATTCGCATGCTGATCGGGGGCTTTGTTTACCGCCAGTATATTAAAACACCCTTTTTCGACACAGCTCTAATTCAAATGTCGTGAGAAAATATGTATTCACACTTATATTTAAGGAATAGATCAGCTCTAGAAGAAATGTGTTCAGTAAAAAATCACAATTTGGAGGTCAGTTCAAAGTTGATCAAACCACAAGCGCGTAGCGAGAGTGGTTTGTCTACTTAAAACTGGTCGACTAAAAATCGACAATAATTTTGTTGTTTCCTTCATATTCTTCTGATCTTCCGCCATTATTACAAGAAATCCGCCAACATTATTGACTCTATCACACACATTTATGTTCTGTTTCATAATGCGTTTGATGCAAGAAAATAAAGTTTCACAGTCTCGATAGCTCAGTCGGATGCACGTCTGACTGATAAATCAGGAGGACGCGGGTTCGATACCTGCCGGGTCGGCAACATTTTTTCGTGGAAATTGGTCATGAAATCTTTTCTACGGTCATTCTCTCTGATTCAAGAAGGGCAGTTGTCAGTTTCTGGCGAAATAATGTACACTGTACTGGTTAACCGCTTACGTATACGCCTGCCCAGGACAAGTGTGGACAAGTAAACTGACCGGCTCAAAATTGATCTAAATAGTGTTGACTGGGCCTTTAAACCCCAATACAAACAAACAAAGTAAATCAAAGTCTAACCATTACGATTACACGCCTATACAAATACATTCTAAACCTTTCCTCCAAAAAACCGAAAATTTTACGACGAAAAATTGTTATATTTCTTATTTGTGCTCAAAATATGAAAAGTGGGTACTCGTTATCGAGGCGGTTCTAACGAGTACCCACAATCTATATTTTAGAACAGAAATGAGAAAAATAAGGTTTACGCCTGCAAACTCCAGTTTTACTATATAAAAGTGGGGTTCAAGGGGGCCAGTATTATATAGGCGTGTTTTCGTGATGCGTCAAAAAACAACAACTTATGAACCATGTGATAAAGCGGTGTGGCTGTTTATAACGTCACTCGTCACGCTTTCCAGACCAGTGATTTGTTGTAGAATAAATCACATTTCCCTTCCATTGCCTAAAAAGACACACTGTATTAGAAAAACCACATTTAATTTTATTTTTTGTTATTCGAAATGAATATCTCATGGAACTAGACAATATTTTCAGGATAAAACTGTCCGAAACAGAGGGGAATGTTTAACAGCAGATGTGTGGCAAGATAAACTCACCTTGCAGAGATGCCATGGAGGGAAAACACAGCAATGGGAATGGGAATGGTAGAAAACATAAAGCTACTCGGGCTATAGAAGCCTCCTAGGTGTAGCGGTTATGCTACTCGCCTGGTAAACCAGGGGTCGCAGGATCGATTCCGAGCTTCTTTAGACTTTCAGATGAGTCTTTAAACAAAGGTCCTGTCTCCGTATGACTTTAGCTGATTGTGAGATGTAAAACGCAAACACTCACTCCCTCACTACAAGGGCTACGCTTTTGGAGAAAAACACTATCTTTCAGAAGGAAGATGGCGGTCTCGGTTTCATTGACACTATCATTACGATAAAATTGCAATAACATTACGATAACAACACTATCATTAGTTTGATATAGCGCATTCTTTTAGAAATTAAAAACGGTAAGTTTTCTGATTATATCTGCGGCCTTTTTTCTTATTTCTACTCAAGCCAGACTTTGTGTGTCCTCATTAACACCCATCTGAGGCGGTACAAACAAGTACTCACAGCCTATGACTTGGAGCTGAAGCAAGAAAAATAATGTATACCTGATGTAAACCACAGTTTTCTTTTTATTGGAGTTTATTTCACGGACTTATTAACGTGATGGAGTACTAGAGTTTGCTAGCGGTATTTTAGTTTCAGATATACTAAAATGGATTCATAAATCTCAAACAAACGCCAAAAATAATAATTCAAAATCTTCGCTTTGTTGACAAATATACACATATATGGCATGAATATTGTCCACTGACTACATTTAATGAATGGATAAAAAGATAATTCTTTAAAAGAAAGGACTGCAACAATCGAGGAGTGGACAAGTTTCTTCTGGGCCAGACTGTCTAGTTTCGACCAGTTAGGTCTCATCAGTGACTCTCAAATTCGACAGTGGAATCAATGATCCCAAAGGGCTAGAAAATATAACCCACACTAAGATAATGTCTAAAACATAGATGTGTTTCTGCAAACCCGACCGACCCTGATTTTTTGTGACGTACCCTGCAATTCTTATTGCCATCCAGAAAAAAATTAAACAAGAGGGCCATGATGGCCCTGGATCGCTCACCTGATCTATAAATTAACAAGTGGGCCCCAAGGAGGGCCATTATTGGCACCAGGGCTATAATTTGCATAATGTTGTGGGAGGTCTAAAAAGGAGAAGCTTCATACCAAATATCAGCAAAGGCTATAATTTGAACAATTTTGGCAAAGGTCCACTAGATGAAGTTACACACCAAATGTCAAAGACCTGGGCCTTGAAGTTTCAGAGAAGAAGATTTTTTTAAAGATATTCCCTACATAAGCCTATGTAAAACGAAATGGACCCTGGGCGGGGGCATTTTTGGCCCCAGGGCTATAATTTAAACAATCTTGATAGATGTCCACTAGATGAAGCTTCACACCAGATATCAAAGACCTGAGCCTTGCTGTTTCAGAAGAAGATTTTCAAAAATGATCTCTATATAAATCTATGTAAATCCAAAGGGCCCCGGGACAGAGGCATTTGTGGCCCCAGGGCTATTATTTGAACAATCTTGGTAGAGGTCCACTAGATGTAGCTCCATACTTACTATCAAAGACCTGGGCCTTGCAGTTTCAGAGAAGAATATTTTTAAAGATGTCCCTATATAAGTCTATGTAAAACCAAAGGGCCCCGGCGCAGGTGCAATTTTTGTCCAAGGTCTATAATTTGAACAATCTTGATAGAGGTCCACTAGATGAAATTTCACACCAAATATCAAAGACCTAGGCCTTGTGGTTTCACAGAAGCGGATTTTTTAAAGATTTTCCCAATATAAGTCTATGTAAAACCAAAAGCCCCCGAAGCGGGGGCATTTTTGTTCTCGGGCCTGTAATTTGGACAATCGTGGTAGATGTTCACTAGATGAAGCTTCATACCAAATATCAAAGACTAAGGTCTTGTGGTTTCAGAGAAGGGCCCCGGGGCGGGGCCATTCATGGCCCCAGGTCTATAATTCGAACAAGCCTGGTAGAGGTCCACTACATGAAGCTTCATTCCAAATATCAAAGACCTGGGCCTTGCGGTTTTAGAGAAGAAGATCTTTAAATATTTTCCTAATATAAGCCCTTGTAAAACCAAAGGGCCCCAGAGCGGGCGCATTTTTGGCCCCAGAGCTATAATTTGAACAATCTTGGTAGAGGTCCACTAAATGAAGCTGCATACCAAATATTAAAAGACCTGGGCCTTGCGGTTTCAGAGAAAAAGATTTTTAAAGATTTCCGCTATATAAATCTATGTAAAACCAAAGGGCATCGGCACAGGGGCATTTTTGGCCAAAGTACTACAATTTGAACAATTTTAGTAGAGGTCCACTGGATGAAGCTTCATACCAAATATCAAAGACCTGGGCCTCGCGGTTTCAGAGAAGATGATTTTTAACGATTTTCCCAATATAAGCCTATGTAAAACCAAATGGCCCGGGACGGGGGCTTTTTTGGGCCCAGGGCTATAATTTGAACAACCTTGGTAGAGGTCCACTAGATGAAGCTTCATACTAAATATCAAAGACCTGGGCGTTGCAGTTTCAGAGAAGAAGAATTTTAAAGATTTTCCCAAAATAAGCCTATGTAAAATCAATGGGCCCCGGGGCGGGGCACTTTTGGCCCCAAGGCTATAATTTAAATAATCTTGGAAGAAGTCCAATAGATGAAGCTTCATACAAAATATAAAAGACCTGGGCCTTGCGGTTTCAGAGAAGAAGATTTTTAAAGATTTTCCCTATATAAGCCTATGTAAAACCAAAGGGCTCAGCGGCGGGGGCATTTTTGGCTCCAGGGATATAATTTGAAAAATCTTGATAGAGGTCCACTACATGAAGCTTCACACCAAATATCAAACACCTGGGCCTTCTGGTTTCAGAGACGAAGATATTTAAAGGGTTTCTCTATAGAAGTCTAGGTAAAACTGGAGGGTCCCGTCGCGGGGGCATTTTTGGCCCCAGGGGTATAATTTGAACAATTTGGTAGAGATCCACTGGATGAAGCTTCACACCAAATATCAAAGACCTGGGTCTTGCAGTTTCAGAGAAGAAGATTTTTAAAGATTTTCCCTATATAAGCCTATGTAAAACCAAAGGGCCCCGGGCGGGGGCATTTTTGGCACCAGGGCTATAATTTGAACAATCTTGATAGAGGTTCACTAGATGAAGCTTCTTACAACATATCAACGACCTGGGCCTTTACCCCAAATATCAAACACCTGGGCCTTCTGGTTTCAGAGAAGAAGATTTTTAAAGGTTTTCCCTATATAAGTCTATGTAAAACTGGTGGGTCCCGGCGCGGGAGCATTAAATCTATTTTTAGCTCCTGTGACCTAGATGTGCAACAGATTGGAACCATTTGAACAACTTTGAAAGGGAACCACCTAAGGATCCTGTGAAGTTTCATCAAAATCCGATCAGTGGTTTAGGAGGAGATGTCGTTTGAAGAATTGGTTATGGACGCACGCACGCACTGACGACGGACGACGGACGAAAAGTGATCACAAAAGCTCACCTTGTCACTACGTGACAGGTGAGCTAAAAAGATTTTCTTACCTACCGACCTTAATATTTTCTAGCACTTTTGATAAAAAAATCATGAAACTGTCAAAATGGCTAAAGTAGTACTTGAAACCATGTACGTTTGCTTCATTGAAACATTGTACTTTTAACTTCTTTATTAAATGTTTTCAGGTTATATGGTTAAAATTTAGCAGTTTTCATGGGTTTTTTGCTTTTTTCCATCGAATAAAGTTTTGACAAAAAAATAAAACGTTTTTAAGACCTACCGACCCATACCCGTTTTTGGAATTGTAGTGGAAACACATCTATTGTTTTAGGCCTTATCCCATTTTCAGTCATAGGGGCTTCTTGTTCGCTGTATTGTTGTAAGTATTCCGAAAACCCCTTGTATTTTATCACATGTTGCAGACTCTGTTGAGCTTGATCAGACACCACAAAATACGGGGGTTGATATGGCTCTGCAATTTTATTAATGCCCTATATAAACATATAGAGTTTAAAATATTGATTATTGCATAAATCCTTATGAACATATTTAATAGCTATATCCATTGTTTTTGTGAAATATTGGGAAATATTTGTACTGATTGATATCTGTAAAGGATAATTTGACGAGTCCGCCTGGGCAAGTCTAAGTATCCTGTACAGATGTCAATCAGTACAAATATTTACCAATATTTCTCAACAGGAGTACCATGATGGTCCTATATCGCTCACCTGAGCTAAGAGATTAACATGTAGGTCCCAGGGCAGTGCAATTTTTGGACCCAGGTCTATAATTTGAACAATCTAAGCAGAGGTCCATTGGTTTTCCCTATATAAACCTATGGGAAACCAATGGGCACCGGTACAGGGGCTTTTTTGGCCCCAGGGCTATAATGTGAATAATCTTGGTCGAGGTTCACTAGATGAAGCTTCATACCGAATATCAAAGACCTTGGCTTCCTGGTTTCAGATAAAAAGATTTTCATATGATTTCCCTGGTATAAGCCCATATAAAACCAGTGGGCCTGGGACCAGGGCCGTTTTTGGCCCAAGGGCTATTATTTGAACAATCTTCGTAGAGGTCCACTAGATGAAGCTTCATACCAAATATCAAAGACCTGGGTTTTCTGACAAGATTTTTAAATGATTTCCCAATATAAGCCTATGTAAAACCAGTGGGTCCCAGCGCGGGGGCATTTTTTGCCCCAGGGCTATAATTTGAACCATCTTTGTATAGGTCCATCAGATGAAGCTTCATATCAAATATCAAAGACTTGGGCCTTCTAGTTACAGGGAAGAAGATTTTAAAAGTTTTCCCTATAGTAAGCCTATGGAAAACCATTCGGCCCCTGGGGGGATCGTTTTTTGCCCCAGGGCTTTAATTTGAACAATCTTGTCAGATGTCCACTTGATGACGCTTCATACCAATTATCAAAGACTTGGGCCTTCTGGTTTCAGACGAGAAGCTTTTTAAAGGTTTTCCCTATATAAGTCTATGTAAAACCAGTGGGCCCTGGCACGGGGGTGTTTTTGTGTCAAGATTTTAATTTGAACAATCTTGGTAGAAGTTCACTAGATGAAGCTTCACACCAAATATCAAAGACATGGGCTTTCTGGTCTCTTAAATGTTTTCCCTATATAAGCCGATATAAAACCAGTGGGCCCCGGGGCAGGGCCGTTTTTGGCCACAGGGCTATAATTTGAACAATCTTGGTAGACGTCCACTAGATGAAGCTTCATACCAAATATCAAAGACCTGGGCCGTCTGTTTCAGACAAGAAGATTTTTAAAGGTTTTCTCTATATAAGCCTTTGTAAAACCAGTGGGCCCTGACGTGGGGGCGTTTCTGGCCCCAGGGCTTTAATTTGAATAATCTTGATAGAGGTCCACTAGATGCAGCTTAATACCAAATATCAATGACCTAGGCCTTCTGGTTTCAGAGAAGAAGATTTTTATATTTTTCCCTATAAAAGCCTATATAAAACGGGCCCCGGGGCGGGGCCGTTTTTGGCCCCAGGGCTATAATTTGAACAATCTTGGTAGAGGTCCACTAGATGAAGCTTTATACCAAATATCAATGACCTAGGCCTTCTGGTTTCAGCGAAGAAGATTATATGTTTTCCCTATATAAGCCTAAATAAAACCAGTGGGCCCCGGGTCGGGTTGGTTTTTGGCCCCAGGGCTATAATTTGAACAATCTTGGTAGAGATCCACTATATGTAGCTTTATACCAAATATCAATGACCTTGGCCTTCTGGTTTCAGAGAAGAAGATTTTTATATTTGTCCCCCATAAAAGCCTTTATAAAACGAGTGGGCCCCGGGGCGAGGCCGTTTTTGGCCCGAGGGCTATAATTTGAAAACTCTTGGTAGAGATCCACTAGATGAAGCTTTATACCAAATATCAATGACCTAGGCCTTCTGGTTTCAGAGAAGAAGATTTTCATATGTTTACCCTACATATGCCTATATAAAACCAGTGGGCCCCGGGGCGGGGCCGTTTTTGGCCCAAGGGCTATAATTTGAACAATCTTGGTAGAGGTCCACTAGATGAAGCTTCATACCAAATATCAAAGACCTCGGCCTTCTGGTTTCAGAAGAGAAGATTTTGAAAGGTTTTCCCTTTATAAGCCTATGTAAAACCAATGGGCCCCGGGTTGGGGTCGATTTTGGCCCAAGGGCTATAATTTGAACTATCTTGGTAGAAGTTGACTAGAAGAAGCTTCATATTGAATATCAATGACCTAGGCCTTCTGGTTAAAGAGAAGAAGATTTTTATATGTTCCATATATCAGCCTATATAAAACCAGTGGGCCCCGGGGTGGGGCCATTTTTGGTCCCAGGGCTATAATTTGAACAATCTTGGTAGAGGTCTACTAGATGAAGCTTCATACCAAATATCAAAGACCTGGGCCTTCTGGGTTCAGAGAAGAAGATTTTTAAAGGTTTTCCCTATATAAGCCTATATAAAACCAGTGGGCCCAGGGACAGGGCCGTTTTTGGCCCCAGGGCTATAGCTTGCACAATCTTGGTAGAGGTCTTTTAGATGAAGCTTCATACCAAATACAAAAGACCTGGGCCTTCTGGCTTCAGAGAAGAAGATTTTTATATGTTTTCCCTATATAAGCCTATATAAAACCAGTGGGCCACGGGGCGGTGCCGTTTTTGGCCCCAGGGCTATAATTTGAACAATCTTCGTAGAGGTCTACTAGATGAAGCTTCATACCAAATATCAAAGACCTCGGCCTTCTGGTTTCAGAAAAGAAGATTTTTTAAGGCTTTCCCTATATAAGCCTATGTAAAACCAGTGGGCCCCGGGGCGGGGTCGTTTTTGGCCCCGGGGCTATAATTTGAACAATCTTGGTAGAGGTCAAACAGATGAAGCTTCATACCAAATATCAATGACCTAGGCCCTCTGGTTTCAGAGAAGAAGATTTTTATATGTTTTCCCTATATCAGCCTATATAAAACCAGTGGGCCCCGGGGCTGGGCCGTTTTTGGCCCCAGGGCTATAATTTGAACAATCTTGGAAGAGAGCCACTAGATAAAGCTTCATACCAAATATCAAAGACCTGGACTATCTGGTTTCAGAGAAGAAGATTTTTAAAGGTTTTCCCAATATAAGCCTACGTAAAACCAGTGGGTCCCAGGGCGGGGTCGTTTTTGGCACCAAGCTATAATTTGAACAATCTTGGTAGAGGTCCACTAGATGAAGCTTCATACCAAATATCAAAGACCTAGGCCTTCTGGTTTCAGAGAAGAAGATTTTTAAAGTTTTTTTCTTTTTTTCCCATTTTTGTTGCCATGGCAACCAAGGTTCTGCATGGAATGGAATTCTTTGAACAACTTTGAGAGGACCGCCTAAGGATCATTTCTGCCAATTTTGGTTAGAATCTGTTCAGTGGTTTAGGAGGAGATGTTGTTTAAAGAAATTGTGAACGGACGGACGGACATACAGACGGACGACGACGACGACGACGGACGGTGACCGATCACAATAGCTCCCCCGGAGCCTTCGGCTCAGGTGAGCAAAAACAAATGGATATATCTGTTTTAATCCACAGCTTATTGTAGCTTCCGCTTAAAGGTAATAGATAAACAAATATTAAAACCTATTTAAGCAAATTTGTTTTATTTCCTGTTAATTTCAATTTTTTCATTTGACCTTATTTAACCCGTCTTGAAAATAGATTGCCCTGTCTGAAAGGACACTGTCAGCTTCTCTGCTTCATTAATATTAAAATGGATTTGATTGGTCTAAATCCAACTGTAGCCATATGTGGCCAATCAAAAATTCTTCTTTCTGACAACAGGCTAGTTGATCATGCTTTTTTAACCTGATGTTTGTCACTTGGGCATTTTAATTTTGAACCTTCAAGTGAAAGGACTTACTTTGAACTCAGATGTGTGTTTTTGCTGCATGCAAATGTTTCAAAAAATGTTTGGCACCAGTTGCAGAGGAACTGAAAACGGGAGTGTATTGTAATAATTCAGGGATATTTTTTTCTCCGTAAAAAAGTATGTTGTGGGTATTCATTAGAACCGCCTTATCCCACAAAAAATATGTTGTGGGTACTTGTTGGAATTACTTAGATGAGGCAGTTAATGTCCACATTTATACTTAACTGTTCGGACACCAAAAAATCAGTCTCAGATCAGACCCAGATCAGAAGGAGCAGTCTGATCAGGGTCTGTACTGTTTGCCATTAAGTAAAAGCCATTTTAAATTTTAATAATACCCACAATGTTAAATTGTTACGGCTGAAAATGTAACAAAACAAAATAACAGAAGAATTCAGTTGGTTTAGTCAGGCAAAAATTATTTTGTTAATGTCCACGTTTATACTTTATTGTTCGGACACCAAAAAATCAGTCTCAGATCAGACCCAGATCAGAAGGAGCAGTCTGATCAGGGTCTGCACTGTTTACAATTAAGTAAAAGCTATTTTGAATGTGGGTACTCATTCAAATAACCTCCGCGAGGCTATTTTAATGAATACCCTGACAATGTTAATTTTGTCTTGCAGAGCTAGAAGCCCTTACCTATTTAAATTGTAGCTCAGCTGATTGGTCCATTCAAAACTGTACATGATATCAGTACGTGATATCAGTACATGATATCAGTACATGATAACAATACATCTATCAAAATTTATTAGTACTGCCAAAATCAAAGGAAAGTACTGGAAGCTGTGGATTAATCTTGAATATACCAGAAGCCGTGTTCAAACAACAAAACCCATGAATTCCCGTCCTGTGTTTGAACTTTTGATATCACAAGATGGACCTTGCTTTGTTTAGCAACGTTATCGCACTGGACGTAGCATTTTAGACTTTTTGATGACGTCAGAGAGTCATTGTGCAACTGGCGCCATTGTAAACAACTTTCTGAACTAGCCGCTACGTTGGTTTGCCGGTCGCATTTGGAGCATTGGGGCGTTTTCGGAGTTTATTTGGAGCAATAGGGCGTATTCGTCGCAATTTGCCTATGGAATCGTAAGTTGGCAATAACGACCATCCATGGTTGTTTTCAATGCAATATCATTGGCCGGGTCCCTTGAAAGATATTTGAACATTCGGCCTGGCGGTCTCGGGTTCAAACAGCTTCCTCTGGACCCGACAAATGTTAATGCATGGAAAACCACGGGTGATCCCATCACATGACAATCTGTCATTACGCTAACAAACCCGTGCGATATAGTGCATTTTTTTTCTCCTCACCAAAATGGCTAATTTTCTGGTAAGAATCGGTTATATATTTCTTTTTTTACTGCAAGCATAGCGTGTGGGTGCTCGTTAGACCCATCTCACCAAGGCGGTTCTAACAATACTGAAAACTTAAGTCTTGGACCAGAAATAAGAAAAATAATGTATACTACTGTAAATCCCATTTTTCTCTACATAAAAAGGGGGTTTACAGGGGTGTTCATCCTCGTCGTTGTTTCATCTCTACGGTTGATTGATTTTTGTGTTCGTGGAGATGTTGCACTGATGAGTAATGAGGCTTAAATGCGGACTGAACATATGTAACATAGTTTCGTGGGCCTGTGATCTTAATGACCCAAATAGTGTTGATGGATGCACTTTTTGTTACACAAGCATGCTACATGAATGGATGAAACAACGTTGATTAGTAGGAAGAACTTGTTTACTTGGAGGATATTCACATCCTGGTCACGGCACCAACTTACCTTATGACGTATGCCATGCCATAACGGGTAACAAGACGTTTCGCCTATAAAATTAAAAAGCCAGAAACTTTTCAATTTTTCTTTTTTTATTCTCTGACCAAAATAAACTGTTCTATTAATTATTAGTTTAAATGTTACACTGAACATAACTGAAATCCTGACTTATTTGAATTGGGAGCATTAATCTCAAACAAGTTATCATTCACATCAATGGGGTTCTGATCCTCGTCTTCAGAGCACTGAAATTCTAAGTCTTTCCTTTCACTAATATAGTCTGAATGTCTTGAAAGTAGGTCAGCACAAGTGTTCGTGGTGCTCTCTATGTATTCAATAGAACAGTTATACTCAGACATACTCAGAGCCCAAAGTTCGATCTTTTATTTGCATGTGTTTTATTACAGAAGATTAATTCCAAACTTTCATCAGATTACAGAACCAATTATTGCCTTGACAAGAAAATATGCTCATATCAAATGGTCAGAGATTCATCAAAATGCTTTTGCATTTTTTGAAAGAAAGCTTAACAGGTGTTCCCTTTCTTGTTTATCCAGATTTAAACCAACCTTATGTTCTATACACGGATGCTAGTTATCTTGTAGAGGGACATGCCTAACACAAGACCATGAAGGTGATGATAAACCTATTTACTATTTGTTTCATAAATTTAGTAAGACTCAGTGTAAGTGGTCGGTAATGGAAAAAGAAGCTTGTGCTATTCATTTTGCACTTAAGAAATTAGACTATTATCTACACAATGCACAGTTTATTATCAAAACATATCATAAGCCTCTCAAATATCTTCTTAAGTCCCCAAAGCAAAATAAAAAGATTCAGCTCTGGGCTCTGCGTATGTCTGTGTATAACTGTTCTATTAAATACATAGAGGGCACCACGAAAACTTGTGCTGACCTATTTTCAAGACATCCAGACAATATCAGTGAAAGAAAAAACTGTGAAGACGAGGATCAGAATCCCATTGATGTGAATGATAACTTGTTTGAGATTAATGCTCTCAATTCACATCAGTCACGTTTTCAGTTATGTTCAGTGTGCATATCGGGCTAGATGTAGCCCTGAACACAACCTGTCTCAAAAGCTTTCGATTTTCGATGTGTTATAATATTTAACATTGAAACTAATAATTAATAGACCCATTTAACTTGGTCAGAAAAGAAAAAGAAACACTGAAAATTTTCTGATTTCAATTATTTGCGAAGTACTAACTTTCATAATGTAAAACTATACGATCATGGTTAAACGACACTTCATGGCATGGGTTACGTCATACAAATCATTTGTCTAAATCGCGACGGAAGTAAGGGCGAGGATTGTGGCCGCGTAAAAGTCGATTAAAGCCCCAACCCCCACCCCTAATGGAATTAGTTTCACTGACCGTTCCAAGACGGTTCTTCTGTCGTGTTCTATATTTGTTATGGCTTGTCTTTGGGTGTGTATATCGCTAATATTACTTTGCTTTGGATAGCCACTTTACCATTTTGTGGGAAAGTAATTGTCCTATTGACTTTCCGCTAAGGTTGTTTCCATTAGAGTCAAGGTGTTTCATGTTTGCGTTTCTTTCCCTTGGTGTCTCTGATCGGAGTTGTGGGTAAATTGTATCGATTCCTGATTGCCTTCACTTCTGTTCTTCGTAGAAATTTAATGTCATTAAGAAAAGTATAGATATGAGAGTCTTTGGCTGATACGGGATATGCTATGCAAAATGCCATATGATAACATCGGCAAGCCTCTTCCTTTGTCACAAAATGTCACGAATTTGCATACACATTCTTATCAGCTTTAATTAATTAATTAATTCCGAGATACATGTAAATTGCATAAAATTCAAGAGCATGTGTGACATATTTTTATTTAAAGTGTACACTCTACTTGAACACGGATTGTGCATCACGGTAAAAGTCCGTGAATTTGCACCCCACTAAATGGCACTTTTTATTGAGAAAACTCGGGTTTACTGGGGTATACGTTATTTTCCTTATGTCTCCGCCAAGACAAGGGGTGTGGGTACGCATTGGAACCGCCTTAATGAGGCGGTTCGAACGAGCGCCCACAACCTTTGTTTGCAGTATAAATATTAAAAATCACGGATTTCATTGTCTAAATATTCTACAAGATGATGTGTACAAAACATGCTATTTTCGACCGCAAGTACCGGCAATCACATTTGTTGTTTAACTCATTTTGTACCGGAAACCCCAAAACGGGTAGTTGGCAAACAGTGCAGAACGCGGTGTCTGATCAGGGCCTCACTGTTTGCAAAACTTGCATTCAAATCTAAGTAGTTTTTGAAGAAAACACAATCTGACGCCCCTTAATTTTGAAATGGACTCGTGGTTTATATAAAAATGAAGAATTCATTTGTTACAAAAAGGGTTAATGTTTGTTTGTTTGTTTGTTTGATTTGAGGTTTAACTTCCCCGTCAACACTGTAAAGGTCATTTTGGAGACGTTTCTTCCAATTTTGTGGAACTTTTACCCGACATTGAGATGAAATGACTTTTCAAGCCCTGCCGCCAAATGAAACCAGTAAGGTTTATGAGCATGGACGGTCCGCCACTCGCACCTCTTTGCCTGGGCAGGATTAGATCCGCTAAGCGGTTTACCAGTACTTGTGTGCGAGTCGGATTCAGCTCGGCGTGGAAGCATCATGCAGCCCATCTATTTCTTCAAGCCCTAATGGGCGGGGGCCGAAAAGAGTTAATGTAAGAATAGTGCTAACTCCAAAGTATGTATGGACTTAGGCACATTCTTGCATGATGCTTTGTGTGTTTTCACCTTTCAATGTTTCATAAATTACCAATTAAAACTACTATAGCACTGCGCATTACGAAAACACGCCTATTCAAATACATTGTAAACTTTACCGCCGAAAAAATGAAAATTTTAAGATGAAAAATTGTGATAATTTTCTTATTTCTGCTAAAAATATGAATTGTGTGTGCTCGTTTCAACCGCTTTATAAAAGTGGAGTTTGAGGGGGTTAATATTATATAGGCATGTTTGCGTGATGACAAAAAAGAGGTAAAAATTATCGCTTGCATAACAAACTGTTCTGCATAAATATTACGTTTTTCGCATTCATCGCGAAAATACGCCTATATAATTTTGACCCCCTTTAACCCACTTTTATATAGTAAAATTGGGGTTTTCAGGGGTAAACATTATTTTTCTTATTTCTGCTCAAAAACATAAATTGTGGGTACTCGACAGAACCGCCTCGACGAGGCGGTTCTATCGAGTCCCCGCAATCTATGATTCGAGCAAAAATAAGAAAAGTATCAGATTCTTTATCTGAAAATGTTCCTTTTTTGGGTGGTAAAATCTTCCAATACATTTGTATAGGCGTGTTTTCGTAATATTATCTCAAACATAACAAAATGCCACTTAGCCATGTTCTTGCACTATCACCTTCAATAACATCCAAAGGCACTTATTCCTGTGTCATGACTGCATCATTGAACGTTTTGTTAAGACCCTTTAGGCCTGCGGTGGCTTCTTCAAAATGTGGCTGCATTCGTTCTTCCACGCGTTTTATCCAAGCCTTTATCGCAGAATTCTTTTCGTACATCTCGCTTTCATTTACTGAGCTCAGGGGAACCAGTTCGTTGACTCCGAGCAGGTCTGCCACGGATATCTCATCACCACATAGGAATGCCTTGTCTTTAAGGAAATAATCCGCTATATGGTTGATTGATTTGGTCAATTCTATTTTCGCTCGTGTGACGACTTTCTCAACAAGTTGCGTGTTTAGGTCACGTTCGTTATAACCAACACGTGATCCGTACTGTAAACAATAGTAAGTATTTGCATAAATACCTAATCGCATGGTTGTTTGAAGCCATTGTCAAATGAATCAAAATCTGTTTTGGTCTATAAAAAATCGAATGAAGTTTTAAATAAATTGAAATCCAGACATTTTCGTGCTTCTAGTCTGTCTACTTACGATTTTTCCACTCTTTACACTACACTTCCTCATAATCTTATAACAGAAAAGCTTAATGATTTAATTGAATGGGCTTTTCACAGAGAAGATTCTCTCTATCTTGCATGTAATGTCAGAAATGCATTTTTCACTTCTAAAGAGCATAAGAATTATACACTTTGGTCATGTCAGAAAATGTGTGATGCCCTCACCTTTCTACTAAACAATATTTATATTAGATTCGGTACTAAGTTATTTAGACAAATTGTGGGTATTCCGATGGGTACTAATTGCGCACCACTTGTGGCTGATCTTTTCTTGTATTGTTATGAAAGAGACTTCATTTTCACGGTGCTAGGGGGCGTGGCCGGTGTAGCACATTTCAGTACTGGTCATGAACAGACTCAATAAAACCGAGTCTGCTATTTTCGTTTATTTGGTGTATTCTTTGCTTCCAAAGGATCTAATATTCAGAACTTATTTATCTTCACTGCAGCTGGTGCTGTGCCGTGTGGCGGCCGTAAAAAGTCTCCCCGTACATCCATCATAGTGCAGATTATATTTTCTGGTCCTTTGGGATCATTGAGTTCATTTAGAATCATTTTGAAAATAGAGTTCTGCTTAAGCCGGTGCTAGGGGGCGTGGCCGGTGTAGCACATTTCAGTACTGGTCATGAACAGACTCAATAAAACCGAGTCTGCTATTTTCGTTTATTTGGTGTATTCTTTGCTTCCAAAGGATCTAATATTCAGAACTTATTTATCTTCACTGCAGCTGGTGCTGTGCCGTGTGGCGGCCGTAAAAAGTCTCCCCGTACATCCATCATAGTGCAGATTATATTTTCTGGTCCTTTGGGATCATTGAGTTCATTTAGAATCATTTTGAAAATAGAGTTCTGCTTAAGCCGGTGCTAGGGGGCGTGGCCGGTGTAGCACATTTCAGTACTGGTCATGAACAGACTCAATAAAACCGAGTCTGCTATTTTCGTTTATTTGGTGTATTCTTTGCTTCCAAAGGATCTAATATTCAGAACTTATTCATTTTGTCGCTTTCCATTGATAACCAATCTGAAATTATTGAAGCTTTTAGTTCCACTTCTAGATATTTAGATGATTTATTAAATATTGATAATACCTATGTTGATGGTTTGATCAGTCAGATTTAACCCCTAGAACTTCAGTTAAATATAGCAAATTCTTCTGATACCAAGGCCCCATTTTGGGATTTACATCTATCTACTGAAGATGGATTTGTTTCGTGCAAAATTTATGATAAACGCGATGACTTTGATTTTGAGATTGTAAATTTTCCTTTTTTGGATGGTGATGTTCCTCGTGCGCCATCCTATGGCGTTTATATTTCGCAATTAATTAGATTTGCTAGAGTGTGTAGTCATGTAACTGACTTCAACACTCGTAATAAATTATTAACAGCTAAACTCCTTAATCAGGGTTATCGGTACCATAAAGTACGCAAAGCCTTTTCAAAATTTTATAGACGCCATTCTGATTTAATTTCAAAATTCAATATTGGACTTAAATCTCTTCTGCAACAAGGTCTATCGGAACCCGAATTTTATGATGACTTAGTATATAAATTCAGAAAAATATATAACTGCAATGACTTCAGCACCCAATTTCGTAAAATCATTCTTTGATATAAAAAGATTGGGTACAACATGGATATTATACGACAGACTGCATGCATGGTAGTTAACCCAATCACGGTTGGCAACTTTGCTTCCCTCTTTAATTGCACGCCAGTGGGTCAGGCCTCAGATTCTATGACGGCTCCAACGTAAAGGCTTATTAAGAATTAGAGAGATCTAATTCAAGGTAATCTTGGTTGGTGCCTGATGCTCTGTCTCTGGTCGGGCCCATCGGAGTCTAACTGTTGGTTTTCTTTTGCTCCAGCATTTCAGTGGTTTCTTGCTGTCGAGTCCTCACTGTTGTTTCATCTCTTTGATTAATTGTGTTCACGGAGGTGTTGCACTGAAGAGTTAGGAGGCCTTCATGCGGACTGAACAAATTATTTGTCTAAATCGCGACGGAAGTAAGTTACAGGATTGTGGCCACGTAAAATCGATTTAAGGCGCCCCCAACCCCACCCCCCAGTTTAATTCGTTTCCGCTGACCGTTCCAAGGCGGTTTTTCTGTCCCGGTTTATTTAAATGTTATTGTTTCTCTTTGGGTGTATATGTAAACATAATTTCAATTAAAGCATACTCACCTCACGATATTATAAGCCTATCGAGTGGCCTTTCATGAGATTTGACCTTTAGTTTGAGAAAAAAAAAATACAGAAAAAAAAAACACTAGAAAACGGACTATAGCTCGACCTGGATTGACCCCACCCCACCCCTTCCAAGCGTCGCGTTGCTATGTGCAATCGACCGGGAACTAATGCACTGGATCCTCGGGGACCATTGCACTGGTTCCCACTGACTGGCCGCACTAAGCCAGCCGATGAAATGACGACAGGTAACAAGACCTGTGCATGTATAAAGCATGCAGTTTTATACAAGAGGTTTTTAAAAAGTTCCGATACGGACGCCAAAACTTTTGAATTATTCAAGATTCAATTATAATATTTGGCTTGAGGTTTTTACACTCTTATTGCATAAACTTGTGAAGTTTCAATAAAATTAATTTTCTTTTTATTATTTTATTTGAATTTTATGTATATGGTGCGGCCGAGGTGGTGCAATTTCCTGACGTCAACGTGGCGTTAAATGATTCAGATGCAAACTGTTCCTCTACTACAGTGAGGATTTTTCAACATAACCTCCGTCACAATAGATACAATTCTTAGATTGCCTTATCCAGTTCTGGAAGACTATTTCAAAGTATTCAGGGCCGAGTCTGTACAGTTTTGTATTGGCTGCTTGAGAAGATCATGCTGAGTCTCAAACTTTCTTCCACGAAGCTGGGATTTTATAACCTCATTGAATCGGTAAAACCACAGAAAGACCTTTGATTTTGTCATTGATTCGTCACCGTGTAGAGTATTAATCAACCGAAGCGTTTCTGGGTTTGTTTTACCAGTCAAAACGCAGTTTGTTCGCTGCTATTGTAAATTTTGCGGTGCCATATTTTATAAAGAACGTCAGTGTGACATCATGACGTCAGTTAAAATAGTGACGTCAGTTACGATGTCATCAATTTTTATTTGATACTGACAGTGAACAATTAGGCAACCACTGTCTGAAAATTCATGTCGAATGGACAAATGTTACGGGTTTTATCCTAGATTTTTTATGAATTCCCTATGATTGCGCCACCTCGACGTACCTTCGGTTGCTAAAGAAACTGCAGTTATCGCGTGCGTCTGAGGATTCCAGTTGAAACTTACTAATTGTCGGAGATATTTTTCTATTACTTGGCGAAATTTCAAGAGTTTCGAATGATGGAGTTGAAAGACACAGGGTCCGTATCGGAACTTTTTGAAAACCCCTCGTATAAGCAAACACCAATAGATACATTTTACTATTTTATAGGGAGCTTTTAAAGACAACTATCAGTGATAGCGGGGTTGGGAGGAGGGAAATCCGATAATATATTGAGGTGAGCATGCTTGAAATTACTTTTACATTAAAAATTCATTTCATGTCAGCATACACACCTCAAGATATTAGAAGCCTGAATAATAAGCATAGGTGGGAAGGTAACACCTAAACCCATCCATGTTAAAATCCGGTTTAGAAAAAATATATATCCTGACGAAAAGGTAATACGTAAGCCAGGAATAACATAATATATGTGCATATGTGGGTCGAAATCCAATAACCACTGATGGTAAATGTATAAAGATAAGACCCGGTAACAAGAGAAGTTTCAAACCGGACTCAAGCAGGCGTAAGAGAAAGCTGCCCCAAAGAACCAAAGAAGATGTATTTTGTTTGATTGGAGCCAAAACTCTGAAGTAAAATAAAGAGAAAGTACAATAAGTACTCCAAATGTAGCCCTGACAACTTCATCAAGGGCAACCGAATTTTTATAAGCCCAAGAGTGAGAAAAGGTTTTATCCTCATGAGCTGTGATAAACATAAAAGACAGGTCTGTGGATGTTAAAATGGTCTGTGGAAGAAACATTTAAGTAAGCAGACCTGACCACTTCTCAAATCCAACATGAAATTGTGTAAAACGAAATCTTTAGAACCTTTTAAGGGAAGGAAAAGTCTCTTTCTGCAAGATCTAATAGCTCAAATTAGGTATAGAAGTCAGCCATCCGAGTCAGAACCACAAGACTGAAACTAACCTGGAATGATAACAGGTTATGGAAAGACTCAAGAAGATGATTTAAGTCCAAAAAAACTCAGGTTGAGTGAGAAAGGTTATGGAATTTGAGTTACGAACATATCAAAAAACGCCTTTCTTAACTAGAGTATTAATATCTCATTTTTAACAGAGGCCAATGTAAAAAGCAAAACTGCATTAAAAATGCCGAGTTTGAGATCAACGGACCTCAAAGGTTCATAAGGAGCTCAAGTCAAGGACCAAATTAGAAGTAAAGGCAATGATCAGGAATCGATACAATTAACCCATAGCTACCATCAAAGCACATAGGTGGGATTCCATTTAGATCTAGTAACTTGTCTATTAAGGGCAAAGCCTTTAATATGGTCCTAAATAATTGAGTCAGCAGTACAGTCCGCTATTACGGAAAGCTTAAAAGAGTGATAGAAATTGCGGAACGGTAACACTTAAAAGGGTAGCAGAAAAAGTCTATTAAAAAGTTTAAAGAGGGATTGGCACGATTAGTTTCCCTTGCTGACACCAGTCCGAGAAAGTCTTGCATTTCGCAAGAAAAAGACTCTGCAAGAAAAGAAGATTTATCATGTGACGTCGCGTCTGACAGTGTAATAACGCCATGCATTATTTTCGATAATCCACTTGTGGATTAAATATGCAAATTAGCTAGATACGTCCCGTAACGTTACATGCACGACGTCCTTAACGACGCCGCGTATACTAATGGCGGAATATTGAGATTTTTGTTAACAATCGTGAATAAAATGCGTTTTAAATGTCATATGATAAATAGAATTTTGCATTCGTGCTCATGTATTATTGAATTTATTAAATTCGTAAAGGAAAAGGGATAAAATGCTCGGAAAAGCCTCGCATTGTATCCCTTTTCCTCAACTCGTTTAATAAATTTAATAATACATGAACATTCATGTAAGATCCTCTATATAAAGCAATCTCGAAAGTTGTCTATCTCAGATTTGCCTCCTGACATATCTCATTGGGAACCTGTCTCAATCCAACAGGAAGACGAAAAAGGTCTGATCCGCACAGCGACCAATAAAATAATGAAATGTATCTATCAGGTTTTGGTTATAAGCCTACCGGGCGCTTTACATGCTTGTATACATGCACAGGTCTTGTTACCTCTCGCCATTTAATCGGCTGGCTTAGTTTGGTCAGTCAGTGGGAACCATTGCAATGGTTCCCGAGGGTCCAGTGCATTGATACCCGGTCGATTGCACACATCAACGTGACGCTTGGAAGAGGGGATAATCCAGGTCGAGCTATAGTCAGTTTTATAGTGTTTTTTTCTGGTTCTTTTTCCAACTCAATACGAAAACACGCCTATACAAATACAGTGTGAACTTTACCGCCGAAAATGATGAAATTTTAAGATGAACAATTATGATATTTTTCTTATTTCTGCTCAAAATATAGATTGTGGGTGCTCGTTAGAACCACCTCGTCGAGGCGGTTCTTACGAGTACCCACAATATTTATCTCAGATCAGAAATAAGAAAAATCAGGTTAGCCCTTATAAACCCAGTTTTACTATATAAAAGTGGGGTTCAAGGGGTCAAAATTATATAGCCGTGTTTTCGTGATGAAGGGTCGAATCTCGTGAAAAGGCCGCTCGATAGGCTTATGATATCTTGAGGTATCGTATGCTGACATTAAAACTATTGCACGTGATTGAAAATCCAACTCACCGCCTTGTTAAGACATAAATTTCCCGCTATACGTTTTTTTTGTGTGTGTTTTTTTTTTTTTTTTTTTGTTTTTTTTGGTTTCATGGCCCTTTCAAGATTATTTCACTTATATCGAGCCGATCGTTAATCAGAGGTGGACGAAAACTGGAGTACGCGGAGAAAAACCACCTGACAATTCGTTGAAGAACTTGGCGTCTCACATATGACCCGAGCGAGGCTCGAACCCACAGCGGTGAGAGACCTAATGATTAAGAGTCAGCGCTCTTATCCACTAGGCCACGGAGGCCCGTAACCGCTATACTTTGTACCGCGGGAAATTATTAATTATAATACATCAGTCATCTGCTAACATTTTTCCTGCAAAACAGCAAAACATTAACAGCACAGATCTTGATCAGATGCCACAATCTCAGTGACACCTGATCTGGGACCACAAGAACTATACGAAGGTTACATGGCCATGCGACTTGCAAAGGTTCCGATCAAACTGCAAAGAGAGAGAGAGAGAGAGAGAGAGAGAGAGAGAGAGAGAGAGAGAGAGAGAGAGAGAGAGAGAGAGAGAGAGAGAGAGAGAGAGAGAGAGATTTCTGTTACTTTTTTGTAATGCACGACTTCAGTGTTCCACTAGTTAAATTGGGATAAATGTGCATCCCATCCGTTCATTCTCTACGCAAGTAGGCAGAGGATTTTGACTTTGGTATTTGTTTTACGGCCCTTTCAAGATTGTTTCATATATTAGGCCGATCAGTGAGTGAGTGTGTGTTTGAGTTTTACCTCTTATCAACAGCGAAGGTCATGCGGAGACGCGACCTCTGTTTAAAGACTCATCCGAATGTCTGGAGAAGCCCGGGATCGATATTGGGCCGATCATTAATTAGATGTGGGCGACAACCGGATTACCCGAAAATAATCGCCTGAATGCCAGGCTGCTTATTGCCGTCGGTAGCGAGTCACATAGGTAGTCATAGTAGATTCTGCCGATTGCCGGTAGGATCGTGTGTTTGATCCTTGCACTGACACTCTTACTCATTAGGCAACAGGGGTCCGTGCAAAAGTAAAATTGCAATGTTTCTTCTGTGCATCATATGTTGAAGGTTAACATATCTGTTAAGTTGCATAAAAATATCACGCTTAGGGCGCAAGTGAATGACAAGATCGCTATTTTCAATGTTCAAAGGACCATAACTCCAAAAAATGGAAAAGCAAGAATTACGATTCTTGTCTTCTGCTCGTTGTCTCATGGTGTTTTTAAATAATTATCTGTAAAATTTCATGAGATTATACAAGATAGTTTCAAAGTTACGTAGTGGACATGGAAATGTGGCGCATAGACAGAAAGACGGATCGACCGACCGGGGACAAAACAATGTCTTATGATCTCATCGGGGTGGGGGAGGGGGGAGGGGGTGCGTTGAGACATACTACAAATCGATATTTAATGTTTACTGATGACTGCCACTGAAAAGAAACTTACATATTTCATATTTCAAATCCGTGGGGTGATCAATAAATTCGAGAACTTTTCCTATAACTTTTTTAATATACAACCAATCGCAATAAAATTTATATGGTCGATAGAATAACACGTTACGGACAAAGTCACCAAGGTACTACGTTCGTGACGTCACTATTTTAATGATGTCATATTTTCGACGTCATACTTCACGTTCACCGTTCAGAAATGGCTGACGACGTTGTTGCAGAACAGAGGACTATCATTAAATTCTACGTAAAATTACGGAAAACTATGAGCGAAATCAAACAGGACCTCCAAAAAGTATACGGAGAAGCAGCATTTTCGAAATCTTGTATTCATAAATGGTGGCATCGCTTCAGTGACGGAAGAACATCGACCAAAGATGACGCCCGATCTGGCCGCATTGTGAAGTATACTACAGAGGAAAACTGTGCTGCCATTGAACAATACGTAATGGAAGACAGGCGAGTGACTGTTAGAAATGTAGCGAAGGACTTAAACTTAAGTTATGGTAGGCCTACATCCCAAGAGATTCTGACGGAAAAGCTTGAATCAAGCCGCGTCTGTGCAAGTCGGGTACCCCGTCTTCTTCAGCCTGACCAGAAGAGAGTAAGGAAACAGATCTGTCGAGATATTCTCAACCGATATGTAGAGGAAGGTGATGGGTTCCTTAATAAAAAAATAACATGTGATAAAACATGATTCCACTTCTTTGAGCCGGAAAGCAAGCAACAGAGTTCCGTATGGAAGCATACATCGTCACCATAGCCTGTAAAAGCCCGACTTTCCGAGTCAGGGGGTTAAGTTATGTCCATCATATTCTGTGACACAAAAGGAATTGTGTTGAATCACATGGTGCCAGCTAAAACTACAGTCAATAGTGAATACTACGCACATCTAATTAAATTCCAGTCCTGAACTTATAAGGTCGGGGTTCATTTTGCACCAAGATAACGCTCCAGTGCACGTGAGTCAACTTGTGACGTTCACCCTCAAGGAACTAGGTATCGAAACTCTACCGTATCCACCGTATAGCCCAGACTTGGCTATCTGTGACTTTTTCCTGTTTCCAAATGTGAAGGATCAGCTGCGTGGAGTAAACTATGAGACGCGGTATGAACTAGGGGCTGCTATAACGGTGGCGCTTAGGGAGGTGTCACGTGACGATTTACGTCACGCGTTCGGCACGTGGATGAACAGATGTCAAAGGTGTATCAAGGACAAAGGATCCTATGTCGAGCAATAATAAACAGTATTCGTGAGTATCGTTTTTCATTATTAAGTTATAGCAAAAATTCTCGAATTTATTGATCACCCCTCGTATCTCGTGATCCGCAACTGGGTACCGTGATCCGCAACTGGGGTCTAGACGTGGTCCCATATTCTGCAACCCTGAACGTCAGTCGAATAAGATTAAGATGAATGATTATGTTTATTATGTAGAGGGTTAATTTGTCTTGAAAACGGTACCAAACGTCCTTAGCAGCAAGCAACCGCAGTGGCTACAGCACGCAACGACGCGTGACTTATCGGGAACTGGGTACTTCACTGTATTTTAAGGGATATAACTTTATCGCCCTGAACGTTTTCGTTATTCCGTAACTGGCGGCATTGTAAACAACATTCTGAACAAGTTGCCGGTCGCATTTAAAGAATTTATTTGGATTTTATATGGAGTTTTTGGGGCGTTTTCGTCACAATTTCTCGTTGAACTCGTTAGTTATGCACATGTTAACAATTTGTCGGGTCCCTCGGAAGATATCTGAACAATCGGCCTATCGGCCTCATTTACAAATAGCTTCCTCGGAACACGGCAAATGTTATGCATGAAAAACCATGCGTGATCCCAATATTTGTGTTGAGATTATACGTCCCCGTCAACATAAACTTACCAAGTTTAAAAAGATATCTTCTATATGCCTTTTGACATTGAGATGCTGCCAGTTTAGATACTCGTCAATTTTCGCCGCTTTCTGAGGATCTTTCCTCGGGAACCAGTGGTCCGGGACATTATATTTGATGGCAATGTACCGCATGATTGCGACACTGAAGCGAAAGAAGAAGCAAGATATAGCTTACACCGACAGTACACGTGGCTCGATTGACTGGACGAAAGCTGTCCAGACTGGATCTCCGTTTTTTTTTTTGTTTTTTTTTTTTAATTTTTTTTTTCATTACGATAACACACCCGTGCGACATAGTGCATTTTTTCACATCTCCAAAATGGCTACCTTTCTGATGAAAATCTGTGATATTGTTCTTAAAATACTGCAAACATAGGTTGTGGGTGCTCGTTAGAACCGCCTCATTGAGGCGGTTCTAACGAGTACCCACACCCTATGTCTTGGAGCAAAAATAAGAAAAATAATGTATACCCCCGTAAAGCCCAGTTTTCTCTATATAAAGTGGGGTATAGGTGGGTCTTCATTTCACGGACTTGTTCACATGATTTTTTTCTCTTTTTTTAGTGTTCTTACTTTAAACAAACAGAGCAGACCCTTATTGTACTCTGCGTTCTGTGGTGTCTGATATGCCGGGTCTATACTATCTTTCTAACGTGTGTCCAGATAAATACAATGACGTCCCAATGCCAAGAATAGGGTCAATTCTGGTGCAATATTATGCACGGTACTGGTTACACGCTTTTATCATATGACGTCACATCTGAGAGTGTAATAACGCCATGAAATAAATTCAATAATCCACCATTGCATTGTATGCAAATTAGGAGTTACATGTTTTGTCTGTTTGAATTGGAGTGAAACGGCCCAGTCAACACTATTTTAGGTCATTTTTGAGCCAGTCAGTTTACCTGTCCACGCGTTTCTTGGGCAGTCTTATACGTAAGCGGTTAACCAGAACAGTGCACATTCTTTCGCCAGAAACTGACAACTGCCCATGTTGAAACAGCGGAAGGGAAAGAATGACCGTAGAAAAGATTTCCTGATCAATCGCCACGACAGATTATTGCCGAGCCCGGTAGGTATCGAACCCGCGTCCTCCAGATCACCAGTCAGACGCGCATTCTTCTGAACTACTGAGGCCGGCAGCGTTACATGTACAACGCCGCGTTTAGTAATGGCGGAATATTGACAGTTTATAAAACAATCGTGAATAAAATGTGTTTTAAATGTAATATGATAAACAGAATCTTGCATTCGTGCTCGCTTATGTATTCTTGAATTTATTAAACTCGAGGAAAAGGGATAAAATGCTCGGCAATTATACATGATCACTCATGTAAGATCCTCTATATGTATTAGCCTGCCCATGCAGGAAACGTTTGGCTATGTAAACTGACAGGCTGGACATCACCTGTACTATTTACAGACATCCATCCACAGAATTTCTTTATAGACTTTCTTTGCGTGCGTTCGCATTGACAACATTTTTCTCTCGCAGTGTTAGAACAATTGCGATCACATCTCTTGGTGAAGCGAGAGAGGGAGTGAGCTGTGAAATTGCGACTATGGCTTTTCTGTAAATTACATGTATTTTCTGTGTGTTTTGATTTAGCTCATAAACATTTTTTGAAAGAGTTCCTACGCCTGGAGATGTACTAGTTAGGAGATAACTGTATTCAAAATTGTAACCTGGGGAGGTAAATCGGCGGTTTCACGGTCGGAAAATTTCGTGTTAGGTAATATGCACATCGACCTTCGATACTAAAAGTTATCAGGAAGGTTCGTTTTACGATTTTTGCTCTGTTGACGTGCAAATTATTGTACTGCCTTAAACGTTTGTACGTTCGCCCAAGAAGAAAGAAAAAAAAGAAAGAATGAAAGAAAGAGAAAAAAAGAAAGAAAGAATAACCAAACCATCTCTCAGCCAGGATAAAAGAGAAAGAAAACCAAACCACCTCTCTGCCAGGATAAAACCATCGTCATCTATAAGAGGAATTTTCCTCAATGGGTTCTTCTCAACAAATTTGGGCTCGTGTTGCTGACCTGAAAAGAAATATGAGAATCAGCTGTGGCAATATGATTGTAACCCTTATCCTACTGAATAAATTTATTTAGCCACACCCATTGCTGACAAGCAACCTATCCAATTACTGATATACTGTATTCGTTCAGATCACAAACTGTGTGACAAAAGAGAAAACCAAGTTCGTGTCTTTTGATATCAAGTTTATCTGGCAAGGCTTCGAGAACGCTTGAGAATCGCGAGGCTTGCCGAGCGATTCTACATGCGTTCTAGAAGCCGAGCATGATAAACTTGATATCAAATTACACGAATCTGGTATTCTATTTATCAGTTTATCTCCCAGTTAACACTTAAAATATGCACCGGCCCCGATAGCTCAGTTGGTAGAGTGTCCGCTCCGGGGAACGGGAGGTCTCGGGTTCGATCCCGGGCCGCGACATACCAAAGTCGTTAAAAATGGTACTAGCTGCTCCTCGATTGGCACTCAGATTTACGGGGTAGAGCTAGGACTGGTCGATCCAGTGTCAGGATAATGTGATTGGATGTGGTATCATGTAATGTGTCTGGGATATGATACTTCAGTGAGGCAGCACTATAAACGTGAGCATTGAGCTCCCTGTCGCAACCAGACACCGTCGTGTTATGACTGAAAAATTGTTGAAAGCGACGTTAAACCCGAATTCACACACACACACACACTTAAAATATGCAATTAACGATCAGTTATCGATTGTCCTCAGTGCATCCTAACATTCTGGCGCGGAATTTAATCGGTCAGTATATTAACTATCAGCTGACCGTTATTTTTCTTTTGATATCTTTTCAATGTAATTTGTCCATTTTTTCTAGTAATAATAACTTTTTAGCTATTTTTGCCGGTAGTCCGCTTCAATCATAAAAGTGCAATGTCACGTTGACGTGATAAAGCTCACTTGTCCTGAGACAGCATATCCTTATCAGGTCAATGCGTTACAATGCAATTTATATAGGGGGTAACTGATAAAATATTTTATAGAACCATATCAGATGGCTTCTTCAGCGGCCATCTGATCTGGATCTACACTGTTTGAAAAGGTATGGGATTGTCGTGTTCAGCAGGATAAGGGTTCCTATTGTCCTTAGGGGAAAGGTCATAACTAATGTTGAGAGAACGTGTGACCTACCCCATTGCACACATATATATGTAATAGTTGCAATAAAATATGTTTATACTTAATTGTCCATAGCATCTTCTGGCCGCAACAAGACCCAGCAGGCACACATCGCTAGGGCAACATCAAATCAACGTCGGTGCAACGTCACGACGTTGCGTCGACGTAGATTTGACGTTGCATAAACGTCATGACGATACATCGACGTTGATGTGACGTCACAATTACACCATGCACCTGCTTGGGAGAATGAATGTCTATGGGCGTGTGCACTGAGCAGATGTGCCTTCGCATCCATCACGCTCACAAGTCCGCGACACGAACACTGTTGATTTGTTTGATTTGATGTTTAAAACTGTATAGGTCATTTTGGAGACGTTGCTTCTAATTCTGTGGGAATTTTAACCGACATTGACATCTCAAGCCCTGTCGCCCAATGAACCGATAGGGTTAAAAGCATGGACGATTCGACTCGTCTGGGCAGTCTTTGATCCTCTAAGCGGTTTACCAGCACACGTGTGCGGTCGGTTACAGCTCTACGTGGAAGCATCATTTAGCCCATATATTTCTGCAAACCGCGATGGGGGATGCAAATGAAAAAAAACAACTTTATATATAGAAAACCCAACTTTATATACAGTCGAATTTCAATGGCGCGAACCTCTTCGGGACCATGAAAATTTGTTTCAGAAAGCGGTAGTTCGAGCCACGGAGGGTTACTATTAGTGCCATACCAGGGGGTATCATGGAGATAATTGTGGGATATCTTTTCAGTACTCTATATTATAAATATCTGTTCTGTGTACTCATTATATTCTAATGAGTAAACACAGCATACATTTGCAAGATAAAAGAAGGAAATCTCCCTAAAGTATGTTTATATCGTATTTAGAGGGATTCTCTGCGGACTCAAGAACGGGTTAGACTCATCCGTGGTAAACGGGAAATTGAGGTTCGAGCCACTGAAGTTCTACTGTAGATAAAAGTAGGGTTTCCCGGGGTATATTATATTTACCTTAGGCCACAGCCCCATTGTCACGAAGGGTTAGGTTTTGCTGTGTTTTATGCCCCACCACAAGAAGTGGCGGGGTATTATGTTATACCCTCCGAAATTTTTAGTGTCCGTCCGTCCGTATACGCCTCATGATTTCGTGTCCACTCCATAACTCTGATACTGTATGAGATTTTGTTCATGAAACTTCATAGATATTATATAAAAAAAAAAAAAAAAACACCATGAAACACTTGCAGAAGATATGAACCGTAACTCCTATTTTTCTACTTTTGGAGTTATTGCCATTTGGACATTGACCGTAGTCATTTCTACTATTACTGAACATTGTATAAAGTGATCCTAGTTACACACTTTTGCCCTTTCTATAACTTGAAAAAGGTTTCAGAGATTTTCTTGGAGCCTTGCAAAAATGTAAAGCAACATAAGATGGCATATAGAACACAAGAATCATAAATCTGGCTTAACTAATACTTGAGCCCCGCCAAGCGATTTTGTGTCTTCGAGCATTCCGTCATGACAAATTTTAACTGCGCATGCCCAACCATTCAGAGGGGCCAGGGATATGGCTTTCTGTCTGAATGTTCCTCTTGATTCACTGCTTGTATGAGCGAGCAGCGAAGGTTCTGGTGAGACTGCGCGGATGCGCAGGCTCGCCTGAACCTTCGCTGCTCGCATAGGCGATAAGTTCCATAATCGCTTGACGGGGCCCACTTTATTTATGACTTTTTGACCATTGAAAATATGGGTTTCTGTGATATACTTGTATCTCCTCTGTAAATAGATAACTGTTTTGAGATATTTCCAGTAAACTTCACACGAATGTGAAGCATCAGTAGGGGATCTGCCAAAAACAAGAACTGTAATGCTGGTATACTTTCTTTTGGAGCTATGGCCCTTTTAACATTGAAAATAGTCATCGCAGTCATAAATGAGCCAGCGCACGACAAAACCTACAACAAGACATGTGCGTCCACCGAAGACTCAGATCAGCCTGCGCATCCATATAGTCTAACCAGGGACTTCTCTTGCTGCATGAAGGAGCATTGAGCTCTTAGCTATCCTAAGAGCGCAGAACGTAGACTCTGATCAGACTGCGCGGATGTGCAGGCTGATCTGAGTCTTCGTTGGGCGCACATGTCTTATTGTAGGTTTTGTCATGCGCTGGCTAAAATATGTATTCATGTCAACTTTATTTGGAGAAAGACTAATGCACTCGGACTTTGAATTCATTTTTGACAGAATTATGGCACTTGATTGGTGTAAGTGCAGTGATGGGGCATGATGCAGAACGGCAATAAACGTAGAAAGATGAAGTGAAAATGTATTACATAGAGGATGTTACATGAGTGTTCATGAAGCATTGAATTTATTAAGCGAGTTGAGGAAAAGGGATAAAATGCGAGGCTTTACCATGGCAGCCATCTTGAAATTTTTCAATAGATATCTCCTCTCGAAACAAAGGTCGAATTGAGATGAAACTTGATGGGAGGCATCGGGGTGACATGGAGATTCAGATTTGCTAAAATCGTTCCGTTCCGATATCCAAGATGGCCGCCATGGCGGCCGTCTTGAAATTCTTCAAGTGGCATCTGGTCGAATTGAGCTGAAACCTTATGGAAGGCATCGGAGTGACATGGAGATTCAGATTTGCTAAAATGGTTCCGTTCGGATTTCCAATATGGCCGCCATGTTGGCCATCTTGAACTTCTTCAAACAACATCTCCTCCCGAACCAAAGGTCGAATTGAGCTGAAACTTGATAAGAGGCATCGGGGTGACATGGAGATTCAGATGCCATTTCATCTCAATGTCGGGTAAAAGTTCAACAAAATTGGAAGCAACGTCTCCAAAATGACCTATACAGTGTTGATGGGGACGTTAAACATCAAATCAAACAAAGATGATTCAGGAGATGATTTATATAAGCTTCTAGCTTTTTATCAAATCCTGTACCGTATGCTATTATGCGATGTATACATGTGAATTTATTCTAATAAATATTGTTTAAACCAAATCAAACAAACACATGTCACATGCATCACAACGAGTCCGTGGATCAAATGCCCGTCTAAATCCCATTTTATATAGGGAAAACTGGTGTTTACGGGTATATACATTATTTTTCTTATTTCTTCTCCAAGACATAGGTTGTGGGTGCTCGTAAGAACCGTCTCATTGAGGCGGTTTTAACGAGCACCAAAAATCTATGTTTGAAGTAAAAATCACAAAAATACCACAGATTTTCATCAGAAAAGTAGCCATTTTGGAGATGAAAAAAAATGCACTATGTCGCACGGGTTTGTTATCGTAATGTTTCACATGGGTGTCTTATTCTACTGATAGTTCTATATGTTACGTGAACTATATACAGGTGTCAAAGACGGGCCTACGTGGCCTTATGGTCTTGATGCTGACTCTTAACCATTTGGTCTCTCACCGCTGTGGTTCGAGCCACGCTTTAGCCACAAGTGAGACACCACGTTCCGCAACGGAAAGTCGGATGTTTTTTTCAGAATGCCCTTGTTTTTGTCCGCCTCTGATAAATGGTCGGGTTGAAATAAGTGAAATAATCGTGAAAGGGTCGTTAACGACCAACCCTTACCCCTACCCACCAAAACAAACAACAGGTTAACGGGCCTTCGTGGCCTAGTGGATAAGAGCGCTGACTCTTAATCATTAGGTCTCTCATCGCAGTGGGTTCGAGCCTCACTCGGGTCACATGTGAGACGCCAAGTTCTGCAACGGAAGGTCAGGTGGTTTTTCTCCAGGTACTCCGGTTTTCGCCCACCTCTGATTAACAATCGGCTCGATATGAGTGAAATAATCTTGAAAGGGCCGTAAAACCAAACCCCCCCAAAAAATCAAAACCAAAACAAAACAAATAAAAACATGCCAGTGTCTAAATCATGTATATGCTGTACCTTTCAACAGTTCTACAAGTTTCGGTTCAAAATCCACGCCCGTCCCTTTCAAGAAAAGATACACCGCCCTACAGGGCTCAGAAAGTTTGTCATAATAGAACGTCAACACCATGGTTTCTTAAGGCAAATATGGTGAAGTTTGATACCCGAATACCTGTATTGTGTATAAATGTTTTACGCGTTCTACTTAAATAAAAAACTAGGCCAAATCTGTATTTGTCACATAACCCATTACGAAAACAAACCTATACAAATATATTGTAAATTTTACACCAAGAAAACGAAAATTTTAAGATGAAAAATTGTGATTTTTTTCTTATGTCTGCTCAAAATATAGATTGTGGTACCATAATCTATATTTTAGGGCAGAAATAAGATAAATAAGGTTTACCTCTGTAAACCCCAGATTTAAACCCCAGATATACAATATATAAAAGTCGGGTTCAAGGGGGACAAAATTATATAGGCGGGTTTTCGTGATGCATCCAAAAATGTTCCGAGAATCAGCTTGGATTGCCAGTTATTCATAGCGCGTATTGCCCGTTGTCAAGTGCATATTGCTCGTCTGTAAGCATTCTCGCTCGCAGTAGAATAACTCTCAAGAGAAGAAAAATCAGCAGGTACCTTTTCGCGCGTAAAACATTGAATGAAAACATGTGAATCAGAGCATAGACATAAAGTGCAAAAGTGTATGTTACGCTGTCAAATACGACCTACCTGTATCTGTACGTCCCTGTCGACACTAGATACATGTAGGTCATTTTGAAGAGGTGCTTCCGATTATATGGGAATTTTACTTGACACTAAGACGAAAAGACGCCTCAAGCCATACCGCCAAAAGACCCCGCTAGGGTTTATAACCTGGGACGATCCCACTCGCACAACGTTGTCTGGGCAGGCCTAGACCTTCTAAGCGGTTTACCAGTACTCAAGTTTGGTCGGCTTCCGCTCTGCGCGTAAACGCCATGCAGTCCAATCTACAGTCGAACTTCGATGGCTCGAACCCCTTTGGGACCATGGAAATTTGTTCGAGACAGCGGTAGTTCGAGCCACTGTTGTATACTTCTAGAAAACATAACGGGGGTATTTTTGGACTTCTTTTCGGTGTTCTATAACATAAATGTATGCTGTGTGTACTCATTAGAATCGCCTCATTGAGGCGATTCTAATTAGTACACACAGTATACATTTGCAAGATAAAACTCGAAAATCTCCTTAATTATCCCACACTTTTACTAATGCAGAGGAATTCCCCAGGGACTCAAAAACGGGTTCGACTCAGCCATGGTAAACGAGCCATCGGTGTTCGAGCCATCGGTGTTCGAGCCATCGAAGTTCGACTGTATTTCTTCAAGCCCCGGTAGCTACTTGTATATAGTAACGGGCCACCCCTTGATAGTAGGTCTGGATCTGATGGTGACGTTACAATGAATACTTGTTGATTCGACCTGGGTTGAGTTAAATACTAAAGGGAAGAGAACATACATGTATTACCAAGTTTCAGTTGGATTTTCCTTTAACAAGTTGATACTGCAAACTTTGGTTAACTAAAAAAAGATAATCCCCCGCCGTGAAGCGGAGCGAGGATTATAGGAATGGCCAACGTCTGTTCGTCCGCACTAACAAATGTATAGTTATAGGTGGCTATGACAATGGACAGAATCAATGTAATTGAATGGAATTTATTCCGTTAGACACATAAAAGATTCTTTTATGTGGCTAAAATTAGCCACAAAAGTATCAATCCTGCCAAAAATAGCCACATACGTATACATCCGTGAGAACATCCGTCCGTCTGTCCCTCCGTCCGTCCGTCTGTCTGCCCATAACACTTTCTTGTCCGCTCCATATGTCCTGAACCCTTTGATAGATTTTCATTAAACTTTGGTCAATTATTCGTCTCAGTGAACTGATGTGCAGAACTCATAAATGAACCATGCCGACTCAAGGTCAAGGTCACAGTTGAAGGTCACGAGTTTGAAACATGGAATTTTGAAAGAATTTTTTATTTAACTTTTGTCAAATATTATTTTTAGTGAGCTGATGTGCAGAACCAAAAAATGAACCATGGCGACTCAAGGTTAAGGTCACATCTGAAGGTCAAGAGTTTGAAACTTTGAATTTTGTGTCCGTTCCATATCTCCTTTACCCCTCAAAACATTTCATTAAACTTTGGTCAAATATTATTTTAGTGAGCTGATGTGCAGAACCCATAAATAAACCATGCCGACTCAAGGTCAAGGTCACATCTGAAGGTCAAGAGTTTGAAACTTTGAATTTTGTGTCCGTGGCATATCTCCTTTACCCCTGCAAGGATTCTCATTAAACTTTGTTCAATTATCCCCTCAGTGAGCTGATGGGCAGAACCCATAAATGAATCATGCCGACTCAAGGTAAAGGTCACATTTGAAAGTCACGATTTTGAAACTTTGAATTTTGTGTTCGTTCCATATTTCCTTTACCCCACAAAGGATTTTCATTAAATTTTGATCAGTTATCCCCCTCAGTGAGCTCATGTGCAGAGTTCATTAATGAATCGTGTTGATACAAGGTCAAGGTCACATCGGAAGGTCACGAATTTGAAACTTGGAATTTTATGTTCGTTCCATATCTCCTTTTCCTTTCAAAGTATTTTCATTAAACTTTGGTCAAATGTCCCCCTCAGTAAGCTGATGTGCAGAATACATAAATAAACCATGCCAACTCAAGGTCAAGATCAAAGTTGAAGGTCACGAGTTTGAAACTTTTTCTGTCCGTTCCATATCTCCCTTATCCTTGGAAGTATTTTCATTAAACTTTGGTCAAATGTCCGCCTCAGTGAGCTGATGTGCAGTGCCCATAAATAAAACATGCCAACTCAAGGGCAAGGTCACAGGTGAAGGTTGAGCCTTGATACACAGTATGGCGGGGGATTTGGCTGTCCCTCAGACTGCTTTCTTGTTTTTGTTGGGTTTCTTTGCCGCGTTTTTCGGGTGATAACTTGTAAAAGTTATTTTTTAGTTTTTGATCAACGGTTGTAGTGGAGAAACTCCTCCAACTTCTCAAAAAGTTCCCATGTCCCTAATAATAAGTTATCTGAACGGAACTGTTATCAGATGGACATTTCTGCGATTTTAAGTTTGCACGAAAGTTTCTGTTTCCACAAGTCCCGCCTTTGAAGATTTGTCGTCTGTTCAGTGCTTGACTAATGGAACAGTATCTCGGACATTTAAAAAAAATCAAACATGTTTACATTGTGGACATTTGAGATTGTAACAGAAACTGGCAATGACTAATCTTTTAACAATATAGATCAAAGCGTAAAATGCTTTGTCTGTACTAAGGGTTTCTGACACAAATCATGTATTCAATGGACTCTAAGGGAGCGACCATTTGATTTTTATCGGGGCGGGGTGGGTGTGGGGTTATGAAAAATAAAATAACCAGGCCGCGGTAAAGCAAGCAAAAATAGCTAGGATGACCATGCGTCGGAAAAAATAGCCAGGGTCAGACGGACCAAAACATAATTTTTATACCGCAATCAGGCATTCTAGTAACCTAATAAAGGGGGTCGAATAACTGCACGCTATAATCGGTAGTGACCTATAATACCTTCTACTGACCTATAATACGTCTAATGACCGTTAATAGACCGGACCTACTTTTCAGGTCACTAATTTACAAGTGTAAACAATAACATGCAACCTTTTTCACATGGGAAAACAACGAAACTGCAAGTTGAAATCTTTGCAATATTTATTTGAACAGATTTTCAGAAATTTCAGCTAAATTCTTACCTTCTCAGCCTTTCCTTGTTTGAATGGCCCGATGGAATAACTGCGCACTGCTAGCGCAATTGAGTCTCAACCTCGAAAATAATTTCTAAAGCTTAAATAAACTACTTATTTGCAGATTTTCTTACAGAATGTAAAGCGCTGAGAAACTTTGATTCGAGCGTCCATGTTGTTTCCTGCGTCTTTGTGTCGTGGTGAGGTCAGAAACTTTGCACTCGTTGACGTCACGTTATACTACGTGTGCGTGCCATGGCACGGAATGTCGTTTAACATGCCACAGCGTCTGCTGTCTTTTTTGCTTAAATTTGCTAAATTTTTGCGAAACCCCTTGATTTTTGAATTGCGGTATAAACTAAATACATGATTAGTGTCTTTAAAAATAAAATATAATCGGTTCGCCGCGACAATTTTATAGGGGCTCGCTAAAGCTCGCCCCTGTAAAATTGTCTAAGGCTCACCGATTATATTTTATTATTAAAGACGCTAACCATGTATTTACTATATTCGTGGCAGGGAATAAAGTGTGGATTGGAGTATTATACGGTAGAAAACTGTCTAAGGCAAGCTATGACTCCACTTTTTATCAACCTTAAACTGGTAAATGCTTTGTGTTCGGCAGAAACAGGTCTACGATATTTGGTATGTAGCTTCTTCTAGGTGACCTCTAACAAGATTGTTCAAAATATAACCCTAGTGCCAAAAATGCCCCCGCCCCGGGCCCTTTGGTTTTACATAGACTTACATAGGGAAAAGCTTTAAAAATGTTCTTGTCTGAAACCAAAAGGCCCAGTTGTTTGATATATGGCATGAAGCTTCGTCTTGTGGACCTCTATCAAGATTGTTCAAATTGTTACCCTGGGGTCAAAAATGTCCCCGCCCCGGGGCCTTTGGTTTCACATAAACTTATATAGGGAAAACCTTTAGGCACCTTCTTGTCTGAAACCAGAGGGCTCAGGTGTTTGGTATTTGGTATGAAGCTTCGTCATGTCGACCTCTGTCAAGACTGTTCGAATCAAAGTCCTGGGGTCAAACATGCCCCCGCCCCAGGGCCCTTTGGTTTTACATTGACTTATATAGGAAAACTCTTAAAATATCTTCTCCTTCGAAACCGCAACGCACAGGTCCTTGATATTTGGTGTGTAGCCTCATCTAGTGGAGCTGTACCAAGATTATACAAATTATAGCCCTGAGACTAAAACTGCCCCCGCCTAGGGACCCTTTGGTTTTACGGAGACATACGTAGGGAAAACCTTTATAATTATTCTTGTCTGAAACCAGAAGGCCCAAGTGTTTGATTTTTGGTATGAAACTTTGTCATGTGGACCTCTGTCAAGATTGTTCAAATTACAGCCCTGGGGCCACAAATTCCCCTGCCCCGGGGCCCTTTTGTTTAACATTGACTTATATAGGAAAAATCTTTAAAAAATCTGAAACCAAAAGGCCTAGGTCTTTGATATTTGGTGTGTGGACTTCTACCAAGATTCTTAAAATTATAGCCCTTGCGAAAAAAATGCCCCCGACCGGGGCCCTTTGGTTTTACATTGACTTATATGGGAAAAATCTTTAAAACATCTTCTTTTCTGAAACCGCAAGGCCATGGTCTTTGTTATTTGATGTGAAGCTTCATCTAGTTGTCCTCTATCAAGATTGTTCAAATAAAAGCCCTGGGCCAAAAATGCCCCCCGGGACCCTTTGGTTTTACACCGATGAGGCGGTTCTAACGTGTACCCGCAATCTATATTTGAGCAGGAATGAGAAAAATATCACATTTTTCATCGGAAAATTTTCATTTATTCGGCGGTAAAATTTACAATGTTTTGTAATAGGCGTGTTTTCTTAATGCAATTTTAAGAAATCTAAAATTAACTGTAAATCTAAAAAAATAGCATGCTAAGGCCATTTAATTGTTTGAACAAATTAGTTATTGTACATCAACGACTCGGGTAAATATCGTTTGAAAGGCGCGGAATGTGATTCCATGTTCCAGGTTAAGGATTAAAATAACTTATAGTATACAAGGTCAGATCGTTTTGTTTTTAACAGATGAGAAATGTTTTGCGCAACTATTGTATAGATGCAGGCAGTCCTCCAGAAATCAGATTGACATTTGTGCGATGCAGTTACCATTTTAGTCAGGTATGATTTCCTATTTAAGCTTTGTTTAGTGCAATTATATACCCGGCAGGGGCATAACATCATTTACGCAGATACGCACATGCGTACACATTACAAGCGTAAAAAATAGATGATGGCGAACTTGAAGAAGACGAAGAAAAAAGGAAAAAAGAAAAAAAGCAGGTGTAAAAAAGAAGAAGAAGAAAGTGAAGAAGAAGAAATAGCATCTAGAATATACACAACACTTATTATTAACTAACGTAGTTTCCTTCTTTGCCGTGGGGACAACACTAACAGGAAAGAATTTAAAGGGAGCAAAGAATGAATTGGCTTCCTAAAGGGAGCACATTCTGTCATGTGAGATTGATCCCCATTTGCTAAACGATATTAAGGGGCGGGATTCTTATTTCTTTGATTTGCGTACAAATTAATTTTCCTGCCCGTCCAAATAAAAAGCGCATTCAGTGGCTTTCTACATAGTTTCGAATTTAATATCTACTCCATAGCATGCTGTACTGTAATGTGTCAGTGTCTGGTGGAAAAAAGGTTGATTGGATCGAAAACATCGGCATATTTATTGGCATTTGAGTAAGGGAGTGGTCAAAATCATATGTCACAAGCATCCCGCCATTTCTTTCGGCTGACACGCAGAACACAATAAACCAGTAGAACCATTCTTTGTCACTAGTATCCCAAAGATGTGGGGTTTCATTTGCGATATAACGCTGAATTCATCTGACATGATGATGGCTGTTAGCCTTACGTCCTAGAGTGTTTGAAAACACTAAAACGACTTCCAGAAACGCCTGTATAGCAGAAACTGCATGTAAAACCGAAACGGTTCTAGATAATGAGTTCTGACAACATAGGTTTTTATAGAGCATTAAGAAAAGATATCCTTCAATTATCACAAAATACTACCTTATCTGTTGTTATGACCTGTGTAGTCTGTATTTGGAGTGATGACGTCCGAACGACGCGGAAGTCTTTTACCGAGGCGATACATATAGTCTAGGTTTAGAGCCAACTAGAAATAAATCCTTCATTTTGAAGTCCTATTGTCTTACTATTTCTTACAAATTAAAATATCTTCATTATGTTTGGTCGACAAAGTAACTGAAATGAACCTCAGTAATGCCTAAGCCTTCCGTGAACGACACTGTCTGGTGTTTAAAGAAGCTATAATACCATCTATTTAACATGAATGATTCTACGGAGCTAATGCATTCGGCATTAATGTAATACATGTTCCGTTCAAGTCACTAGTTTCGTAACATGGCCGATTTTGTCATATGGAATTGGACAATGCGAAGTCAGTGGCATGCGGAATTTACCACATTGTAGTCGATGCTTGCCAAAACGTACATAAAGATCTATGAGACTAAATTGATTCTGATTAAGTTGTGCATCCGCGCAGTCTATTCACCAGAGTCCTCGTAGTTCGCAAGAGCCGCATATATAGCCTGAACAGTGACTTAGACATAAATTTAACCCTTAAATTTCTGTGTTTTTTTTTCCCAAACAGTGAAGACCCTGATCAGATGCCGCATTCTCTGGCATCTGATCTGGGTTTACAGTGTTTGCCAATAATCATTACACTGGCCCTGTCCAGATGTTAAAGTTACACAGCGTTCTGACGTCACAGCGAGAAGAATTGTGATGCTATAAATAACCGTTATTTGGAATCTGTACATGGTCATCAGTGGTCACGTGGACAAGAGCAGACGGGAAGCATCTGTAATTAGTAACATAGGGTCGAATGATAGACAGTCGATCCAAAAATGAAAACCGTTGTCCAGAATAACCGAAATAGATTATCACAGTCTACTTGGAACAGCAGGTTGGGCTGCATGGTACTTCCTCGCAGAGCTGAAAACAACCGAACTCGCGTATTATTAAACAGCTTAGGTGGTATATGTTTGTCTAGGAGTAGTGGTACGAGTAGGACCTCTCCTTAAACACTGGCGGTGTCTTTGGGCGGTAAGGCTTGAGGTGTCATTTCATCACAATGTCGGGTACAAGTCTCACAAAATCGGAAGCAACATCTCCAAAATGATCTAAATAGTGTTAACGGGGATGTAGAATCTCAACACAAACAAACACAACCAAGTAAAGACCTTCTGCACATGCGTCGGTTAGCTTTTATTTTGGTATCAGTTTGTCTTTGTCACTGAACCTTTTTTTTTTCTTATATGTCTTTGTCTGTTTTAGTACTTAATCTGGACAGAGAGGTATGGCATTCGTTATAGCGGACAACTTGAGTTTTGTTTAGTACCCGGACCCACATCCACAGTAATGTTCAAACCTTGCGACATTATTTTGCCTGAGGATATTTGGGCATATGGAAAGGTATATAAATATATGTTTTACCTAAAATACAGTGAAATTCCGCAATTAAGACCCCCTAATATTAATACTAATTCTGCTATAAAAAAGCCTATTTAGTAGGTTGCAGTTATTTTTACTTAAGTTTGTGTTTTCTGCATACAGTGTCCTCTGCTCAGAGACCACCTTTGGGACTGTTCAAAAGTGCTCTTAAAGATCACTTTTGAACAGTACCAAAGGTGGTCTTAATATAGGAATTTTACTGTAATTACATATTACACGTTTTGTTGCACCTGCTTGTTAAATGGCGCGAGATATATGTCGTGTTTTCCGTCAGTTCGTACGTTTGTGAAACCTTCAACAGATTCTGTGAGGCGGTTTAAGTTCAAGTCACCCTCCTGTAGAAACTGTATGTTTGGAGTCCTCCAAAGAGTCAATATATGCAGTAAACGTCAGCTATTACGACCACCTAAAATTAAGACTAATTCTGCTTTAAAAAGCTTATTTTGAAGGGTGAACTTAATACTTGTTTGTGTTTTCTGCCCATAGTATCCTCTGGTCATGGACCATCCTTAGGACTGTTCAAAAATGGCCTTTAAATCCACTTTTGAACAGTCCCAAAGGAGGTCTTTATTTAGTAATTTCACTGTATAAGACGTTGTTAGACGGGAGATATAAATGGTTTCTTATTAATAAATCTAAATATGTTCTATGGACAACAGGTTATCCTTTGGAAGCAAGGACGACCACAAAGAATGGCAAGCTGCCGGGTGGACATGTTTTCCTGGACCAGATTTGCTAGTTTCGGCCAATTAGGCCATCAGTGACCCTCAGATAATTTCACAATTCCGCCTTGGAATCAAGAAACCAAAAGGACTTGAAAATATAACCCACTATATAATGACGGGCAAGGAGACTTAACGACCGCCACACATTCCCTTTACACAAGCTGTGGTGAAGGTTAATTTGTTCTATGGAAAGGTATCCTTTGGAAGAAAGGACGACAAAACAGCACTGAAAACTGTCTATTGGACAAGGTCTTTATCTGGGCCAAACTAGATAGTTTCGGTCTGCCCCCGCCCCTCGGGGCTTGAAGAAATATATGGGCTGCATGATGCTTCCACGCAGAGCTGAAACTGCCTCGCACAAGAGTACTGGTAAACCGCTTAGGGTATCTAAGTCTGCCCAGGCAGGCGGTGAGAGTTGGACCGTCCATGCTTATAAACCCTATTGGTTTTATTGGGCGGCTGGGCTTGAGATGTCATTTCATCTCAATGTCGGGTAAAAGTCCCACAAGATTGGAAGCAACGTCTCCAAAATGACCGTACAGTGTTGACAGGGACGTTAAACCACAAATCAAACAAACAAACAGAAGATTATTTCGGCAACTAGGAACTGCAATAAAACACCTGTGCGACATACGTAGTGCATTTTCAGTTCTCTAAAATGGCTACTTTCTGATGAAAATTCGTAATATTTTTCTTACTTATACTGCAAACATAGGTTGTGGGTGCTCGTTAGAACCGCCTCATTTTTGAGGTGGTTCTAACGAGTACCCACAACCTATGTCTTGGAACAGAAATAACAAAAATAATGTATACCTCCGTAAACCCCAGTTTTCACTGTATAAAGTGGGGTGAAGGGGGTGTTCATTTCACCGACTTGTTAATATGATGAATGCTCTAGATGATGAAGGGCATGGAGACATTACGGCCGACACACATTCTTGTAAAACCGGCTTTGGTAAAGTTAAATATGGGTTGTGGAAGATAATCCTTTGGAAAGAATGATCCCAAAGGACAAGAAAATAAACCAACATCACGATGAAGGGCACGGAGACTTTACGGCCGACATTCTCGTAACACCAGTTGTGGTAAAGTTAAATATGTTCTGTGGAAGAGAATTCTTTGGAAACAGTGATCCCAAAGGATTAGAAAATAAACCCACATCATTATGAAGGGCATGGAGACTTTACGGCCGACACACATTCTCGCAACACCAGTTGTGGTAAAGTTAAATAATTATGTTCTGTGGAAAGGCAATCCTTTGGCAACAGTGATCCCAAAGGACTAGAAATTAAACCAACATCATGATGAAGGACATGGAGACTTTACGGCCGACACACATTCTCGTAACACCGGTTGTGGTAAAGTTAAACTTTTTATCTAGACCCGACTAGCTAGTTTTGGCCAAAGAAGCCTCGTCAGATATTTTCAAAATTCCGCAGTGGAATCGATGTTCCATAGGACCAGAAAATATATATAGATTATTCATTCTCCTAGTTGAAATCTGGGATTTATAAACCGAGGGAGGTAAAACAATCCGATAAAGAAACGAGTGCGAAGCACGAGTTTCTTTAACGGATTGTTTTACCTCCCGAGGTTTATAGATCCCATATTTCAAATAGGAGAAATGTATAATCTGTATATTACATGCACTTCCATAGACTTTTAGGAGAGTTTGGATCTTGAATTTTGGATCTGAATGGCCGTTCAGTTGACTGTTTATAGCTCATGTAAACGGTTCAATCAGCGAAGTGTTACAGAATCTGGGTGGAAGAACAACTGGATGGGCGCCATTTTGAAAGCGCTTTCTACAGTTTTGAACAAAAATAAAAGAAACAAAGTGTTTCAGTGATAAAACAAGTAAAACGTTAGATTAAATAAAGCAAAACTTACAACCTAATCAATGGTCATATCCATGTTTTCTTTTGTTTCAGCGTTGCAACCGACTCAAACGTCACGCATTCTGAACGTCTGTCGCAATTACAATGACGTCATGAATAACGTCGCCGTGATTGAAACTTTCCCGCGTTTTAATAGAACAATTTCACTGCAAAGCGGTATCTCGTATCTTGTACATAAAGTAGTTCCAGCTGAAGGGATTTATTTCCCCGGCTAAGAGGAAATATTTCTTCTTGGCAAAAAGGAAAATACCAAGTTTATGTCTGGTAGAAATCATGGTATTTCTCTGTAATGCATGTAATATAACCAATTCTATGATGAAGTGCAGTGAAACATTTTATGGCCGCCGAACATTCCCTTATCGCCAACTGTGGTGAAGTTCTATCCCAGCAGGCATATGTCGCTAGGGCAACGTCAGCTCAACGTCGATGCAACGTCATGAAGTTGCACCGACGTGGATTAGACGTTGCATAAACGCCATTACGTTGTACCGACGTTGATGTGACGTCACAATTACGTCATGTGTCTGCTGGGATGGAAAGGTAAACCGTTGGAAGCAAGGACGACAACAAAAATCTGAAACCGTCGAGTGGACATGTTTTTCTGGGCCAGGCTAGCTAGTTTCAGACCACTAGAAAATCTTATGCGGGCATCAGTGACTTTGGTCAGACTGTTTTGATTCGCAGGCTGATCGGGGTCTTTGTTTGCTGGCAGTGTATTAAAACACCTTTTCCACGATGCAGCCCTAATTAAAATGTCATCAGAAAATATGTGTCAAAACTTATATAAGCAATTTGTTCAGTAAAAAAATCACATTTTGGAGGTCAGTTCAAAGTATATAAAACCACGAGCGCGTGACGAGAGTGATTTGTATACTTTAAACTGGCCGACCAAATATCGAAAATAATTGTGTTGTTTCCTTCGTATGCTTCTAACCTTCCGCAATTTTCACAAGAATTTCGCCAACATTATTGACTGTATCCCTGTTTTGTGAAGTTTTTGATTCGAGAAAATAAAACTTCACAGTCTGACCATCACGAAAACACGCCCATACAAGTACATTGCAAACTTTACCGCCAAAAAAACCCAAAAAAATTTAAGACGAAAAATTGTTATATTTTTCTTATTTCTGCTCAAAATATACACTGTAGATTGTGGGTACACGTTAGAACCACCTAATAGGGGCGGTTCTAACGAGTACCCACAATTTAAATTTTAGAGCAGAAATAAGAAAAAGAAGGTTTACCCCTGTAAACCCCAGTTTTACTATATAAAAGTGGGGTTCAAGGGGGTCAATATAATATAGGCGTGTTTTCGTGATGCGTCAAAATAAAAAAAACAACTTATGAACAATGTTGTTTATGACGTCACTGGTCACGCTCTTCCGCCCATTGATATGCTGCAGTATAAATTACATTTCTTTTCCACTGCCTAAAAAGACACCCTGTATTAGCCACATTTAATTTTATTTGTTGTTATTCGAAATGAATATCACGTGGAACTAGAAAATATTTTCAGGATAAAACTGTCCGAAACAGAGGGGAATGTTTAACAGCAGATGTGTGGCAAGATAAAATCACCTTGCAGAGATGTCATGGAGGGAAAACACAGCAATGGGAATGGGAATGGTAGAAAATATAAAGCTACAAGGGCTAGGAAAGCCTCCGTGGTGTAGTGGTTATGCTACTCGCCTTGAAAACCGAGGGTCGCAGGATCGATCCCGGGCTTCTCCAGACTTTCCAATGAGTTTTTAAACCGAAGTCCTGTCTCCATATGACCTTAGCTGTTCGTGAGACGAAAAACTCAAACACTTACTCACTCGCTACACAAACTACGCTTTTGGAAAAATCTACATAGGCGTTGTTGGTTTCATTGACACTCTCATTACGATAACATTACAATAACAAAGGATAACATAACAACCTCATAACGATAACATTACATTTACATTTCGATAACATAACACTCTCATTACGTTAACACATCCGTGTGATATTATAAGAATCTTATATGGGTGTGAGGGGTGGATAGAAAAATCCGTCCCAAGGGACACTGTCCGGCATCACGAGGCTTGCCGAGTGATGCCGGACAGTGATCCCGAGGGTCGGATTTTTCTATCCACCCCTCATACCCATATTGAATTCTTTTTCTTGCATACCTTCAATTTCTTAGCGCGGATTTTTAATGCTGCAGTCACTTCGGTTAACGTCCGTCATATTGTGTTGACACTACAGGAATGTTTAGTGACGTTACGTAACGTGCTGTGACGTCAGCCTTAACGACGGCGCATACGATGTCGTAATCAACCTGTGCATTTATTAAACACGCGACTTTATTCGATTTTGGGTCGGAACACCAGGGTCAGAACATAAATTTCTATCCCAGGGTAAAATCACGGATTTCCTTGTCTGGTGTGCAAGAAAGCACACTCTTTCATAACTCAACATTGGTAACTTTTCTGATTATATTTTTGTCATTTGACTTATTTCTACTCAAAACAGAGGTCGTGTGTGCTAACGAGTACTCACAACCTATGCATTGGAGCTAAAATAAGAGAAATAATGTATACCCAACGTAAACCACAGTTTTCTTTATATAAACAAATGCTAAAAACCAGTGCTTCAGCTGAAGTGCACGACCCGCCGGATGCTTTTAGCTTTATGAGTGTTACCATATATGGGTATGACGGCCATTTTGGTCATGTGACCTGGACCTAAAACGGTTCCCCCAATAAATGCGCCTTATCGTAAGGAGCAGAAATATATCTTATACTTAAGTTCTGTATTCCGAATCGTTTGCAGGATAAAATGCATTCTTACTTTTCCAATACAAAAGCATATGTGTCAAAGTTTGACCTAGGCACTAAGAATGTCAAGGCCAACACAGGGTCACCATTTTAGCACTTTATGATGGGCCTACGTCACAGATGCTATTTATCAAGTTTCGTGGAAATCTGCCCAGTGGTTCTGGAGAAGACTATTTTTGAAGGGTTTTTACCATATATGGCTTGGCGGCCATTTTGGTCATGTGACCTGGACCCCATGAGCAAATTTTGGTTTTCCCCATCCCATAGAGGCTCCATATGAAATTGGACTTCAATCGGCCCAACGGTTTCCGAGGAGAAGCAGTTCGAAAATTTTCACATTTTTCGCCTCGGCGAGGCTATACTAAATGGAATGTAGTATTTGGCAAGTTCATTGGTTAGATCTCATTGATATCTATCAGTATGCCGAAAATTATTTAAATATTCCAAGCGGTTAAGTAACTATCACCAATTTTCACAAACGGGTTACGGACGGACAGACAGACTGACGGAATGACACGGTGGTTTTAGGGCACTCTTAGAAAATCAACCGGCTTCAGTCGGTCGCTTTTTCTGCGGGTCGTGCAATTATAAATTGCACTTTGCTCTTCAAAACCTTCGCTTTGTTGTCTTATAGACACAGGTATGGCATGAAGATCGTCCACTGACTACATTTAATTGATCGATAAAAAGGTAATCCTTTGAAAGAAATGACTGCAACAAAGAACGAAGTGTAAACCGTTGAGTGTAGAAGTTTCTTCTAGGCCAGACTGTCTAGTTCCGGCCAGTAAGGCCTCATCAGTGACTTTCAAATACTTTGAACAATTCGACAGTAGAATCAATGATCCCAAAGGGCTAGGACATAAAATCCAGGCGTAAAAAAATGTGTTTCCACTTACCCGACCGACCCTGATTTTTCGTGACGACGTACCCTGCAATTTTTATTGCCATCCGGAAACATAAAAAATAAAAAGATTTTCTTACCTATCGACCTTAATATTTTTAACACTTTTGGTAAAAATTCATTAACTAATACTTTAACTCCTGTTCCTTTGCTTTCTTGATGCTTTTTACCTCGTTATTTGTATGTGTGTGTTTTTTTTTTTTTTGGTAATATAGTTTAAATTTAGCCGATTTAATTTTTTTTTTCCATCCAATAAAATTTTGACCAAAATAAATAAATAAATAAAAAAAATAAATAAAAAAGTTTTTGCGACCCACCGACCCGTACCCGTTTTTGGTGTGTTAGTAGAAACACAGCAATTTTTTTAGGACTAAGCCAATTTATAGTCAAAGGGGCTTCTTGTTCATTGTATTGTTTTAAATATTTCGGAAACCCTTGTATTTTAACACATGATGTCGAGCCTGATCAAACCCACGATCTGGCTCTGCCATTTTATCAATGTCCTTTATAGGCATGTAGAGTTTTAAAAATTGATTCTTGCATAAAATCCTATGAACATAGCTGTTTGAAGCTATTCTCAAGTAGACCAGAAGTCGTGTTCAAACAACCAAACCATTGTGCGTGCTGTTTGAACATTGACTTTGGACTTTTGATATTACAAGGAACGTCTTGCTTTTGTTTTGCAACGTTATCGCCCTGAACGTAGCATTTTAGAATTTTATGATGACGTCAGTGAGTCATTGCGTAACTAGCGCCATTGTAAACAACTTTCTGAACCAGCCACCATGTTGGTTAGCCGGCCGTATTTGCAGAGTTTATTTGGAGCTTTAGTGCGTTTACATCACAATTTGCTTATGGAATCGTAAGTTGGCAAGAACGATCTTCCATGGTTGTTTTAATTGTAATAACATTGGTCGGGGTCTTCGGAAGATATTTGAACATTCAGCATAGCTGCCTTGCGCTCAGACAGCTTCCTCGGGATCCGGCAAATTCTAATGCATGAAAGAAACATTGGTGATCCCTGTATTGTACAATTGAATTCAAGAACAAAATCAGACATTACAAAAACACACCCGTGCGACATAGTGCATTTTTTTCACATCTCCAAAATAGCTAATTTTCTGATTTTCTTATTAGCTCACCTGAGCTCGAAGTAATTATGGTGAGCTATTGTGATCAGTCAATGTCCACCGTCCTTCGTGCACCGTGCATCGTCCAGCGTCCCGCGCCATGCTTCAACAATTTGCTTTGAAAGACTACTTCTCCTAAACCCCTGGGACAATTTCCCTGAAACTTCACAGGGATGTTGCCCAGGTTGCTTTCTACCGAAATAGCTTAAATCGTTCTGCTCTGATAAACAAGATGGTCACCAGAGCTAAAAATAGAAAAATCTTTAAACGACTACACCTCCCATACGCCTAGGCCAATTTCATTCAAACTTTAAAGGAATGTTGCTTAGGTGATCCTCTACCAAAATAGCTAAAATAGTTCTAGTCCGATTAACAGGATGGCCACCAGAGCTTAAAATAAAAAATTCTTCAAACGACTACTCTTCCCATACATCTGGGCCAGAGCTAAAATAGATACATCTTTAAACGACTACTCCTCCCATACCATGGGCCATTTTTATATTTCAATTTTCATAGGCATATTGCTTGGGTGACCATCTACCAAAATATCTTAAATCATTCTGCTCTAATGAACAAAATGGCCGACACCGCTAAATATAGGAAAACATCAATAATTTGCTTAAAATGCCAACTTTTCCTAAACCTTTGGGCCAATTTCTGTCAAACGTCATGGGAATGTTTCCTAGGTTGCTGTCTACCTAAAAAAATGCTAAAATCGTTCAGCTCTGATGCGGAAGTTAGCAGCCATAGCTAAAAATAGAACAAAATCTGTAAATGACTACTCCTCCAATACCCATTCGCCAATTTCATTTAAACTTCATAGTAATGTTGCTTGGGTTACCCTATACCAATATAGTAGAACTCGTCCCGTTTCGGTGGACAATATGGCCCAACTAGAAAAACGTCAACAGTTTGCTTAAAATGCCAACTCATCCTTAATCTGTCGGCCAATATCAGTTAAACTTCACAGGAATGTTGCTTACCAGCAAACATCACGAAATCACGCCTATATATTTTAATCCCATTGAACCCAACGTTTAAATAGTAAATCTGGGCTTTACAGGGCTATCCTTATTTCTTTATATTGATCAGAAAAAAATATCACAGTGTTTTCATCTGAAAATGTTCGTGATTTTTTTCGCGGTACAATTTACAATTTATTGAATAGGGGTGTTTTCGTAATGAATAGCTAAAATTCTACCTCCCTAATGAACAAGATGGGCGCCATAGCTAAAAATAGAAAAATGTTTAAATGAATACTTTTCCCATACCCCTAGGCCAATTTGATTAAATCTTCAGAGGAATGTTGTTTAGTTGACCCTTTACTAACCTTATCTTACTTTGGGCGACCGCCGTATCCGATTTACCTGTAATAATATTGGCGGCGAAATGTAAAGAAATATATAACGACACTTTAGTTTTTATTTCATAAAATAAATTTGTAAATAATTACAAAATTTTTGCTGGAAAATTTTGAAACTTCATTTATTCACGAATATGCTGATATTATTTTCATATTTTTTGGACAAAAATTTGCTATACCTTTTGTTGATTGTTTTAGGTACCTATCGAAATGATTAAAATATATAGAAAAATGTCTATTTCTCTCCTAGGGTTTATTAACAAACCTTAAAAAAGAGATTTAAATACCATGTTTGGAAAAAGTTGCTGGGAAAAAAACGTAGTGGTGATAATTATGAACGATTTAGTTTTTGTTTCAATTAATTGAATGAAAATTACTGTGTCCTTTTGGCATTTTGTTAATAGAGTTTTTCTTTGTTTTTCTTCTAAAATTCTGATTCGGAAATTATCGGAAGACTGCAGAAAATATCGAGTTATAATTCGGGACCAGGCCTTAACACTTTTTGTACCGGAAACGCCTCCATGGGGTGATTGGCAAACAGTGCAGGCCAAGATCAGAACGAAGCGTGTGATCAGGGCCCTCAATGTTTGCAAAATTTTCAGCCAGTTTTCAAATAAATCTGTGAAGAAAACACAACCAGACGCCCCTAAATATTCAAATGAACTCCTGCTGTATAAAAGATGGTACAAAAAGGGTTAATAGCGACAATTATCTTTTCTTTAATTAGCGGAGCAGAAAAATATTATGATTGCAGTTTAATTGGTAATTATGATGTCTCCTTTGTGTCTTGTTGTTTTTCAAGAGGTGTTAATTAGAAAAAGCCCTTCTTGAATAAGCGGAAGGGGGAGAATGATTCATGATCAGTCTATGGAAAGAATTTCCTAGGGTGCAGAATGTATTCGAATCAGCCATGGTAAACGAGCAATTGATGTTCGAGCTAGCGAAGTTTCTCTGTATATGTTTTTGCATGTATTACCAGAACATACTTATATAATTTGGTTGTAGAAAAAAAAAGTCACAGGAAAAAAAATTCCGCGCACCTATATATTTGACTCTGTTAAACCTCACTTTTATATAATAGAACTGGGGTGTATGGCGTTCACAGCACAGTAAAATCCTATATTAAGACCACCTTTTGGACTGTTCAAAAGTGGTCTTTAAGAACATTTTTGAACAGTCTCAAAGATGGACCCAGGCCAGAGGATAATTAGTGTAGAAAACACGAATAAAGATAAAGTGCAACCTTAAAAAGTGCAGCCTTCAAAATAAGCATTTTAAAGCAGATTTAGTCATACTTTTAGGTGGTCTGAATTGCGGAATTTCACTGTATTTTCCATATTTCTGCTCCGAGTCATACATGTTGAGTACCCGTTACTTGCGACCGTCCATGCTAATAAACCCTATTGGTTTCATTGGGCGGCAGGGCTTGAGATGTCATTTCATCTCAATGTCGGGTAAAAGTCCCACGAAATTGGAAGCAGCGTCTCCAAAATGACCTTTACAGTGTTGACGGGGACGTTAAACCTCAAGTCAAACAAAAACTCGTTACTTGCCGAGGCGGTTCTAATTAGTTCCCACAATCTCTGTTTTTTGAAAATATAAGACTTTTTTATCTGCAAATATTTATGTATATATAAATAGGCGTGTCTTCGTAATGTAGGGCATAAACAGGTTTTCTTTCGCATGATATTATATAATGTTTACATATAATTGGTGGACCAGTGAAAGCCCATATCAGATGCGGCATATGCTCTGGGTCTGGACTGTTCACGTATAGTCAGTATCAATGGGTTATTGTTATACAGAACCATTGATCTAGATCTGGTCTGAAGTTTTTCCTTATTCGAAAAATAATGATATATGAGCCTGCGCATGACAAACCTGCAAAAGGACCATTGCAACCAGCAAACCTGAGATGTGCACTGTCTGATCACAGTTGTTGCTGTTTTAATGAGTCTTTTAAGGCATCCGGAATAGCAAAGAGCAACACGGGAAGACTGGCCAGACTGAATGTAAATGGAAGTTTATCTATGTCTTCGCGGGTTGTACTAATCTTATTGTAGGTTTGGAAATGCACAGGCCCATATGTTTTGTGAAAGAACTCCTTTAACTCTTAAGATGCCAAGAAAAACTGCATCTGAAAATATTGTCATTTTATGTCGTCTGCTTCATACTTGCTAACATTCGAAAACATTTGGCACGCATGCAAACAGTGTAGATCCCGATCAGACTGCTCCTCGGGTAGCAGTCTGTTCGTTTTGCAACAAACCAGCTGACAACAAAGACAACGAGAATTGTTGTAATTGGCATCTTAAGGTTTAAGTAAATTTATGAATTTTATAATACAGCCAAACTGTTTATTGCGCTATCCAGGACAAGCAATATTTGCCCCTAAGGGATAGGTAAATAACCCTTTCACCCCCGACTTTCTGAAGTACATTATTTCGCCTTCTTATTGATAATTTTTTAAAATAATGTTTCAGATCCATTATGATGAGCTACTCGTTCAGAGTTCAGATATATTTCTCTGAGTATAATACGCTTACTGGCAAACCATGTTGATCCTGATGAGACGGTGCATTTTGAGCCTCATCTGGATCTACACTGTTTGCATAGGTATATGAACCGGTCTATAAGGTTGGAAGGTTTAAGCCATAAACTTCTGGGATCAGCAGCGCAATGGCTCGGTCAACACTATTTTGGTCATAATGAACCTGTTGCTTTATCTATCCATACTATGAGTGATGGTACCCATAACACGTTTAGTATGTGTGTGTGTGTGTGTGTGAAATCGGGTTTAACGTCGCTTTCAACAATTTTTCAGTCATATCACGACGGTGTCTGGTTGCGACAGGGAGCTCAATGCTCACGTTTATAGTGCTGCCTCACTGAAGTATCATGTCCCAGACACATTACATGATACCACACCCAGTCACATTATCCTGACACTGGATCGACCAGTCCTAGCTCTTCCCCGTAAACCCGAGTGCCAAGCGAGGAGCAGCTAGTACCATTTTTAACGACTTTGGTATGTCGCGGCCCGGGATCGAACCCCAGACCTCCCGTTCCCCGGAGCGGACACTCTACCAACTGAGCTATCGGGGCCGGTAACACGTTTAGTAAAAAGCGCTTCTAGTGAATAGCCACAGCATCTTTATAAAAATGACACTTTTAAAGAGTACTCACAATATTTGTATTATTTAAGCACTTCTAATGAGTGTCCACATCATGCAAACAAGTCCGTGTAATAATCACTCAATGCATTTAAAAGTTGTGAGCAGGACAAAATTCATACTCAAATGAGTTGATCATAAAAAGTTTTATCACCTCGGCGCAAGGGTTGAGACCCACCATTCTACCCAACACAAGAGACCAAACGGTCTGTTTTACTACACGTTGGTCTTAGATGAGTGGCAAAGAATGTAGGTCCAGGCCAGACGTCGATACGTCTGAAATGGGTCTTCACTGTGTGTTCACTGTTTTTGAAGGCATAACCTTCCCAATTTTATGGCAATATTCAAAGAATTCGGGACGTTTCGGCCCCAAACCATTTCCTCCCCTAGTCGTTTCGTCCCCAAGACGTTTCCCCCCTGGTCGTTTCCCCCCTAGTCGTTTCGTCCCCCTAATCGATTCGTCCCGCTAGTTGATTCGCCCCTCTAGTCGTTTCGCCCACTTCTCAATGTAATAGACTATTTTTCACTTTTATTAGCATTGTTAAGAGGCAAATATTTAAGTAGCATCATCGCCCTGTCACGTCAGCCTAAGGATAACTTATCCTTAGTTACCGGCCGGCCCCAAGCCTTAAAAGTGGCCACTCGGGGAGGTGTGACTAGGACTTGTTACACTAAAATTATTGAGGCCTGTTCCTGTTGCTTCAAAATTTTAGTGTCCCACATAGGCGATGCTGCCACTGCTCACACACATCACAAGAAATAGAATGGCGGCGACCATCTACTTCCTTCTCACATGCAATGCACAAAACAGTCATTATTCCACTTTAAACGACCCTATCGTCGGCGTATGAAAGATTTTCTTTAAATAAAAGATACACCAATTATGAAAATATTACCATTTTAACTGTTGCTTGCCGACACTCTTCAAGAAACAGCCGACCAATTTAAATTGAAAAATGAGATAATTAAAGACACTTATTATTTAACAACTCGCCATTAATCTTTGTTTGCAGACTCTGTTAAGGAACCAACCGACCAATTTAAAACAATATTGGTATGGTGCTTAAGCGATAATTAAAGACGTTTAACTTTGCACAGAGCGCGTATTTTCAAACCTCATCATTAATCGCATAAATTGCGTGATTAATGTGACAAACCAAATAAACAATGTGATTAACGGCAGTGAACAAAACAGGTAATAATTATCATAATTCCTAATTATCATTCCCATCCAAAGAACATGTTCTTCTATCTCTCTCTCTTTCTTTCTCACGGTCTCATATATCAATCTTTTATATATATATATATATAAATTAGGAAAAAAAATATTGTGGGACGAAACGACTAGGGTTTGGGGGGCGAAACGACTAGGGTTAGGGGGCGAAACGACTAGGGTCCAAAAAAGGAGGCGAAACGACCAGGGGGAAACGACCAGGGGGGAAACGACCAGGGGGAAATGTCTTGGGGCGAAACGTCTTGTTACCTATTCAAATACACAAGAACATAAGACAATGTAAAATAAATGTTTTGAGTAATAGTGTCGCCTAGATAATCGCGTCATCCAAACGCATGTACACAATTATGGTTATGGAATAATAGATAACTGAATAGGGACCTTAGGCACTTAGTTAACCGGATTAATTCGACACGAGTGTTGAATTATAATATTGTTTTTTTTTTTTTTTTTTTTGTTTTTTTTTTGTTCTTCTTTTCGCATTTTCTCCTTCCTATCAGTTTAGAAAAGGCTTATCTCTCCATACGGCATACACCCTCAAATGAGTATTACGTGCCGGGTTCCCCGCAACATGCGATAAAAGAAAGGAGTTAAAATCAAGCGGATAGTAAGAACAGAGTAAAAGTGCATAGTGTTAGTGTATTATACAGTAGAAACAAGAAAAAGTGAGGATAAAAACAATGGTGTTTATATTTAAGGTCTGTGGTGGTACTCCTGACTGACAGCCAGTTTGAAGCTGTCAAGGCTTGTCAGGGTTGCAATGCTGGCCGGAAGATTGTTCCACTGCACTATTGCCAATGGGAAGAACGAGTATTTGTAATAATCAGTTCGAGCATAGAGTTGTCTGAAAGCCAATGAATGGGAGCATCGATTGAGGGGGATGACATATGTAGGGATAGGGATTGCAACCAGACTGTGGACTATCTTGTAAAAGAGGACCAGTCGTGAATCAGCACGCCGTTGCTCTAGAGTGCGCCAGCCCAGTTTTCCCAGCATGTCTGAGACTTTAGAATAGGGAGAATAGTCCCTCAAGACCCATCCAGCCGCCCGTCTCTGGACCATCTCAATCCTTTGAATATCTTTCTGGGTGTAAGGGTCCCAGACTGGTGCAGCATATTCCAGCTGGGGGCGGACAATAGCCTTGTAAGCTATCTCTCTAAGATCTGGGTTTTTGGCCTTAAGGTTCCTTCTCAGAAATCCAAGGGACTTGTTAGCACTGTTTGTTATTCATTGAATGTGGGGCTTCCAGGACAGGTCGCTAGAAATGTCCACGCCCAAGTACCTGGCAGAGGGCACAACCTCAAGTGTTTGGCCATGTAGGGTGTACTGAGTTGGGATGGGTTCTCTAGCTCGTGTTATTCGAATGACCTGGCATTTACCTGGGTTGAACTCCATGTTCCAGTCGAGTTCCCAGTCTTCGAGAGTTTTGAGGTCGTCCTGTAACTGCTTGGACTCAGCAGGCTTTGTAATGGCAAGGTAGGCAGCTGTGTCGTCGGCGAAGAGTCTCACCTGAGACATAACCTTTTCAGGCAGGTCATTATGTAGACCAGGAAGAGGATTGGTCCGAGGACAGATCCCTGTGGGACACCTGATGTTACTGGTACCTCCTCAGAGCAATCCCCCTCAAGGACCACAGTCTGTGACCTACCATTAAGGAAAGCCTTAATCCAGGACAAGGTTCCACCTCTGACACCATAGCAATGGAGCTTGTAAATTAGTTTCTCGTGGCTCACCTTGTCAAATGCCTTGCTGAAATCCAGCAGTATGAGGTCTGTTTGTTTGGTGTCAGATAGGTTTTGGTGCAATTCCTCAATAAGCATAGTGAGTTGAGTTTCGCATGACCTCATGGCACGGAAGCCATGCTGGACGTCATAGAGGATATTGTGTTGATCCAGATGCTTCACTAAATTTGAGGTCACTATGTGCTCAAGTAACTTACATAGGATGCATGTAAGGGAGATAGGCCTATAGTTGGCCGGGCATGTTTTATCTCCCTTTTTGAAGATAGGCGAAACATTTGCCTTCAACCAATCAAAGGGCAGGGAACCTTCCTGTAGGGACCTAGAGAATATAACCTGTAAGATGGGAGCGACCTCACGACTGAGCTTCTTAAGGAATAGGGGTTTGATGCAGTCAGGTCCTGGGGCTTTGTCTGGGTCTGGGTTTAGGCCTTGCAGTAATTTCAGGATACCATTCACTGAAATGTCAATGTCGGTCATGTTTTTATACTTGTTTCTGGCATCAGGGGGACATTTTCTGGGGTAAGGTGACCTGATTCTTCGACATTCTGCTGACATAGCTGTTTAAGCGTTAGGGGGGACTTTGGAGTGAACACCGATCGAAACTGGCAGTTAAGGATATTGGCCTTTTGAGCATTTTCGGTGTGCAACTGATCATCCTTTTGAGGGGTGAGCTGCCTTGTGAATCCTGCCTACAGTTTTTGAGGAAGGAGAAGAGCTTTTTGGTATTTGGGCCGGGGCCATCTGTGTCTCGAGACTCATCAGTGATGCCAACCAGGCTGTTGAGGTAAGAGTTGTATGATGTTTTGGTCATACAATCTGCTTCATATTTAGCTTGTTTGAAAAGCTGGCGGTCTGTCTCCTTACCTGATGATTTCTGGATCTGGTATAGATGGTCTCGACGATTCATCTTTCTCCTTATCTCCTGAGTGACCCAAGGTAGATTCTTTCTGCCCCTTAATGTTTTGGTGGGTACATACCTGCCAATAAGGGTTTCTGTCTCTCCCTTAAACTCCTGCCATAGCTGTTCTGTTGACTTCCCTTCACAGGTGGCCAGAAATGTTGACTGGAACCCCTGCATGCCCTGCCTCATACTGTCCCAATCTGCTTTGGAATACAAAGGCACAGTTCTGGGTTTTACCTTTCGTATTGTTGGCCGAAGTCTGACAGCTGCCATCACAGCCAAGTGGTCAGCGATACCTGGGACAACACTGATAGAGTCTACCAGTGTTGGGCTGTTTGTCAGGAATAGATCCAAGATGTTACCTTCCCGAGTAGGTTCACATACCATCTGGGTGAGGCAGTTATCGTCTATGGTGGACACAAAATCTAGGTAAGCTTCCTGGTTCGGGCAGTCTTGTTTGAGAATTGGTTGGTTATCCTCCCAGTCCAACTTGGGATAGTTAAAGTCTCCCATAACCCAGACATGTTGCTTGGAGGGGTCAACAAGTGAGAGGGACTTATTTAATTCCTCAGCACTTACCTGGTCATGATCTGAAGGACGATAGTATGCGGCAATAAGAAGCGGCTTAGCTCCGACCACTTGCACCTTTGCCCATACAATCTCGCAATTCGTGGAAAGCTGTGGTTGCTCTGATACCACAAGCTTCTGACTTACCAGAATAAAGACGCCACCACCTTTAGTGTCGCCGGGTCTGTCTTTTCTAATTGGTGGGTTGTAGCCAAGGGATGCCGGGAAGACTTCACAATCAGGGATCTCTTTGTGCAGCCATGATTCTGTGCCTATCACAATATCAGGCTTATGGAGGTCTAAAAAGGCATAGAACCTAGCACGTTTCTCTGTACTCTGGATAGACTGGCAGTTTATGCAAATGACTTTCAGTTTACTAAACTGATTGACACTCGAGTTGTTTCTCTGCTCAGTTACTTTTTTGGGTGTGGATGTGAGGGGTGGGGTATCTGGTACATGACCTTCATTCACTGACGGGCTAAACTGAAAACTTCCAGGACTTGGAGAGCGCGTTTCATCTTCAATGGTGGTTTTGAAGTATATAGAATCATCAGGTATGTCTGAAGAATCCAAAACAGAGAAAGGATTTGAGACGGGCAAGGATGAGAGCGACTCGACGTGCCCATGGCTGTAATTGGGAGAACCGCAGTTCAGACACAGCCAGGAGAAACTTTCAAGACTGGCATAGACGGCGTACTGTTTGGAGGAAATATCCTGACAGTGGGCATGAAACCATTGCATGCATGAGTCACATTGGACAGCTGAATGGCTGTCTGAAACTTCTTCCTTGCAGGAGCCACATGGAAATTCTATAATACTGGCCATGTTTATACCTGTCTGTCTACACCTCCAAGTTACGCCTCTACCTTGTGGCGAGGTGTGGTTCACAAAAACACATGAAAAATACAGAGATAATGTCAGAATGTTCAAAAGCTTACAGCACATGTTGATCCAAAGTTTACATGATGATACAATATTGGAAATTCCCATCAGCTGGCAAATGAGTAAGCCGCACCGTCCATTTCCGGAAATTGGAAAAAAAAAACCTTTGTTTGGGCGATGGAAAATGGTGTTATTGCAAAGATCTGGGTGATTTTTCACAAGTTTTTAGGCCAAACCTGTAGAAGAACAATTTTGGGATCCACCAGACATAGATCGGTGGTTAGATAACCTGTTACCACTGTTTTATAAATAAATTTCGACAGCTGGTAGTGAAGAGATGTTAGTTGGTTAGCGCATGCGCAAAGGCTTGCTCTGACAGCTACATTTAAATAACGAAAATGGTGGTTAGAGTCACTTTGATAAAAATAAATAAATAAATAAATAAAATAAAAACGATATTGAGGAAACAATACCGGCAAAGATCATCCTGTGCATCCGCATAGCGATTTTGTTGCTTGCGTTTAACTGATCAGACTTGCGTTTGATACAATAAGTGAAAATAAAAAAAAAAAACTTGCACAACCACGCAGCCTCAGTGTCCATTGCTTGTGCTGCTTGTGTTCATAATTATGCATCACTCAATACAGGCGAGGCGCAGTAGTATCAGGTTTATTATTATTATTATTATTATTATTGTTATTATTATTTGCTGCATGTGAGCCACGTTTAAGCACAAAAAATGTTTCTATTTTAGGTGCATACTTTGCGACTTCTATGCATGCACTTTGTCTCAATGTCAAATCATATACTCGTAAATAGTCAGTTTCTTTTTTGTCACAGTGCCATTTGTTACAGCCTAAATAAAATACTGCAAAGTTCCGCCCACCAATTTTCTTGTTAGCATTGTACAAATAAATTATAATTTCCGATCGATCAATATTCTACCATCACGAAAATACGCCTATATAATTTTGACCCCCTTGAACCCCCACCTTTATATAGTTAAACTAGGGTTTACAGGGGTAACCCTTATTTATCTTATTTCTGCTCCACAATATAGATTGTGAGTGCTCGTTAGAACCCCCTCAATTAGGCGGTTCTAACGAGCGCACACAATCTATATTTTGATTAGAAATAAGGAAAAATATCTTATTTCGGCTCCCCAATATAGATTGTGGGTACTCGTTAGATCCGCCTCAATTAGGCGGTTATTACGAGTGCACATAATCTATAATTGAGCAAAAATAAGATAAAATATCATAGTTATTCATCTAAAAATGTTCGATCTTTCGCAGTAAAGTCTACAATGTATTTGTATAGGCGTGTTTTTTATAATGACTAATTTTGACGGGATTCTTTACAACTGCTTACTCAAGCCCCCAGATTTTATTGATAAAGCAGCGTCCAGGTAATGCGCAAATAAACAGGCAACCTTCGTATTTATCCTCTCTTTCGTGAAAGATAATCGGTAAACTCCTCTGGTCAATAATGCAAGCTAATTCGTGAGGATTAGCAATCAGGAGAGAAAATTGGATTATGCCCCTTGATCTCAGTGGACCTTCAAAGTTCCATATGAGGTCTAAAATCATTCTACTCCGATGAACATGTTGGTCACCACAGCTAAAAATAGATTTTTAACAACTACTTCATCTAAACCCCTGGGCCAATTTCATTTAATGTTGCTTAAGTGACCATCTAACAAACTAGCTAAAACTATTTCGCTCCAATGAGCAAAATGGCCGCCAGAGCTAAAATTAGAAAACCGTCAACAATTTGGTTAAAATGCTAACTGCTAAACCCTTAGGCAAATTAAGCTTAAACTTCACAGGAATACAACTTCACAGGAATACTGCCTACCGAAACAGCTAAACTGGTTCTGCTCTGATGAACAAGATGGGCGTCATATCTAAAAATATAAAAATATTTAAAAGACAACTCTGGAATAATTAAATTCAAACTTCAAAAGAAAACTGCTTAGGTGACCCTTTAACAAAGTAGCTAAAACAGTTCGGATCCGATGAGAAAAATGGCCGGTAGCGCTAGAAATAGAAAAAATATCAGCAATTTGATTTAAATACAAACGCCTCGCGAACCCTTGGGTCAGTTTTATTCAAACTTCACAGGAATGTTGCCAAGGTAGCTTCATTCCCAAATAGTTAAATTTGTTTGAATCTCAAGTATAAGATGGCCTCCAATTCTAAAAATAGAAAAATCTTTAAACAACAACCTATATAACCCATAGCCAATTTCATTCAAACTTCATAGGAATGTTGCTGAGAGAACACTATATCAAAAAAGCTCAAACAGTTTTGTTCCAATGAAAAAAATGGCTGCTGGTTATCCACATGGCATTCCGAAGCTATGTGACCTCTTGAAATCAGGTGAGCGATCCAGGGCCATCTTGGCCCTCTGGTTCATTCTGCAACTAAAGGTTGTAGGTGCTCGTTAGAACCGCCTCATGGAGGCTAACGAGTACTCACAACCTATGTCTTGGAGCAGAAATAAGAAAAATAATGAATTCCCCGTAAATCTCTATGTAAAAAGTGGTTTCACAGACTTGTTCATGTGATGAAAACATCTAGTCTTTCAATTCAGTCACAATAATTTATCCGTTCAACTTGATTTAAGGCATTAGGAAAATAGACCAGCATGCACACGTCGTTAGGGTAACGTCAAATCAACGTCGGTGCAACGCCATGACGTTGCACCGACGTTGATGTGACGTTGCATAAATGACATGATGTTGTACCGACATTGAGGTGACGTCGCAATTTCGTCATGTGCCTGCTGGGATACAGCTGTGAGATAATTTCTATTAACCCAATTTATATTGAATGGAAGCTTTCACTTTATATATAGAAGGAGTCCATTTCAAAACGAATAAGGTTGAGGTGAATTTAGACATTGATTTTGAAAAGGCTGAGCATTTGCAAACTGATCTGTACCTGCAATGTTTGCTAATGACCCGTTTCGGGTTTATTTTTGTTATGGTTTGTCTTTGGGTGTTTGTGATGCTTATATTATTTTATTTTGGATAGCCGATTGGCCATTTTGTGGGAAAGTAACTGTCCTTGTGGCTTTCCGCTATTTATATATCCATTAGGTCTGTTGTTTCATGTTTGTGCTTCTTTCCCTTTGGTGTCTCTGATGGGAGCTGTGGATGATTGTATCGATTCTGATCATTGCTTTCACTTCTATTTTCCAGTCCAAAATGGATTTAAGGGTAGTTTCAGAATAAATCGTTTGGAATTTGTGGTATTTACATATCTTCGAAGCATGGATTGGATGATTTCGTTAGAATGGCTGTATTCTATTATCTTTTCAAATTAACCCCGGAATGAAGAATAAATTTCAGGGTCCATTTACATTTTCGACGACACAAGTTGACAGATGTCGACCATTTTCGTGTTGTTTACGACACCAAATCAAAAACATAAAGTATCCAATACATGATATTAAGTCCTGACGGTATGCATCCAGGTTAGCCGAATTGTTAGAGCACTAGCATAACAAAAACACCCCTATACAAATACATTATTAACTCAACCACCAAAAAAAAAAAACACGAAAATTTTAAAATGAAAGCTTGTGATATATTACTTATTTCTGCTCAAAATATTGATTGTTGGTACTCCTTAGAACAGCCTCGATTATCCGCCTCATCGAGGCGATTCTAACGAGTATCGACAATCTATATTTTCGAGCGGAAAAAAGAAAAATAAGGTATACCCTTTAAACCCCAGTTTTACTATATAAATATGGGGTTCAAGGGGATCAAAATTACATAGGCGTGTTTTCGTGATGGATACCAATACTGCATCCGTTTGTTCGAATCCAAAATTGAAAAAAAATCGTCATTTTCACTTATTCCGCATGATAAGAAACATCTTTCTTGATATGGCAATTTCTAATCATTAGTCCAGCAGGAAGTTACAGTCACAGACAAAAAAAACTCAAATTTCTCCGCTCACTGGGTCGCAGGAAAAGCAGATCGTCTCAACATCGCCAGCTTTTTCTGTAGAAAATCCAAAAAACTCTTATATACATCGCATCGCAGAAATGACTTTTATGCCAGCAGCACGAAAACTTGAATAGAATAGAGATGGAATGCCATGGTATTAAAAGTGGGTTTAAAAAGATTCAGCTTTGAGCTCTGAGTATGTCTGGGTATAACTGTTCTATTGAATACATAGAGGGCACCACGAACACTTGTGCTGACCTACTTTCAAGACATCCGGACAATATCAGTGAAAAAAAAATACTTAGAATTCCAGTGCTGTGAAGACGAGGATCAGAATCTCATTGATGTGAATGATAACTTGTTTGAGATTAATGCTTTGGATTCATGTTTTTGTTCCTTTCCCTTGGTGTCTCTGATCGGAGCTGTGGGTTAATTGTATCGATTCCTGATCACTGCCTTCACTTCTATTCTTCATAGAAATTTAATGTCATTAAGAAAAATATAGATATGTGAGTCTTTGGCTGATACGGGATGTGCTATGAAAAAAAAATGCCATATGATTACATCTGCCAGTCTCTTCATTTGTCATAAAATGTCACGAAAATGCATACACATACTTATCAGCTTTAATTAATTAGTTCCGAGATACATGTAAATAGCATAAAAATTCAGGTTTAACCTTTATCCTGCTGTTCCCGACAACCCATATCTTTGCAAACAGTGTAGATCCAAATCAGATGGTTTCAGCCATCTGATCAGGATCTACACTTTTGTAATTTAGTTTGTGAACTTGATGGAAAATATAATATCATGTAATCTGATTGACTGATGGTCAGGAATGGGAGTGGGTAATTTAAATATTCAGCAGGATAAGGTTTAACTATGAATAGGTTACATGTAGCGCTAGAACAAGTCCATTTTCTGTCAAGAAATTAGTTTGTTTGTTTTGTTTGATTTGAGGTTTAACGTCCCCGTCAACACTATAAAGGTCATTTTGGAGACGTTGCTTCCAATTTTGAGGGACTTTTACCCGACATTGAGATGAAATGACATCTCAAGCCCTGTCGCCCAATGAAACCAAAAGGGTTTATTAGCATGGACGGTCCGCCTCGCACCGCGGTTCCTGGACAGGCTTAGATCCTCTAAGCGGTTTACCAGTACTAGTGTACGGGCCGGATTCAGCTCTGCGTGGAAGCATCATGCAGCCCATATATTTCTTCAAGCCCCTATGGGCGGGGGCGCTTCAAGAAATTAGTTATTATGAATACAAGGTACATAGAGGATCTTACATCACAAAAACATGCCTATATAATTTTGACCCCCTTGAACCCAACTTTTATATAGTAAAACTGGGGTTTCCGGGTGTATACCTTATTTTTCTTATTTCTGCTATAAAATTATCTATATTTTGAGCAGAAATATGAAAAATATCACAATTTTTCATCATAAAATTTTCATTTTTTCGGCGATAAAGGTGGAAATGTATTTGTATAGGCGTGTTTGGGTAATGCGCGAGTGGTCAATTCATAGGAAATTGTATGAAACGAGCCTTCGGCGTGATTAAAAAATTTCTTATGATATGACCATGAGTGTAAGATTTTGTTTAGCATATGACCTCTCTAATTTGGATTTTATCGCTTTTGAATTTGACAATTTTCCACAATGCATTGTTGACATGGACTTCTTCATGACGTTACTTAATCCCGCCAAAGTGTTATTGCACGTGTTTTCATACGATATTTATTATACGACGTTATCCACTGCTTATCAACGACGCCATATGATAACATCTATTATATAACCATTCATTTGATGACGTTACAGCTTAACATTATGACAACACATCCATGTGACACAGTGCATTATTTCATATCTCCAAATTGCTTATTTTTTCTAATGAAAATTTGTGTCATATTTTTATTTACAGTGTACACTCCACTTGAACACGGATTGTGCATCACGTTAAAAAGTCCGTGAATTTGCACCCCGCTTAACCCCACTTTATATAGAGAAAACTGGGGTTAACAGGGGTATATATTATTTTCCTTATGTCTCCCCCAAGACATAGGTTGTGGGAACTTGTTGGAACAGCCTCAATGAGGCGGTTCGAACGAGTACCTACAACCTGTGTTTGCAGTATAAATATGAAAAAATCACGGACTTCAAAAAGAAAAGTAGCCATTTTGGAGATGTGAAAAATGCACTATGTTGCACGAATGTGTTATCGTAGTGGATTGTGGGTATTCGTTAAAACTGTCTCAAGAATCGCCTCATTCATAATAGGTTCTATGAGGCGGTTCTAACGAGTGCCCATACCTGTGTCTTGGAGCAGAAATAAGTAAAATAATGTTTATCCCTGTAAATCGCAGTTCTCGATGTACACTCAAACCTGTGTTAAGCGAGCACATCAGGGATAATGAAAATGTGCTTGCTTAACACAGGTGTTTGCTAAATGCAGGTGAATTTTAAAGCATTTGCCTTTTTTCGGGAACTAAATGCCCAATTGCTTAAGACAGGTTGCTTGCTTAATAGACGTGGCCACTATGACAGGTTAGACTGTATAAAGAGGGTGTCCATTACACGGACGTGTTAACATTCAACTTAACATGTTAACATCTCTCTTTACCAAAATGCAGGAAAAGAACACAGCTAAGTCCAGAAGTTTAGGATTCTCTTTATTTTTGTTTAAATTCGATGCTTATATCCTGACTAAGTGTTTATATATTATTTCATTGTCTAAATATTCTACAAGATAATGTGTACAAAACATGATATTTTCGACTTCAAGTACCAGAAATCACATTTGTTGTTTAACCCATTTTGTACCGGATACCCAAAAAATTGGGTAGTTGGCAAACAATACAGACCCAGATCAGACGCCACAGAACGCGGCGTCTGATCAGGGCCTACACTGTTTGCAAAACTTTCAATTTCCAAGTAGATTTTGAAGAAAACACAACCTAGGGCCCCTAAATTTTGAAATGGACTCGTTGTTTATATAAAAAGGAAGATTTCATTTGGTACAAAAAGGATTAATGTAAAGATAGTGTTAACACCAAAGCATGTATGGACTAAGAAACATTTTGCATGAAAACTTGTGTGTTTTCACCCTTCAGTGTTTCATAAATTAACATTAAAACTATTATAGCATTGCATATTACGAAACCACGCCTATTCAAATACATTGTAAATTTTACCGCCGAAAAAAAATGAATATTTTAAGATGGACAATTGTGATATTTTTTCTTATTTCTGCTAAAAATATAGATTGTGGTACTTTTTAGAACCGCCTAATAAAAGGTGGGTTTAAGTGGGTCAAAATTATAAAGGCATATTTGCGTGATGATAAAACAGTGGTAGAAATTATCGCTTGCATAACAAACTGTTCTGCAGAAATATTACGTTTTTCGCATTCATCGTGACAACACGCCTATATAATTTTGACCCCCTTTAACCCCACTTGGGTTTTCAGGGGTAAACATTATTTTTCTTATTTCTGCTCCAAAACATAGATTGTGGGTACTCGATAGAACCACCTCGTCGAGGCGGTTCCATCGAGTCCCCGCAATCTATGTTTCGAGGACAAATAAGAAAAATATCGGATTCTTCATCAGGGAATGTTCATTTTTTGGGGTGGTAAAATCTTCCAATACATTTGTACAGGCGTGTTTTCGTAATGTATCTCAAACGTAACAAAACGTCACTTAGCCATGTTCTTTCACAATTACCTTCAATAACATCCACAGGCACTTATTCCTGTGTCATGACTGCATCATTGAACGTTTTGTTAAGCCCCTTTAGGCCTGCGGTGGCTTCTTCAAAATGTGGCTGCATTCGTTCTTCCACTCGTTTTATCCAAGCCTTTATCGCAGAATTCTTTTCGTACATCTCGCTTTCATTTACAGCGCTCAGGTGAACCAGTTCGTTGACTCCGAGCAGGTCTGCCACGGATATCTCATCACCACATAGGAATGCCTTGTCTTTCAGGAAATAATCCGCTATATGGTTGATTGATTTGGTCAATTTTTTTCGCTCGTGTGACGACTTTCTCAACAAGTTGCGGGTTTAGGTCACGTTCGTTATAACCAACACGTGATCCGTACTGTAAACAATAGTGAATTTTTGCATAAATACCTATGCGCATGGTTGTTTGAAGCCATTGTCAAATGAACCAAATGCTTGCTCAAACTCATGTTCAAGCTATGAAATTTACGTGCTGTTTGAACATGGATTTTGCTTTTTTTCATATGACAAGATGCAATTATTGATCAAGTAATTTCGTTTTGGCCCTTTTACAGGTCCGAGGACTGTTGCATTGGCCCGAGGCCTTTGGGCAAAAACAAAATTACATGTACTTGATTAATGACAATTTTATTAATTGACACAATTAAAAACATGATTATTGATTTTTGACCTCAGTGTTAATACGGATAACCTCCGAACAATACAGGATAGTCAATTAATAATACCGCATTACGCTAACACATCCGTGCGACACAGTGCATTTTTTCACATCTCAAAAAATGGCTACTTTTCAGATGACAACCCATTATATTTTTCTTATTTAAACCGCAAACATAGGTTGTGGGTGCTCGTTAGAACCGCCTCATTGAGGCGATTCTAACGAGTACACACAACCTTTGTCTTGGAATGAAAATAAGAAAGATAATGTTTACCCCCGTATACCCCATTTCTCTCTATACAAATTGGGGTGTAAGGAGGTGTTCATTTCACGGACTTGTTCACATGATGTGTTATATGTGTTGCGCTTCGTTGCAGCTCAGTTATAGCAGTTCAAAACAACTGACAACTAGCCGGGGACATTTTCGAAAATTTAATTAGTCGGCGGTTCGAAAGGATAAACTTACCTGAAAAGGATAGATCAAATTCTAAACTTCCCCATTCTGGGTGTTGTCACATTTGTAAGTGGAGACAAGGTCTACAAAACGGATCCTTTTGCTAACCACCCGAATTACGTAAAAAAAATGTTCAAAACATAACAACGCTTTTTTCAAAACTTTAGGAAATCCTATACAATTTGCCCATGTCCCGTAAATTGGAATACATTGAGCCAATGTTCACTGCAGTTTATGCCATTTAATATCAAACCATATTCTTTTAAATAATGTCTGAAAATGAACACTCAAATGGTAAAAAAATAGACATTGTATTTTCTCAGGGGACAAAACCATCTGATTTAAATGATTTTTTTGCTGTCGTATAAATTGTCTATATGTCTGTGATTGGCAGTAGAAATATGGTGCGAATAGGTTGAGTAATTTTTTTTAAAAAATTGCAATTTAGTAAGCATACCCCCATTATTTCAAAAATTCAATTTTGCGTTTTGGATAGCCTATTGGCCATTTTGTGGGAAAGTAACTGTCCTTTTGGCTTTCCGCTATTGGTGTTTCCATTTGGGTCTATTGTTTCATGTTTGTGTTTCTTTCCCTTTGGTGTCACTGATGGGAGCTGTGGATTAATTGTATCGATTCCTGATCATTGCCTCCACTTCTATTTTTATGTGAGACGCCAAGTTCTGCAACGGAAGGTCAGGTGGTTTTTCTCTGGGTACTCCGGTTTTCGCCCACCTCTGATTAACGATCGGCTCGATATGAGTGAAATAATCTTGAAAGGGCCGTAAAACCAAAACAAAAAAAAATCTATTTTTTATTTAATTCGTATAGAAATTGAATGAAAGCCTTATTGGTTACAGTGCCGCGGGTAGCATGATATATAAATGCCACAGCTGTACGGAATAAACACCCAGGTAAATAAACAGTGTATTAACATTGTCATAAATACAGCGCTACGACTAAATATAATGTAGTACAGTAACAGTCCAAAAATTGAAAGTATCGATTAAATCTATGCTATAGCATTAAGTTTGAAACAAAATTAGTACTATTTAAAGTGAAGCGAGGTAGATTCTGCAAAATAGAAGTGAGTTCAATGATCAGAAATCGATACAATTAACCCACAGCTCCCATCAGAGACACCAAAAGAAGAGAAACACAAATATGAAAGATCCTTATGGAAACGCCAATAACGAGAAGACAAAAGGACAGTCTTTTTCCCACAAATGGACAATTGGCTATCCAAAACAAAGATATAAGCGATATATGCAAGTCTAGGAAAGCCATTAAACTGTAAATACCCAATGTAGTTAGTCGTTTTGTCACACTCGACTGTGCATACGACATGCAAATACTGTACTTTGTAAGTTGGTCGTCTTGTCTATTTTGGTAATTTAACCAAATATTTCTGGCCTATATTGTGGGCGTGTTTTCCTTTATCGGATTTCTTTTCTTTTTAAGATTGTTCATTCTACAAACGAGTCAGCACATGATTGAATGTACGATGTTCTGGTCACCATTTCCTTACATGCAAATGTTTTACCGAAAAGGCAAATCAAAATTTGTTAGAATGTATCTGTCTCATTGCTGATTGTTAACATAACGAGTCGTAGCCCGCCCAGAATTACTGGCCTTACTTTAAGTGTTTGTAATTTTCTGCATATGTGAAACTACAAAGAATTAAGTAATGGTCGGCTCTTCCAACATCTTTGGTAGTTCGTTAAAACTGTTGCCAAATAAAAAGAGGCACAAAAGTACGGACTTGACGTGATGCACTAAATGTCAAACTAACAGTGATGACAAACTTAGAGGCGTTCTAGATGAAAATACGAGGGTAGGCTGAAAAGTTCTGAGCCTGACCAAGAAGCAGGCATCGAACAGCCATGAAATTTTGTATTCATTAAATCCAAACCTTTATTACTTGATTTGACTCAAATGAGTTCAAGTTTACCTGCAATAACATAGAAATTCTAGACTTTGAAAATTGATACTAGCACGTTTTTGAGAAAATGGACAAAATCTAGCACCGTGGTGTCATCAAGTACCTATATAAAAAGGGGTTAGGTCCTAAGGACGTTCATGCCGATATGGTTGCTACATTAGGGGATGATGCTCCTTCGTATGCAACCGTGAAAAGGTGGGCAGCAAATTTTAAGATGGGCAAGGACAGCCTTGAAGATGATGACTGCTGTGGACGACCCACAACGGCAACAACCGAGGAAACCATCAGCCAAGTGCCCAGGGCCGTGATGGATGGCAGGCTTATAACTGTAAATCAGTAAGCTAACACTGTTGGCATCTCCCGTGAACGAGTAGAGAACATTCTACACAGTGAATTTGGAATGTTGAAGGTTTCCGCCAGATGGGTGCCACGGCTTTTGACGCCTGACCAAAAGTTGACCAGACTGAACCTGTCACAAGCCAACTTGGCTATTTTTGAAGCAGACAAAGATGGTTTTCTTGACCGTTTTGTCACTCAGAATGAGTGTTGGGTTCATCACTTTGAGCCAGAGAGCAAAAGACAATCCATGTAATGGAAGCACCCTGGCTCACCCCCTCCAAAGAAGGCAAATGTCGTCTCCTCTGCAGGGAAGGTGATGGCATCAGTGTTCTGGGATGCCAAGGGTATAATATTCATAGATTACCTTCAAAAGGGCAGAACAATAATGGGGAGTATTATGCAGATCTGCTAAAACAATTGCGAAAAGCAATTAAGGGTAAACGACCCGGAAATTTGACAAAAGGGGTCTTGTTCCATCAGGACAATGCACCTGCTCATTAATCGGTTGTCGCAATGGCTGCTGTTCATCACTGTGGCTTCACACTTGTCGATCACCCTCCGTATTCACCTGATCTAGCTCCATCAGATTATTTCCTGTTTCCAAACATGAAAAAGCACTTGGGTGGGCAGCATTATTGGTCAGACGAGGAGGTGGTAGCTGCTGTGGAGGAGTTTTTCAGGGACCAAGATGAGCCTTCTATACCACTGGGATCCAAGGACTCCAGCATCGCTGGAGGAAGTGTGTGGACGGGAAGGGAGACTATGTTGTAAAATAAGGCACTTTCAGCATGGACAAACCATTGGATCTTGGTCAGGCTCAGAACTTTTCAGCCTACCCTCGTATATAATTGCAATGACTTCAGCACCCAATTTTGTAAAATCATTCTTCGATATAAAAAGACATAAATGTTATACGACAGTCTGCATGCATGATAGTTAACCCAATCACGGTTGACAACTTTGCTTCCCTCTTAAATAGCACGCCGGTGAGTCAGGCCTCAGCTTCTATGACGGTTCCAGCGTAAAGGCTTATTGAGAATTAGAGAGAATTTAATTGCATGTGGTGTTAGTTGGTACCTGATGCTGAATCTCTGGTCGGGCCAATCGGTGTCTAACTATTGGCTTTCTTTTTCTCCAGCATTTCAGTGGTTTCTTGGTGTCGAGTCCTCACCGTTGTTTCGTCTCTGTGGTTGTTTGATTTTGTGTTCTCCGAGATGTTGCACTGATGGGAAAGGAGGCCTTCATGCGGACTGAACGAAGTATTTGTCTAAATCGCGACGGAAGTAAGGGCGAGAATTGCGGCCGCGTAAAATCGAAAGATCGATTTAAGACCCCTCACCACCACCACAGTGGAATTAGTTTCACTGACCGTTCCAAGGAGGTTCTTGTGTCGATGTTTTTGTTATGGTTTGTCTTTGCGTGTGTGTATCACTTATATTCTTTGTTTTGAAAGTGACTGTCCTTTTGGCTTTCCGCTATTGCTGTTTCCATTAGGGTCTAGTTATTTCATGTTTGTGCTTCTTTCCCTTTGGTGTCTCTGACGGGAGCTGTGGGTTAATTGTATTGATTCCCGGTCATTACCTTCGCTTCTATTTTACCTCATTAAGGGCTTTTACCTTATTAGCGTGGCAGAGTGACTGTTAGAGTTTTACGTCCCACCAACAGCTAAGGTCATACGGAGACGGGACCTCGGTTTAAAGACTCATCCGAAAGTCTGCTTAGCGTGGTAAGGAGGCTTGTGTGCCACCATTTTATGAAACAATATGGCACAAACCAAAGTAGTCCAACAATTAAATCTCTATTTTATACATAGAATTTGTTAGGGCAGGAGCATGCGTATTTACGAATCAATCTATATATAGATAATAATTTTTTGTCCGACCTTATGTATTCTGGTAAACAAACTGATACGAATATCTCTTTATATCAAACATTATATTTATTCTTTTATAAATTCTATTATGCAAGCTGTAATGCTTAATATAGTTTCTGTCCTTTGACACTTAATTTAGGGAAAATAGGATTTCATATAGTAAAATGTATGTGTTGTCAAAAAGATATGTTTTTTGGTGCATTGTTCCCATTATTTCTTTATCAAGCTAATAATATATTCAAGACCTTTCCACAGCATTTTATAACAACATTTATCCTTTTTCTACCCTAAAGGTACAATTGGTTTACTATTGTTATGACTTCTGCGATAATTACTATTTATTGGGTACTGAGAGTTATCTCCGTTAATTGCAACAACTTGTCCCCATTTAATATGCGACAACACACTGAATCTAAGCGAGCAAACATTAATCTTTGATATAGAAGTATTTTATCCTTTAGAATCGATGGCTAATTAAAAAGTATGTCTAGAGGGTCTCTGAGATATATGTCCCCGGCTAAACAGTCAATAAATGATGTGAATGCATGCCCAATGTCTTTCATTCTCCTTGGCCTCGTGCTGTAGGAGGCTATGAAGCCGTCTATCTCTGACAAAAGCGTACTTTAGTTTGTAATGGCGCGTTACGTCCCCGTCAACACTATATTTAGGTCATTGCGGAGACGTTGCTTCTGTAATGGTTATGGATGAATACCACTTCTACAGCCTTGCTGTAGGAGCCGGCTCTTTTAGCGTCACAGGTAGAGTGGTTGGCTTATTCGCGAAGTTAAGCAACAGAGAACGCGATTGGTACCTAGATGGGTGAACGCGTTGCTTGACTACGTGAACGACCGGGCACACGCTACATTGGTGGCAGGGGTGGGATAGAAACAGTGCCGCTGGGTTGTTGCAAATACTCCGCACTCAGGTGTCGCCTTGTGAGGTCAAGAGATGAGGAGAGAAATGTAACGGTTATAGATAAATACCACTTCTATAGCTTTGTTGTAGGAGCCGGCTCTTTTAGCGACGCAGGTAGAGTGGTTGGCTTATTCGCGAAGTTAAGCAACGGAGATTGCGTTGCTTGACTTTGTGGACGACCCGGTATACGCTTTTTTGGGGACTTTTTACCCGAAATTGAGATGAAATGACATCTCACGCCCTATCGACCAAAGAAATCACAAGGGTTTAAGGAGCGGTCCAACTCGCACCACCTTTTAGAGGGCAGCTTTAGACCAAGGTGGTTTACCAGTACTCAAGTTCGGTCGGTTTCATATCATGCAGCCCAATTTATTTCTTCAAGCCCCGATGGACGGGGGCATAAAACATTTAGTAAGTACTAAGTAGATGCTTTTAACCCATTTCGTACTGGAAACCCCAAAACGGATACCTTGGCAAACAGTGCGGGCCAAGATCAGACGCCACAGAACGCGTCGTCGGCGTCTGATCAGGGCCTACACTGTTTGCAAAAAGTCCAGCTATTTTGTAAATAAATTTATAAATTTTAGAGATAACACAACCTGTCATCCCTAAACTTTGAAATGGACTCCTGCTATAAATAAGGTGGAATATTCTATATGGTACAATAAGGGTTGACGGATTGGCTTGACGTGACCTTGCTTGTTTTGTCTAGGTATGATCTAGTTTCATCAGTGTCACACTATTCTTTTGTTTTTCTTCTGAAACGACACCACACTGTACCATTCTCAGAACAAATAGAAATAAGGGATCGACTGCAGTTCACCGCTGGCATTAGTACAAATGTTCTGTGTGCAAAAAGGAAAGGGACAGGAACTGATACACCTCCCCACAATTACTAGGGAAAGAAGTCGAAACATCGAGTGACTACAGTAAACAATACAGGTCACTGGTAAACCGGGTAGGCAGCTCTTTCCCAAACAGGTGATGACTCAGAATATCCAAACGTATCTATACATAATGGGGGAAAGAATCAGAATCACCAACATGACAAACATTAAACAGGAAGAACAAACGCAAACAAAACTAGAGCAAACGACCATTGGGTCACGTATATACCCGGCCAGCGCCTACCTCTGATATATCTTTCGAGCTAATGGAGAAGTCAAGAAGCTATTAGAATCTATAAATGTGCTTGTAAAAGCTAAACCAAACATAAATTTTCTAAATGGACCAAGGGAGGGAGGGCATCAAAGTTACTGAAGGGGAAGGGGCATCAATGTTACTGAAGCAGCAGGGTAGGATATGTATCAATGAAATCTTTGGACTGGTATGCAACATCGATGCAAGTATCGATTGAATTTGTCCTAGAGATTAGAACATACACGCATCTATAAATTTTGTCATAAAATTTTAAACAAATGTAAAATTTCTAAGTCCGTGACCTTGAGATCAAAGTCATCGTGGTTGGGAGAAGGGACACACATCACGAAACGTTGGACTACTATGCAACATTGATGCAAGTATCAACTGAATTTGTCTCAGAGTTTAGAACATACAGGCATCCATAGACTTTGTCATAAAATTTTAACCAAATTTAAAATTTCTAAGTCTGTGACCTCGGTCACTGTAGGTGTGGGACATCCATCAATGAAATCTCTAGACCAGTATGTAGCTTCAATGTAAGTATCAACTAAATCTATCAAAGGGTTCAGAAGATACAATCTCCTACAAACTTTGACGCAAAACTTTAACCAAAATGTTAACGGGCGGACGGAAAGACGGACACACGGACGGTTGGACGGACGTTCTCACGGATGTATACTTATGTGGCTGGCTATTTTTTGGCAGGATTGATACTAAGTGGCTACTTTTAGCCACAGAAAAGAAGTATTTTCGGTGTCTAACGGAATAAATCCCATTGACTTACATTGATTCTGTCCATTTACATAGCCACCTAACTATACATTTGTTAGTGCGGACAGACGGATGAACGGACGAACGGTATGATGAAAATTGTATACCCATAGCATACTTCGGATGCGTGGGTATGATGAACAACCAAAAAAGGGGGAAGAATCAGAATCACCAGCATAACAACTTTCTGTAACTAAGAAGGGTAATTAAATGATTCAGTAGAGGAGACTGGTGTCTTCCTTTAGTCAATGAAGTTTTCTGAGGCTGTTCTATATAAAAATTAGGAAAAAAGGAAATAGTTAATATAGTTGTGTCCGGCACGTTAAGGGTGAACTGAAATCGATTTTAAGCCTTAAAATGATTTAACCCTTCATTTTATTTTCAGGTTAATGATTGGTGGAAATACAACAAAGTCCAAGGAATTAACATTAAATAACAGAAGACAAGTCTGAATAAAAATGCGCTCTCGAAGTAAACACTACGTAGTGGCTGCATTTAGTTCACTGGTAATAATTGCATGTTTGTGTTTGAAGTACATGTATATAATAGTCGGTTTACCGCGCTACGTTCCTATAAATATTCTTCGACTATTTGAGACGCCAATTCGCGAGCGAATAAATGACTGCCAAGAGGGTATTATCTTGAACCACCCGAGTGCAGATATCAAATCAAGATCGCCGCTATATGTATTTCATCAGCACGAAGGAGGACGATTAGGCAATTTGTTGTTTCAAACGGCTGCTACAGTTGGCATTGCCCATACTTTAAATCATACGCCATATATAGATGCATCGGAATCACTACCAAAATACTTTGAAATGACTCCAACCAAGCCTATGCTTCTGAAAAATAGTATAGTTCTTAGTGAAGATGACTGTAGACATACTGTATGGAGATGTAGAAAGGCGTTGTATTCTCATAATGTGACTATACAAGGTGCGCTTCAATCTTGGCGGTATTTTCACCATATTGCTCCTATAATACGCCAAATGTTTACCATAAAAATAAACTATTTAGAGCAAGCACAAAGATTCATAGATGCTAAGATAAGGAAAAATACTACTCTAATTGGATTACATGTGAGAAGAACAGATATCCTTGAATTTCATAATGCCGTTGCTGGTTATACGGCACCAAAACTCAGTTATATAACTAAGGCCATGGCGTCGTACGGAGAACGATATGCAAACGTCACATTTCTGGTAATCAGTGATGATAAAAGATGGTGTAAAGAGAATATAGCCGCAGATAATGTTGTATTTAGTGATTTTGAAGACCTTGTTGTTGAAATGGCCCTGATGACAATGTGTGATCACATGATTATGACAACTGGGACTTTTAGATGGTGGGGCGCCTGGCTGGCCGGTGGTAAACTTGTTTATTTGAAAGACTGGCCGCAGCAAGGCTCCTGGTTGGATCTGTTTAGAGTAGTTAAAGAAAATTTCTTCCCGCCTGATTGGATTGGCCTTAGTAATTAAATATTTTTATTACTAAACCTACTATATAAGACAGGGTTACACCCCACAACTTCAGTTAAATAAAGCAAAGCAAATTCTTCTGATACCGAGGCCCATTTTTGGGGTTTAAGGGCGAGGATTGCGGCCACGTAAAATCTATTTAAGCCCCCACCAGTGGAATTCGTTTCACACACCGTTCAAAGGCGGTTCTTCTGTCGCGGTTTATTTTGTTATGGTTTGTCTTTGAGTGTGTGTATCGCTTATTTTTTGTTTTGGACAGCCAATTGGTCATTTTGTGCGAAAGTAACTGTCCTTTTGGCTTTCCGCTATTGATGTTTCCATTAGGGTCTAGTTATTTTATGTTTGTGTTTCTTACCTTTAGTATCTGTGGTGGGGGCTTTGGGTTAATTGTGTCGATTACTGGTCGTTGCCTTCACTTCTATTTTGCATATCAGGGCTGTTTTGTTTAAGCCGTGTGGTGGCTGTAAAGGGTCTCCCCGTGCATGCACTTAATGCTCTTATTTTTCCAATCCACAGGGGTTGCATTTACATTTGCTTTTCACCGTTCCTGTAGATACGAGTACCTGTTGAAGCTCTTAATTAGACTGATATTCGTACCTCGTCGTATAAAAATTGCTTGTTTGATATCTATGGACTTTTTGTAGGCATAGCTTTTTTGTGGGCTTTTGTTATACCTTTCTATTTGAAGGATTTATCTTCAGTTCTTTCGTATACTGTTTAACTTAATGACCGGTATGAATATCGCTTTAGTTTTGATGGTATCGCTCCATTACACACCAATGCGTATCACAAATACATTTAAACTTACAATATCTCTCCTTAGGTTACATTCTGCTTCTCCTGAATGGATTCCCCATTCTATTAATAACTTTAGAGCTATATCGCCGTCGATATTAGTCAGACCTATAAATTTGTTTTCTGTCGCTTCCGTGAATTTTATGGAGAAGGCAATACTAATTTGTTTGAAAATAACCTTAGAGTTAGATTATCTCTTATCAAATTGCCCGGCCTTCTAAAATATACAGATCCGTTCAAAAGACGTAAAATGTATCCTAGTATTTCTAAGTGCAATGCTTAGAGGTGCAGGTGCGGTTCGCATTTATGCACTGCGTCTACCGTTTTTTCATCTGTAAACGGTAGACGCTTTTCTTCAGTTAACATGTCCGACTTGAAATGTAAGTCTACCGATTTGATATATGTGGTAACCTGAAATGCTGCAAATTGTAAAATGCAGTACGTCGGGCAAACTAATCGCATTTAAAATCAAGATTTAACAAACACTATCGTAGAATGAGTAAAGTAGAAGTAAAACAAAGATCTTGAATCAATACAATTAACTTACTCCACCCATCAAAGACACCAAAGGGAAAGAAATACAAACATTAAGCGACCAGACCATAATGGAAACCTAAATAAAGGAAGGCCATAAGGACAGTTACTTTCCCACAAAATGGCCATATGGCCATCCAAAATTAAAAGACACAAGTGATACACACAGTAAGTAACAAACAACAACATAAATAAATCGCCACAGAAAAACCGCCTTGGAACGGTCAGTGGAAAGATTTCCACTTGGGGGCTGAAATCGATTTTACATGGCCACAATCCTCGCCCTTACTTCCGTCGCCTAAAACACTTTCACTCCCTTGTACCGTCATTTTATACGTCATGTCATTCTGTAATTGATATTTCTATACAACAAGTGGAAAAAAATTACTATGACGTAAATTCTACAGCTAGGTTTAAAATTATTAAACGGCATGAAACTTAATTAAAATTAATTAAAGCATTACAGGCACCTTGTCCATTTGGGCTTTAATGATAACATTTATCATGAGAGTAATATTTATAAAATACCGATTTTTATATTTTCTAGCTCCTGGGTTGCGAAAACATAAACATATGCAGGAATTCTCGTACTACAGGTACTAATCGGTACCAGTCTGTCACTTCTGTGACGTCACAGCCTGTTGCTAGTTCTCAGACAGGTAACAATGGGGAAATGTATAAAATTATATAGAAGCCCGACATTTAACCCATTTAATCATTTATTTTCATTAATATAAGATATAATTATAACCTCGCAATTGATAGAAAAAGTGTAACTGCTTCAGTTTGATACCAAATTATTTGAAATACCATCTCTTGAATGTGTTGTTACAATACAACAGACGACACTTAACAACCATCTGTGGCAACCAATATGCCTTAAAATTATATGGCAGAGAGAACAATAATTAAGGAACATTTCTATGAAAGTTTTTAAAATCTCTTCAAAGGTGTAAAAGTCATTTTTCAATTTTCCCCATTATAAGTCTATGGAAACCCTTTACACAAAAGCTGTAAAGGCAAATATGGTGAATATTTCCACAAAGTCTCAGCCTCATAGAGCATATGGTTTATGGGGAGATGATTGTTTAAAAAAATGTTTTCGTTCTACTAGTTTTTTTATTTTGGTTTCCAATGACAACCAATCAAAATGAACAGTAGGCCTAAAATCATATGGCAGAAACAAGATTGCTTGAAAATAAAATATGAATGTTTTGCCAAAATATCTACTAAGGCTTGGCAGTAAATGCAAATTTCAATTTTCCCATTACAAATCTAGAGAAACTCTAAGATACCATAGCAACGAAACTAAAGAGCCGAATTTCATTAAAAAAAATAAAAACATAAAAGAATAAAATTAAAACCTGTTCAGGCAAATATGGTGAATATTTCCAAATAGTCACAGCCTCATAGAGCATATGGATTTTGTGAAGACGATTTTTAAGTGTGTTTTTATTCTATTTTTGGGCGCATTTTGGTTTCCAAGGCAACCAATTAAAAGTGACCAGTTGGCCTAAATCATACGGCAGATAGATGATTGCTTAAAATATTTCTAGGAAAGTTTTGTCAGGCGTAGCATTAAATTCCATTTTTTTTTCAATTTCCCCCCATTATAAGCCATAGCAACCAAGCTAAAAAGGCGAATTTCATGAATACTAAACCTGAAAAGGCAAATATGTTGAATATTTCCATAAAGACTCAGCCTCATAGAGCATTTAAGTTTTTGTTTTTTTCATTTTGGTTTACATGGCAACCATTAAAAATGAGAAATAGGCCTAAAATCATATGACAGATGGAAGATTGCTTCAGGAACATTTCTATGAAGGTTTGTAAAAATATCTGCAAAGGCGTGGCGGTAAATGCCATTTTTCAGTTTTGCCCATTATATGTCAATAGAAACTCTAGCTACCATAGCAACCAGACTAAAGGGCCGAATTTCATAAAAAGCACAAAACCCCGTAAAGGCAAATATGGTGAATATTTCCATAAACTCTCAGCCTCATGAAACATATGGTTTCTGAGAAGATGATTTTTTAAGTATTTTTTTTCTATATTTTTTTTTTCATTTCGGTTTCCATGGCAACCAGTAAAAAGCATTAGGTCTAAAATCACAAGGCCTAAAATCATATGGCAGGTGGAAGATTGCTTAACGAACATTTTCTGTGAAAGTTGTGTCAAAATATATGCAAAGGTTTGGCAGTTATTGCCATTTATCAATTCCCCCACTTATGAGTCTATGGAAAATCTAAGTTGCCATAGCAACCAAACTAAAGAGCCGAATTTCATAAAAAAATAACAACACACACACACACACACACACACACACAAAGACACACACACACACACACACACACACACACACACACACACACACACACACACACACACACACACACAAACTGTAAAGGCAAATATTGTGAGTATTTCCGTAAACTCTCAGCCTCATAGGAATATGGTTTCTGGTGAGATGATTTTTAATTTTTTTTTATATTTTGTTTTCATTTTGGTTTCCATGGCAACCGGTTAAAATGAGCAATACGCCAAAAATCATATGGCAGGTGGAAGATGGCTTTAAGGAACATTTCTTTAACAGTTGTGTCAAAATAAATGTAAAAGTTTGGCAGTTAATGCCATTTTTCAATTTTCCCCATTATAAGTCTATGGAAAATCTAAGTTCCCATAGCAACCAACTAAAGAGCCGAATTTCATAAAACAACAACAACAAAACAATAATCTCAATACCTGTAAAGGCAAATATTGTGAATATTTCCAAAAACTCTCAGTCTAATAGAGCATATGGTTTCTGAGAAGATGATATTTTATTTATTTTATCTTTTTTTCTTCAGTTTGGTTTTTATGGAAACCATTAAAAAAAGCAATAGGCCTAAAATCATATGGCAGGTGGAAGATTGCTTAAGGAACATTTCTATGAAAGTTGTGTGAAAGTAGCTGCAAAGGTTTGACAGTTAATGTCATTTTCCATTTTCCCTATAAGTCTATGGAAAATCTAAGTTACCATAGCAGCCAAACTAAAGAGCCGAATTTCATAAAATAAAAAAAACAAAAAAAAAAAAAAAACACAAAACCTGTAAAGGCAAATATGGTGACTATTTTCATAAAGTCTCTTCCTCCTAGAGCATATGGTTTCTGAGGAGATGGATTTTTATTTTTTTTTTAAGTTTTTTTTTTCTATTTATATTTATTTATTTTTTATTTATTTAATTATTATTATATTTTTTTTTTTGTATTTTGGTTTCCATGATAATCTTTTCAGGAGATGACTTCTAAACATGCATTTTTGCTTACTGTCAGATCCAACTTCATGATATTGTTTGTACTTTACATTTTTGTATGCAAATGTTTGAAATATATAGAGGATCTTACATGAGTGTTCATGTATTATTGAATTTATTAAACGAGTTGAGGAAAAGGGATAAAATGCGAGGCTTTGCCGAGCATTTTATCCCTTTTCTTCGACGAGTTTAATAAATTATTGATATACAGGATCTTACATGAGTGTTCATGTATTATTGAATTTATTAAACGAGTTGAGGAAAAGGGATAAAATGCGAGGCTTTGCCGAGCATTTTATTCCTTTTCTTCAACGAGTTTAATAAATTATTGATATACAGGATCTTACATGAGTGTTCATGTATTATTGAATTTATTAAACGAGTTGAGGAAAAGGGATAAAATGCTAGGCTTTGCCGAGCATTTTATCCCTTTTCTTCAACGAGTTTAATAAATTCAATAATACATGAGCACAAATGCAAGATTCTATTTAACATATGACATTTAAAACGCATTTTATTCATGATTATTTACAAAAATGTCAATATTCTGCCGTTAGTAAATGCGACGTCGTTAAGGACGTCGTAAATGTAACGTTACGGGACGTATCTAGCTAATTTGCATATTTAATCCACTAGTGGATTATCGAAAATATTACATGGCGTTATTACACTCTCAGACGCGACGTCATATGATAAATAGAGTTTATTACTCAGCCGATTCTAAATATGGGATTTATAAACCGAGGGAGGTTGAAGATCCGATAAAGAAACGAGTGCGCTTGCGCACGAGTTTCTTTATAGGATGTTCAACCTCCCGAGGTTTATAAATCCCATATTTAGAATGGGCTGAGTCAATAAACTATATATTACATGCATTTGATAGAGCTGATGGATCATTTTGCATCTAATTCTGTTTACAGTTCACTGTTAACATACAATCTATGCAAAAGGTAGTGGGCGCAGTGACACATAAGCTGACTGAAACAAAACAAGAGGGCCCAGAGGGCCCTGAATCGCTCACCTGAAAATTAGTGTCTCCAGTACATTCTAGGCCCAAGGGCTGTAATTTGAACAAACTATGTAATGGTCCACTAGATGAAGCTTCATACCAAATATCAAAGACCTGGGCCTTCTGGTTTCAGACAAGAAGATTTTTAAAGGTTTTCCCTATATAAGCCTATGAAAAACCAAAGGGTCCCGGGGTGGGGGCATTTTTGGCCCAAGGGCTATAATTTGAACAATCTTGAAAGAGGTCCACTGGATGAAGCTTCATACCAAATATCAAAGACCTGGGCCTTCTGGTTTCAGACATGAAGATCTTCAAAGGTTTTCCCTATTTAAGCCTATGAAAAACCAAAGGGTCCCGGGGTGGGGGCATTTTTGGCCCAAGGGCTATAATTTGAACAATCTTGAAAGAGGTCCACTAGATGAAGCTTCACACCAAATACCAAAGATCTGGGCCTTGCGGTTTCAGAGAAAAGGATTTTTAAAGATTTTCCCTGTACAAAACTATGTATAACCAAAGGCCCGCAGGGCGGGGCATTTTTGGCCCCAAGGCTATAATTTGAACAATCTTAGTAAAGGTCCACCAGGTAAAGCTTCACACCAAATATTAAAGACCTGGGCCTTGTGATTTCAGAGAAGAAGATTTTTTAATGATTTTCCCTATATAAGCCTATGTAAAACCATAGGCCCCCACGGCGGGGGCATTTTGGCCCCCAGGGCTATAATTTGAACAATCTTGAAAGAGGTCCATTAGATGAAGCTTCACGCCAAATATCAAAGATCTGGGCCTTGCGGTTTCAGAGAAGAAGATTTTTAAAGATTTTCCCTGTATAAACCTATGTAAAACCAAAGGCCCCCAGGGCGGGGGCATTTTTGGCCCAAAGGCTATAATTTGAACAATCTTAGTAGAGGTCCACCAGGTAAAGCTTCACACCAAATATTAAAGACCTGGGCCTTGTGTTTTCAGAGAAGAAGTTTTTTTAATGACTTTCCCTATATAAGCCTATGTAAAACCATAGGCCCCCGCCCCGGGGGCATTTTGGCCCCCAGGGCTTTAATTTGAACAATTTTGAAAGAGGTCCAATAGATAAAGCTTCATACCAAATATCAAAGAACCGGGCCTTGCCGTTTGAGAGAAGAAGATTTTTAAAGATTTTCCCTGTATAAGCCTATGTAAAACCAAAGGCCCCCGGGGCGGGGGCATTTTTGGCCCCAAGGCTATAATTTGAACAATCTTGAAAGAGGTCCACTAGATGAAGCTTCATACCAAATATCAAAGATCTGGGCCTTGCGGTTTGAGAGAAGAAGATTTTTAAAGATTTTCCCTGTATAAGCCTATGTAAAACCAAAGGCCCCCGGGGCGGGGGCATTTTTGGCCCCAAGGCTATAATTTGAACAATCTTAGTAGAGGTCCACCAGGTAAAGCTTCACACCAAATATTAAAGACCTGGGCCTTGTGATTTCAGAGAAGAAGATTTTTTAATGATTTTTCCTGTATAAGCCCATGTAAAACCAAAGGCCCCCGGGGCGGGGGCATTTTGGCCCCCAGGGCTATAATTTGAACAATCTTGGTAGAGGTCCACTAGATGAAGCTTCATACCAAATATCAAAGAACTGGGCCTTGCGGTTTCAGAGAAGAAGATTTTTAAAGATTTTCCCTGTATAAGTCTATGTAAAACCAAAGGCCCCCGGGGCGGGGGCATTTTTGGCCCCAAGGCTATAATTTGAACAATCTTAGTAGAGGTCCACCAGGTAAAGCTTCACACCAAATATTAGAGACCTGGACCTTGTGGTTTCAGAGAAGAAGATTTTTTAATGATTTTCCCTATATAAGCCTATGTAAAACCAAAGGCCCCCGGGGCGGGGGCATTTTGGCCCCCAGGGCTATAATTTGAACAATCTTGGTAGAGGTCCACTAGATGAAGCTTCATACCAAATATCGATGACCTGGGCCTTGTTGTTTCAGAGAAGAAGATTTTTAAAATTTTGTTTTAAAAAATCTATTTTTAGCTCCTGTGACCCAGATGTGCAATGGACCGGAACCATTTGAACAATTTTGAAAGGGGACCACCTAAGGATCATTGCTGTGAAGTTTGGTCAAAATCCGATCAGCGGTTTAGGAGGAGATGTCATTTGAAGAAAAAGTTTACGCACACACACACACACACACACACACGCACGCACGCACACACGCACTGACGACGGACGACGGACGAAAAGTGATCCCAAAAGCTCACCTTGTCACTACGTGACAGGTGAGCTAAAAATGTATAGACGCCATCTTGAAAGCGGTTCCTATTGTAATGCATGAAGATGGAAGAAATAAAGTATTATAATGATAAAACAATTAAAAATGCGAGAGAACGGTCACCAAACGTACCCCTCATTCTGTATATAGTTATGTCCAGATAATCTGTATTCCAACCTTGCATCCTACTCGAACGTCACGCATTCTGAACGTTTGTTGTTATCTTCTCAGACGCCATTGAGATGACGTCATGATTAACGTCGACGTGTCTGAACTTTCCCGCGTTTGAATATAGCGATTTCATTGCAAAAGCAGTACCTTGTTTCTTGTGTCAAAAGTAGTTCCAGCCAGAAAGATTTATTTCCCCAGCTAAGAGGAAATATTTCTCCTTAGCTAAAAGGAAAACACCATGTTTTTGTCTGATAGAAATCATGGTATTTCTCTGTTATGCATGTAATATATACTGTTTAAACCAATCAATAAAAATTAACAGTAGGCCTAAATCATATGGCAGATAGTAGATTGCCTAAGGAATATTTCTATAACAAATTGGTCAAAATATCTGCAGAGGCTTGGAAGTAAATGCCATTTTTTCAATGATCCCCATTATAAGTCTATAGAAACTCTAAGTTGCCATAGCAACCAAACTAAAAACACCCAAGGATGCGACAGATAAAATTTTGGCCCAATCGGCCCAGTAGCTTCAGAGGTGATGTCGTTTGAAAATGTTGACGTCACACGACGGCGACGATGCAGTCGACGACAATGACGCCGGACAACTGCTTATCCTGTAAGGTCCACCGGAGCATTCAGCTCGGGTGAGCTAAAAACTAGATATAATAGCTGCCTGCTGCAACTCTTTAACCAAAAGTCTAAGAATTCCCCTGTAAGAGACTCAACAAAGAATGCAAAATTAAGGAGAAAATGTAAGGTCCCTTCTCTGCAAGGGCCTGCAATCTTATATCATAAGGCTAAGAAACTTAGTTTTGTGTTCCCTTGTAAGTGATTTTCAACAAGGAATGTCACAAGGAATACACCTGAGAAATATGAAAGCCCTATTACCCATGGTTATAAAAATACAGGAGATAATTTTTTAAAAGGGGAAGATTATTCAGTGAAAATAAGCAAAATGGTAATGGCCCTTTGTCAGAATGTAGGTTTTGTGATGGTAAGTATGTGTGTAACGTTTCGTGAGAGACGGACAAATACTTAAAAAAATTGACCGAGGTTAAGTTGGTTGATTATGGCATGACAAACACACATCCAAAAGCAAAATAGTTTTGACCCTTTGTCAGAATGTAGGTCTTGTGATGGTTAGTATGTGTGTACTGCTTCATGAGAGTAGGGCAACACTTTTGAAGCTATGATCGAGGTTAAGTTTTTTGGATAAGACGTGACAAATACACGGACAAAAAAGCAATATAGTTATGGCCCTTTTTCAAAATGTAGGTCTTGTGATGGTTAGTATGTGTGTGAAGTTTCATGAAAGTAGGGCAAATACTTTTTGAAGTTATGACCGAGGTTAGGTTTTTTGTTAAGATGTGACAAACACACGGACAAAAGCAATATAGTTATGGCCCTTTGTCAAAATGTAGGTCTTGTAATGGCAAGTAAGTTTGTGAAGTTTCATGAGAGTATATGGATAATCCTTTTGAAGTTATGACCGAGGTTAAATTTTTTGGTTTATATGTGACAAACTTACTGACAAGGTTATTACTATAGGGCTACTACACTACTTGTGGGGCCCTATCTAAGGAGGGAAGTAACTCCGTAAATACTGATGACAGGGTTATGGTTCTTGCATTCTGCGATTTCTCTCATGTCCCCCTATCAGTGTATCAAAGTAGAAGTAAAACAAAGATCATGAATTGATACAATTAACTTACTCCACCCATCAAAGACACCAAAGGGAAAGAAATACAAACATTAAGCGACCAGACCATAATGGAAACCTAAACAAAGGAAGGCCATAAGGACAGTTACTTTCCCACAAAATGGCCATATGGCCATCCAAAATTAAAAGACACAAGTGATACACACAGTAAGTAACAAACAACAACATAAATAAATCGCCACAGAAGAGCCGCCTTGGAACGGTCAGTGGAAGATTTCCACTGGGGGGCTTAAATCGATTTTACGTGGCCACAATCCTCGCCCTTACTTCCGTCGCGATTTAGACAAATAATTTGTTCAGTCCGCATGAAGGCCTCCTAACTCATCAAGTTTCACTAAATTACCTATAAAACTTTTAGAGATATGCTCCGGAGAAGTTTAATATAGCAAAAATTAAAAAGGGAAATAACTCTGTAATTACTTGTAACAGAGTTACGGTTCTTGCACTCTGCATTTCCAGTGATGGCCATCTATCAATTTATCAAGTTTCATTCAATTTCCTTCTATACTTTCAGAGATATGTTCCAGACAAGCTTTTCACTGAAAAAAAAAAATAAGTAGGGAAGTAACTCCATAAATACTTGTGACAGGGTTATGGTTCTCCCCTCATGGCCCTCTATCAGTATATCAAATCACTTAATTACCTTTAATACTTTTAGAGATATGCTCCGAACAAAAATGTGACGCACGGACGGTCAGACGGACAAAGCTGCAACTATATGCTCTCCCATGAAAAAAACCTTTTAACAACATCTTCTCTTAGGCCAGTGACCAAATTTCAAAATAATTTCACACAAATGTTTCTTTGATGGCTCCCTACCAATATTTTTAAATGGTTCCGACTCACTCTTACAAAATACAGACTTTTTCTGAATTTTCTCTATTTTGTTTTCAGACTTTAATCTCTAAACTAAACCATCTTTCTGCTTTGGACTGTCAGAATGGGTATTTTATTACCAGAGCTGGCAAAAATCTGGAAACACTCAAAAGAAGTTGCTAAAGCTAAGGACAATACAGATGGCTTTTAACTATACAGATGAGAATAAAAGAAACAGGTTTGAGTGGGTGTGTGAGTGAGTGTGTGAGCACGCGAGCAAGCAAGTGAGTGGGCGAGAAGGTAAGTAAGCTAGTAATCTTGCAGGCACACAACACTGACTCAACTTTGATTCAACGTTGAAACGACATTTTAAACGTTGTTTCAACGTTGATTCAATAGCAGGTAGGTAAGTAAATAGGTAAAGTAGTAATGTTTATAAGTAACTAAGAGGTTTTAGTAATGAGGAAAAAATCACAAATAAATAAAAGAAAAAAATAAATAAAAAATAAATATTTTGCCCACTTTGTACAGAATGGGATGTCCCATCCCACATACAGAAGGGGTGCATTTAAGAGTTAAGGGGTACCAGGCTGATTAGAATTTAATCATTGATAGAAATTGGTTGAACTTTAAGCAAACAGTGAAGGCCCTGCTCAGGCATCTTGTTCTGCAGTACCTGATACTGTTTGCAACGAGTGAAAAGTTGTTTCCTTATTCCTTTGTCCTTATTCCAGATTTATTTTTTCTACCTGATTTTTAGAAGGTGATGACCTTTCAGGTCTCACCTTCTTATGGCAACACTCAGAGAATTCCCTTGATACCGCATCACTCTGTTTCAAGAAAAAATAGGTCCTCATAAATCAGTGAAGAGACGCGCCTGTATCATTTGATATGTGAAAATAATATGCAGATGGAAAAATAAACTGTGGATGCAAAATACACAAACAATGAATTTCAGTGTTAAATGTCATAAAATTGATCTAGATTTGAAATTGGTCTCGTTTCGCAGCTGACCTGGCCTAGTTATTAAGAGCGAGTTCGGTTGACTTTCTAGAGTTAACTATAGTTACACCAAAACACGCGTGTAATGGCTCGTGCCGCACTACTAGAGTTAACTTGAGTTCAATCAAGCTTGCTTTGGGAGTTGGGGAGTTCTGTCCAGCAAGAACAAAAAATACGACGGCAGGGGGATAATCATAGGTTAATTAAGAAATGAATGTAAACTTATTAGAAGGTGATGACCTTCTTATGCCAATCGACACTGGAGCCCCTCGATGACGAATCACTCCTATGCTTGAAGAAAAATAAGCCTCCATATATTTATCAATAGACGCGCATGTATCATTTGATAAGTGAAACTGATATGCACATTCTCAAACTGAGGAAGCCAACTACACAAACAACTAACTTCAGAGTAAAATGCCATAAAATTAACGCTATGGTTCAAATTGGTCTCGATTCGCAGCTTTGTTATGACCTCGTTTGCTGTGAGCGAGTTCAGTTGACCAACTAAAGTTAACTCAAGAAAAGCAGGGGAGACAGTAGGTTTACTCTTGTACAAAGTTGTACAATGACTTTATCCCCCCTCCCCACACCACCGCCCTACTTCACGATCCCCGGCCCCAATTAGAAGCGACAGGAAGCCTCAAATATCATTTGATGCGCCACCAGTAACGATTCAGATTCAGATTCAGAACTCTACTGACGTCAGGAAAATGTCATGGTTTGCCCTCGAGTAAATCGAAAGTATAAAATTGTTTTCAAGTTGGACGTGATTTTTCCAACACGTGGCCAAAATTTCAAAAAATTGGAAATAATCGATTTTCGGATTGCATTTAACTCACAATTTTCCACCTTCCACCGTATTCGGCTTCCACATCTCATACCAAGCTAACTCTACACGGCGCGTTTTGGAGCAAGTAAACTCTTGTTAACTCTAGTACGTCAACTGAACTCGCTCAAAATCTAGATCGCGGATTAATAATTCAATGAATGTGTTGACAGTATGAATGGAATACTACGACTTGCTATGCTACAGATAGAGCGAAGTTTTGTTTGTTTGTTTGATTTGAGGTTTAACGTCCACCTCAGCACTGTAAAGGTCATTTTGAAGACGTTGCTTCCAATTTTGTGGGACTTTTACCCGACATTGAGATGACATCTCGCGCCCTGTCGCCCAATGAAACCAATAGGGTTTATTAGCATGGACGGTCCGCCTCGCACCGCGGTTCCTGGACAGGCTTAGATCCTCTAAGCGGTATACCAGTACTAGTGTGCGGGTCGGTTTCAGCTCTGCGTGGAAGCATCATGCAGCCCATATGTTTCTTCAAGCCCCCATGGGCGGGGACAGATAGGGTGAAGTTACCTTCACTCTTGCATTTGTTTGATTTGAGGTTTAAAGTCCCCGTCAACACTGTAAAGGTTATTTTGGAGACGTTGCTTCCAATTTTGTGGGACTTTTACCCGACATTGAGATGAAATGACATCTCCAGCCCTTTCGCCCATTGAAACCAATAGGGTTTATAAGCATGGACGGTCCGACTCGTGCGCGCCGCTTTGCCTGGGCAGGCTTAGATCCTCTAAGCGGTTTACCAGTACTCGTGTGCGGGTCAGATTCAGCTCTGCCTGGAGCATCATGCAGCCCATATATTTCTTCAAGCCCCGATAAGCGGGGCCCGATTCACTGTTGCATGGATATATATTTCTGTGAACCATCAGGAAAATATGACTATATAACTTAAACTCCTTAATTTTAACGTTTATAGTACGGGGTAATACATATTTATTCCGGGCGGTGGGTGCTTGTTTTCTTTTTGAGCCGAGGTCAGAAAATATCAGATTTTGTTTCCTCTTCTTCTGTATCTGAATATTTCCCTTTCTTTACTGAGGTGTATTTGTTTGATTTGACGTTTAACGTCACCGTCAAGACTGTATAACGGCCCCGCCCACCGGGGCTTGAGGAAACAGAATGGGCTGCATGATCCTTCCACGCAGAGCTGAAATCGACCGAACATGAGTACAGGTAGACAGCTTAAAGGTTCCGATTCTAAGCCTGCCCAGGAAAAGGAGTGCGAGTTGGACCATCCATGCATATAAACTCTATTTGTTTGCATTGTGCGACAGAGGCTGAGTTGCCATTTCATCTCAATGTCGGGTAAAAGTCCGACAAAATGGGAAGCGACGTCTCCAAAATGACCTATAAAGTTTTGACGGGGCGTTAAACATCAAACCAAACAAATAAACAAAACTGTGTAGACGTGCTTCGAATTTCGTTGGACTGTTTGCCCAACATTGTGATGAAATGGCATTTATTAGGCCTTGCCACACTATGAGACCAATGCACTTTCCGACTTCAAATCATAGCCCTGGGACCAAAAATGCCCCCGCCCCGGGGCACTTTGGTTTTACATTGACTTATATAAGGAACCCTTTGAAAATCTTCTTTTCAGAAACCAGGAGGCTGGTTTTACATAGGCATCATGCGGGAAAATTTTAAAAAATCTTCTTGTCTGAAACCATAAGCCTCAGATCTCAGATATTTGATATTTGGTATGCAGCTTCGTCTTGTGGACCTATATCAAGATTTTCAAATTATAGTCCTTGTGCCAAAATTGTACCAATCCCCCCCCCGGGGGGTGCCCTTTTGTCTTACATTAGGATATATAGGGAAAATCTTAAAAAAACTTCTCTGAAAACACAAGGTCCAGGTCTTTCATATTTGGTGTGAAGATTCCCATCTGCATCTGGCAGACCTCCACCAAGATTGTTCAAATTATAGCCCTTTGGTCAAATATGGCCCTGCCCTGGGGTCCACTGGTTTTATTTTGACTTATATGTGGAAAACCTTTAAAAAGCTTCTTGTCTGAAACCAGAAGGCCCAGGTCTTTGATATTTGGTATGATGCTTCATCTGGTTGTCCTCTACTATGCTGTGTAAATTATAGCCCTGGGGTCAAAGGTTGCCCCGCCTCAGGCCCCACCGGTTTTACATAGCCATATATGGAAAACCTTTAAAATGTTCTTCTAAAAAACCCAAGGTGCAGGTCTTTGACATTTTGCTGTAAGTTTCATGCGGGTGACCTCTACCAAGATTATTCAAGTCAAAGCCCTGGAGTCAAAAATGACCCCGCCTCAGGGCCCACTGGTTTCACATAGACTTACGTACTGAAAACCTTTAAATACATTCTCGTCTGAAGCCAGAAGGTCCAAGTCTTTGATATTTGGAATAAAACTTCCTCTAGTTGCCCTCTTCCAAGATTGTCCAAATTATAACCCCATCGGGTCAAATTGGACCTGCCCGGAGCCCACTTGTTTTATATCGGGGTTAAGGCTGAGCCGGTTCATCTCCTTCTGCTGCAATAAGACCTGACCCTGCCTAGACAGTGACATACAAGTCAGCTCTGTATTGTCAAAGGGAACCACGGACCCCCCCCCTCCCCTCCCACACACACACCCTTTGTCACCATGTGACAGTATTAGTAAAACTGAGCCTCTTCATTTCCCTCTGTTGCACTAGGACCTGACTCTCAATGTCCACAATATGTCCAGATAGTGACATACAAGTTAGCTGTGTATTGTCAAAGGGAACCAATGACTCATTTGTCTAGCATTTTATGACAATTCTTGCCCCCACGCCCCCCCCCCCCCCCATCCCCAGCCCCGCCAATTGTCACAGCGATGCATTGTAAGTTAGACCATTACGAAAACTCACCCGTGTGACATAGAGCATTTTTCACATCTCCAAAACGGCGAGTTTTCTGATGAAAAGCCTTGGTATTTTTTATATAAATTTTCAAAACATAGGTTGAGGGTGCTTGTTAGAACCGCCTCAGTAAGGCGGTTCTAACGAGTACCCACAGCCTATGTCTTAAAGCAGAAATAAGAAAAACAATGTATACCCTCGTAAACCCCAGTTTTCTCTATATAAAGGGGGTTTGGGGGTCATTTTTCGGACCTGTTCACGTGATTCTGAGCAAATTCATCTCCATGCACAAGGACATGACCCTCAATGTCCGGAAAATGTCCAGATAGTAACATATAAGTCAGCTCTTTAGAAGGGAACTTTGAAAAGACTTCATCCTCATGCAGAAAGTGAATAATTTGGAAGGAATGTTCCATGGGTGACCCTCTGACAAAGTTTCTCAAAATAGATTCGCTCCACTGAAAATAAAAGCCACCAAACGAAACAATAAGACTTCTCATTACGATAACACACCAATGCGATATAGTGCATTTTTAACATCCCAAAAATGGCTCCTTTTCTGATGAAAATCCGTGATATTTTTCTCAACAATGATCAAAACATAGGTTGTGGGTGCTCGTTAGAACCGCCTAAATGAGGTGGTTCTAACGAGTACCAACAACCTATGTCTTTGAGCAGAAATATGAACCCCCCACTTTTCTCTATATGAATTGGGGTTTAGAGGGGTCTTCATTTCACGGACTTGTTCACGTGATGTACTACTAAATAGGTAGACTGATTTTGAAATAATTTCACAGGAATGTTCCTTTGGTCACTCTCAACCAAAATGGCTTAAACCATCCACTCCACCTTATATTACCTACCACTTTATCTGTACAATAAGAATCAGGTGAGCGTACCAAGGCCATTATGGCCCTCTTGTTTAATCCAGGTTTCACTGGGTCGACCACTTGACAAAACATAGCAACCAACAAAATTTTAAACTTGTGATCGAAGCCTCAGATAAAAACCAGCCAGTGTCCCGGAATATTGGTGTAAAGAAGCCATTTGCTAGCACGTATAGAGTGTTGAGTAAATTATTTTGTTTGCTAGAGTCTATGTATGTAATTGTCTCCAGAATTATTCTCATTGACACAAGGAGGGATTCACAACATTTACCGTTCGATCCTCAGTTTTGTTTTTGACATTTCATTTGTCTGCTCCTCGCATAACTACATTCATACAAAACCATTGACTGTTTTAAAAATTAAAAAACAAAAAAAAAAAAAAAAAAAAGATAATGAAATGAAATGGCCCAATGTTAAAACTAACAGTTATCTACCATCACCTTCTATTAGTACTTTCAGTACTTTGATTTTTATAAAGGGTCATATCAGGAAAGGTCTATTTTTGGCCCCATCAAAATATGTCGACTTTATTCTTCGGCTCGGACTTTACGTAAATATGCTCAGAAAAAGACTTGGTAAGATTTCAACTAGCATAAAATCGACTATTCAGTTATCATACACAATATCAAACGAAAAATCGCCCGCCTATCGTGGCTTGGAGAAATATATTGAGCTAAATAGTGCTTCCACGTAGAGCCGAAACTGACGACACATGAGTAAGCCGCTGTGGGTTCAATCCTTGCTGGGATCACGTGTGAGACGCTAAGTTCTGCGTGGTTTTTCTCCGGGCACTCCGGTTTTTGCCTACCTCTGATTATCGCTTGGCTCAACTGAATAAGTTAAATAATCTTGGAAGGGCCGTACAACCACAACCATTACGATAACACAGCCGTTACACATAGTGCATTTTTTTTACATCACCAAAATGGCTACTTTTCTGATGAAAATCCATGATATTTTTCTTATTTATACTCCAAGCTTAGGTTGCGGGTGCTCGTTAGAACCGCCTCATTGAGGCGGTTCTAACGAGTACCCACAAACTATGTCTTGGGGCAGAAATAAGGAAAATCATGTATACACCCGTAAACCCCAGTTTTCTCTATATAAAGTGGGGTTAGAGTTGGAGTTCATTTCACAGACATGTTCACCTGATGAAAAACAAAAAAAAAAAAAAAAAAAAAGTTTTGGGCAGGCTGGTCAATGGAAACTAAATTATGTTAAACTCTGCTAGAATCTGAAAAACTAATTATACTCTGCTTTTTCTAGAATGTTATCTCCTTCCTACAGCCAGGGTGCCTTTTTCTAGAATTTAATCAGATAGGCTGACGTGAATTATCTGATTTATAGTCTTTTGCTAGGATCTGTTTGTTTTAATTGTTGGAGCTTGAAAGATCAAAGCTACTCAAATTGAGGAAACGTTTGTAACATTTTGGTAGGAGTGGACTGCTGAATATATTGGCCACGAGAGCTAAAAATAGAACAAAAATATGTGCAGATTTCCGGCTTTGCATCATGACAGTTAACATATAATTACTGTATTGTGTAATTTTTCTGCACATAGGCATCCCGATCTAAGGACTTTGCACTGATTTAGTGTCATCCCTGCAAAATTTAATGACACAAGAAAAGCATGTTCGGCCACTGACAAACTCCTCGCCTTCAGAAGGATATGGACCCAGGACCACTAGCACCAGAGTCCAGTCAGCTAATCACTGAGCTACAGAGGATAGTAGTTCACCAAGACAGTTCACTGACACACATTGTGGAGACCTTAGTTTGAATATGGGTCATGTTACGTTGTGAACACTCTAGAGACCACAGTGTTGGTCCGATCATTATAAAACTTGCCCAGAATGACCATCTTGACAAAATATCGGTCAAGTTTGAATATGGGTCATGTTTGATCAAAACGTAGGTCAGAAGATCAAATTATAGAAAAACCTTGTGAACACTCTAGAGGCCACAGTTTTGGTCCCTTTATCACAAATCATGCACAAAATGATCTTCTTGGCAATATCTGGGTCATGTTCGAATATGTGTCATGTCGAATCAAGGTCATTTTGTCACAACTTTTGAACCGTTTGAGATAGAGCCTTCATATTTGGCATTTAGGTTCATTGTGACAAAGTCTTCCCACCCATACAAAAATTTGACCTATGACCTTGACCTTTAACCTACTTTGACATCACTTTTGAACCGTTTGAGATAGAGTCTTCATATATGGCATGTAGATTCCTTGTGACAAGGGCTTTCTATGTATACAAAAATGACCCGTGACCTTGACCTTGCCATGTGACCTACTTTATCATAGCTTTTGAACCATTTGAGATAGAGCCTTCAGCCTTCATATTCGGCAATTATGTTCCTTCCGACAAGGTCTGCCCATCCATACAAACATTTAAACCTATGTCATTGACCTTTGACCTACTTTGTCATAACTTTTGAATCGTTTTAGATATAGCAGTCACATTTGGCATTTGTTACAAGGGCTTCCTGTTCATACAAAAATTACCAGTGGCCTTGACCTTGACATGTGACCTACTTTATCATAACTTTTGAACCTTTTTGCACCTTTTGTGATAGAGCCTTCATATTGGCATGTGTGTTTCTTGTGATAAGGACTTCCCACCCATACAAACATTTTGACCTGTGATCATGACCGTTGACCTACTTTGTCATAAGTTTTGAACCATTTTATATCCTTGTGACAAGGGCTTCCAGCTCATGCAAACATTTTGACCTGTGACCTTGACCTGTGACCAACTAACTTATGAACCGTTTGAGATCAATCCTTCATATTTTGCATGTATGTTCCTTGTGACAAGGGCTTCCCAATCATACAAAAAAAAAAAAAAATACCTATGACCTTGACATTTGACCTACTTAGTCATAACTTTTGAACATTTTACATAAAGCCTTCATATTTTGCATGTACATGTAAGTTCCTTGTGACAAGGGCTACTTTATCATAATTTTTGATCTATTTGAGATAGAGCCTTCATATTTGGCATGTAGGCCTATGTTCCTTCTGACAAGGCAACCTTATTCTACAGTGTGGTTCAGGGATACAGTGAGCGATCCAGTGCCATCATGGCCCTCTTGTTCCTATTTACGCTCCCAGGCATAGGCTGTGGGTGCTCGTTAGACCCGCCTCGTAGTAGAGGCGGTTCTAACGAGTACCCACAACCTATGTCTTGGAGCAGAAATAAGAACAATAATGTATACCCCCGTAAACCCCAGTTTTCTCTATATAAATTGGGTTTAGGGGATGTTCATTTCACGACCTTGTTTACTCGATGGGGCGTAAAACGGTGGCATATGCATAAATAGTCACAGCATGTCATAACATATACATATGTCATTAAAAACGATACTCCAGGTCATCCCTGCCTAGTCATTGACGATGCCTACCCCTGTCCCCGTTTCTTGTGAGTGTCTGCGTAATAAACAAGAGGGCCCTGGTTCGCTCACCTGATCCAAAGCATAACAAGTGGGCCCCGGGCAGGGTCAATTTTGGCCCCAGGGCTAAAATTTGAACAATCTTGGTAGAGGTCCACAAGATGAAGCTTCATATCAAATATGAAAGACCTGGGCTTTCTGGTTTAAGAGAAAAAGATTTTAAAGGTTTACCCTGCATATAGAAGTCTATGTAAAACAAGATTTTCCTTATATATGTCTATGTTAAACCAAAGGGCCCCGAAGCGGGGGCATTTTTGGCCCCAGTGCTATAATTTGAACAATCTTGGTAGAGGTCTACTAGCTGAAGCTTCATAACAAATATCAAAGACCTAAGCCTTGTGTTTCAGAGAAGATGATTTTTAAAGATTTTCCGTATATAAGTCAATAAAAAACCAAAGGGCCACATGACGGGGGCATTTTTGGTCTCAGGGCTTGAATTTGAACAATCTTTATAGAGGTCCACTAGCTGAAGCGTCATAACAAATATCGAAGACCTAAGCCTTGTGGTTTCAGAGAAGATGATTTTTAAAGATTTTCCCTATATAAGTCTATGTAAAACCAAAGGGCCCCGGAGCGGGAGCATTTTTGGCCCCAGGGCTATAATTTGAACAATCTTGGTAGAGGTCCACTAGATGAAGCTTCATACCAAATATCAAAGACCAGGGCCTTGCAGTTTCAGAGAAGAAGATTTTTTAAAGATTTTCCCTATATAAGCCTTTGTAAAACAAAAGGGCTCTGGTGCGGGGGCATTTTTGGCCCCAGCACTATAATTTGAACAATCTTGGTAGGGGTCTACTAGCTGAAGCTTCATACCAAATATCAAAGATCTCGGCCTTGAGGTTTCAGAGAAGAAGATTTTTAAAGTGTTTCCCTATATAAGCCTATGTAAAACCAAAAGGCCCCCCGGGGCGGGGGCACTTTTTGCCCCAGGGCTATAATTTGAACAATCTTGGTAGAGGTCCATTAGATGAAGCTTCATACCAAATATCAAAGACCTGGGCCTTGCGGTTTCAGAGAAGAAGATTTTTAAAATTTTCAGTAAAAAAAAAAATTTTTTTTTAGCACCTGCTACTTAGATGTGCAATGGACCGGAACCATTTGAACAACTTTGAAAGGGGACCACCTAAGGATCATTCCTGTGAAGTTTGGTCAAAATCCGATCAGTGGTTTAGGAGGAGATGTCGTTTGAAGAAAAAGTTTACGCACGCACTCACGCACGGACGCACGCACGCACGCACGACGGACGACGGACAAAAAGTGATCCCAAAAGCTCACCTTGTCACTACGTGACAGGTGAGCTAAAAATGCATTTATTGAATGATTTAAACTATGATTGAAAAGGCGCACGACAAAGTCTACAAAGGGGACCAATGCGACTTAAGAAGTCTCAGATCAGCCAGCGCACGCACATGCGCAGGTTGATGGCTGATCAGTCTTCTCTAGTCGTATATGTATGCTATAGTCAACCCATTGTAGGCGGTAAACATAAATACTCTGGTTTAACCCATTGTAGGCGGTAAGCCCCTAAATGGGTAGGCCCCTACCTTGGCAAACAGTGCTTCCCAGATCAGAACGCACATGCGCAGGTTGATGGCTGATCAGTCTTCTCTAGTCGTATATGCATGCTATAGTCAAAAACCCTGGTTTAACCCATTGTAGGCGGTAAGCCATTACGCAAACACGCCTATACAAATACATTGCCACCTTTATCGCCGAAAAAATGCAAATTTTATGATGAAAAATTGTGATATTTTTCTTATTTCTGCTCAAAATATAGATTATGGGCACTCGTTAGAACCGCCTCATCGAGGCGGTTCTAACGAGTACCCAAAATCTATATTTTAGAGCAGAAATAAGAAAAATAAGGTATACCCCCGGAAACCCCAGTTTTACTAAATAAAAGTGGGGTTCAAGGGGGTCAAAATTATATAGGCGTCTTTTCGTGATGCCGTAAATGGATACCTTGGCAAACAGTGCAGGCCCAGATCAGAACGCGGCGTCTGATCAGGGTCTACACTATTTGCTAACAGAGAATAAAAAATCGAAAAATAGGCCTACCACCCTTTACATGATAAATGGACTTACAACTATATAGCAATGGGTTAACTGACACAAAATGCATCCCGAATTCAATGGACCGTAGTGTGTAAGCTTGACACACGAGTGCATACAAATACATACCGCCGATTGTCACTACGTTGCAAATAATTGCTAAACTAGTAAGTAGCCATTCAATAATCTTTCTTTTACCGTGTCCATCATATTTATGGTCCATGCTGTATAACTTTTCTATTCTATTCTATTCTGTTCTGTTATATTCTACCATATCCTCGCACAGACCTCCGCAGCTAAGAGCGTAAATCATCTTTGAGCCTCGCACGGGACACGCGACACGGAAGGTCAGGGTTTTCGCCCACTTCTTTGGGACGGAGATGTCATTCCATCTCAGTGTCGGGCAAAAGACCCATAACATCGGAAGCAACGTCTCCAAAAGTACCTAAATAATGTTGACGGGGTTTGTCATTATTTTTATTTATTTTCTGTTGTTTATTTATTTATTTTACGACCCTTTCAAGATTATTTTACTCATATTGAGCCGATCGTCAATCAAAGGTGGGCGAAAACCGGAGTACCCGGAGAAAAACCACCTGACCTTCCGTTGCAGAACTTGGCGTCTCACATGTGACCCGAGTCAGGCTCGAACGACAGCGTTGAAAGACTTAGTGATTAGGAGTCGGCGCTCTTAAGCACTAGGCCAAGGATTTGGAGTCCGATCATAGGGAAAAAAGATCCAATCGCATCTAGGCGAAAAACTTATGCTTAGGCGAGCATGCGCATTAGCCCGGTCTCGCCAGAGCCTTTGCTGCTCTCAGGCATGTAGTGGAGACAAGTGACTAACACTATTACATCGAAACTTCGAACACGGATATCTCGTTTACCTTTGTTCTAGAGTCCCCAGAGAATTCAGCCAATCCCCCCCCGCCCCAACATCCATATATTTTGGGAACATTCTTTGATTTGATCGATGAAAGTTATGTTGTGTGTACTCATTAGAATCGCCTTAATGAGGCGATTCTAATGAGTACACACAACATACAATTATTTTATAGAAGCTCGTAAAGTATCCCCCGCCCATCATGGCTTGAAGAAACAGATGGGTTGCATGGTGCTTCCACGCAGAGCTGATACCTACCCGCACACGAGTACTGGTAAACCGCTTAGAGGATCTAAGCCTGCCCAGGCAATGCGGTGCGAGTTGGCCCGTCCATGCTTATAGACCCTATTGGTTTCATTGGGAGGCAGGGCTTGAGATGTCATGTTATCTCAATGTCGGGTAAAAGTCCCACAAAATTGGATACAACGTCTCGAAAATGACTTTTACAGTGTTGACGGGGGCGTTAAACTTCAAATCATACAAACATAAGCTCGCAAAGATATTAAAGTGATCCCAATTAGTAGGCCATTACCCTTCATGACCCGATACTATGATTAAACCTCAGTAGATCGAACAAACTCTATTTCGAACATATTTTCATTGTCCCAAAGGTATTTGAGTTATCGAAGTTCGACTGTACTTGGCTACACATGCGCATTTGAAGAACGCAAAATGTAAATGTTAAGTTTTTTTTTTTTGTTCATCCATATATTCCATTTAGTAAAGGAATAGTACGGGCTTCCGTGGCCTAGTGGATAAGAGCGCTGACTCTTAATCATTAGGTCTCTCACCGCTGTGGGTTCGAGCCTGGCTCGCGTCACATGTGAGACGCCAAGTTCTGCAACGGTAGGGCGGGTAATTTTTCTCCGGGTAATCAAGTTTTCGCCCACATCTGATTAATGACCGGCTCGAACTGAGTGAAATAACCTTTAAAAGGCCGTAAAACCAAAACAAAACAACAACAACAAAATAAATAATAAAATAAAATAAATAAATAAATAAATAAAGTAAAGGAATTAGTATCCAAAACCATTTAAATGGGATTGTTAACGGCCATAACTCCACCAAATGTTAACGCATGTTGCTCATTAAAAATCCCTAACCACTCACACCCAATGCAATGTATGTACAAAGTTTGAAGAAAACACAAGTTATCAATTAGAAACGCCCAAAAACCACATATTTGGAACTGACAAGTAGCTCTGTCAATTGTTAACGGATTTTGCCCATCAACAATCTCATACCACTCATCCCAGGTAATAAAAGAAAAAACGTGAACAACTACTCAAGTTATCGATCGGAAATGGTGCGGACGGGCGGACAGACACTCGACACTGTCGTGTGGTGGGGTATAAAAAGGGGGAAGAATCAGAATCATCGACATAACAACATACATAAATTAACTTTTTAATAGTATTTATATTGTATCCCATTCGTTTGTAACGTTTGATAATTTTCTGAAATTGTTCCAAAAGTTAGGTTTGCCTTTATTTATTTATTTGTTTTAATTTATATATATATATATATATATATATATATATATATATATATATATATATATATATATATATATATATATATATATATATATATATATATATATAATTGTCGCCAAAACACTCAGGCTGTTACACCCCATGCAGCAAAAGTCTTTGCAATCCAAATTAAGTTTAGAAATTAATTTATTGTGTAGGCAATAAAACTTAGAAAATGCTTTCCAAAGTTTATTATATCGATATCCCTTGCGCAGTAGTTTAGCATTACGAGTGTTAAAATCAGCGACATGACTTGGCAGTCTTGCAAAACTAATAAATTACGAAATATAAACACCGTAAGATGGCGAACGTACTCTTAAGTTCTGCTTCGATGGAGCAAATAAACTTTTCAAGTAGAATTATCAACATGAGGTTGTACTCTTTTCGTAATTAATATATAAATCTTTCAGAAATGAAGCTAAAAAAATGCGACCAGAACCGGACTCGAACCGGCAAGTACTCTACCGACGGAGCTACCGAGCGCCGATGACGTTTCTTCAACTTCGAAGTTTTACTGCATCATCACGATAACAAGTCCGTGAAACGAAGACCCCCATAAACACCATTTTGTATACGTAAATTGTAGGGAGTGCTGTGCCCTGGTTCAAATATTATTTTCTGAGATAAATTGTATGTATTTACACATAGAAAAATAATCATCACGAAACTACGCCTATATAATTTTGAACCCTTGAACCCCACTTTTATATAATAAAACTGGGTTTTACAGAGGTAAACCTTGTTTCTTATTTCTACTCTGTATATAGATTGTGGGTACTCGTTACAAAGTATTTATTTTGAGCAATAGAAAATTTCACAATTTTTCATCTTAAAATTTTCTCTTTTTCGGCAATAAAATTTACTGTGTAGTTGTTTTGTTTTGTTTGTTTTGTTTGATTTGAGGTGTAGTGTACAGGCATGTTTTGTAATGTGTTGTCAGGGTTGCAAATCAAAATATATTTTAATGCTAAACAGTATTCAACAAAGTTTCGATTAATAGGCATCAATTAATACATGCATAGAATTTAAGAGTTGACACGCGCTGTGTGTATATTCAAACTAATCGTATATTCAAACTAAGCCTTAATTGTTGACATGATATCGACAAACTTATGTTAGGTAATCTTTAGACAAACGTTCTCTGTATAGTCTTTCAAAACGCAGTGAGACGTGGCTGCACTTATAATTTTTGACTAGTCCGTGTTTTAGGTAAGTCGCCTTTAGTTGGGATTTTACATTCGGCAGATGTAGTTTTTCTAAGATTCGTACTGCATCATACTAGCCACTTTCCAACGACTTCTACATAATCATATTATCAAAAAACTTATTTATAAATTTAAAATCCTGCGAAAAAAAAATCCGAAACCTGCTTCCCCTAAAACATGGAATAGTCTTGCCACGCTGGAACGTTGAACTCTCAGAGGTCGTTGATAAACTATAGTTAATGGAGTTAACGCTTTCCCTTTCACCCCTAAGCTTCTGTTAATTAGAACTGAGCCAACCCCGCCCCCCCCCCAAAAAAAAAAAAAAAAAAGAAAGAAAAAGGGTTGAGCACAATTCAAGTCTTTCTATTATAACGAAATATATCCATATAACGCACAATGAAGACTCTGATCAGATTGTGCAGATGCCAGGAGGTTGGTCTGGAGTTTGTCATATAATCTTATTCGCTAGTTATCAAGTATCCTATTTTCTTCTCCAAGATATATCTCTTCCAGCGGTCCTAACGAGTACCCACAATCGATGTTTTGGAGCAAGACTTAACACACTCGCGCGTCAACGTGCATTTTTTTCATATCTCCAAAAAAGCTATTTTTCAGATGAAAATCCGTGATAATTTTCTTATTTATACTGCAAACATAGGTTATGGGTGTTCGTTAGAACCGCTTCAATGAGCGCAAAATAGTGTATACCCCGTAAACCCAAGTTTTCCCCTATACAAAGTGGGGTTTATGGGGTGTTCATTTCACGGACTTGTTAACCTAATGTATGTTTTTACTTTTTTTTTAGGTAAATACCAAAATATAATTTCATCGATTGTATTGAAAACATAAAACTTTTCACTCGTGCAAAAAAAAAAAAAAAAGAAACCTTTCTAATGAGTGCGTTGAAAACGTCATAGTTTTCACGAGTGTTTCAGATATGCAAATATTTCACTGCTAATAGTGATTAACCCATTTCAGACTGGAAATCCCTAAACGGGTACCGTGGCAAACAGTGCAGGCCCAGATCAGTCGGCCCAGATCAGACTGATCTGGGCCTACACTGTTTTACAAAAATTCAACCATTTTCCAAATAGGTTTTGAAGAAAATACAACCTGCCACCCCTAAATTTTGAAATGGACTGCTGCTATAGGAGGAAGATTCCACTTGGTACAAAAAGGGTTCAGTGATGTTATGCCAGTATGGGTTCAACGGATTAAAAACCGATTAGTTGTCAAATGAAATGATTAAAAATGAAACAGTTTGCTTACTGTGTTCCCCTTTATCGCTTAACGAGGCCAACAGAGCTTTTGTTTGTATTGGAATTTAGCGGTCCAGTCAACACTATTTTAGGTCATTTTTGAGCCGGTCAGTTTACCTATCCACTCTTTTCCTTGACAGGCTTATACGTAAGCGGTTAACCAGTTCATTGCACATGCTTTCGCTCTCTGACGTGCGGCTTAAAATAGCCGTTTCCCATCACGTAAAGCAAGTCCTTGAAGAACCCCTCAAAAACACGCTCTGTATTAACAGGGGCATACATTAGTTTGCTCTTTCTGGTCCAAGACATAGATTGTGGGTACTCGTTAGAGCAGTCTCAATGATGGGTTTCAAACAGACCAGTGAAAGGCACGCGGAAATCAGCAGTGCAAAGCAACTGTACTTAGTAGCGTTTGTCAATCCGTCTCAAAACTATCAAAACTTTTACATTGAGTCAACTACGTTCTACTTAACACACATTGATCAAGGCCAAGTTGTTCAAAGCAGCGTCAGTTAACCTTTTTGTACCAAATGGAATCTTCCACATTATATACAGCAGGACTCCATTTCAAAATTTAGGGGTGTCAGGTTGTGTTTTCATCAAAATCTATTTGGAAAATGACTGAACTTTAAGCAAACAGTGCAGGCCCTGATCAGACGCCGCGTTCTGTGGCATCTGATCTGGGCCTGCACTGTTTGCCAAGGTACCCCTTTAGGTGTTTCTGGTATACTGAATGGGTTAATGAACTCGTTAATGGTCAAAACGTTAACTATTCTATAGGTACCTAATACTTTTGTATTTCTATTGGAAAATGTGAGGAGCTTTTTTGCAAATTTGATGCAAACCCTATTCGCACTTTTTTTTCTGCTGTACAAAATGATAAAAAAATTAACGACTCGTTAACTAACGACTTCGCAAAAAAAAAAAAAAATAAATAAATAAATAAAATGAAATAAAATAAATAAATAAAAGTGGCATTAGGTTATTTTATAAATGCGGCATAAAACAAACACTTTCCCTTAAAATACTATAATATTTGAAAAGCAATTTAATCCGTATTATATATGGACCAATAAATCATCATATTTAGTTAAAACAAATTTGCCACTGTAATACCCTTAAGCAATTGTCTGAGACAAGGATTAACGGTCACAACCGATATTCATCGAAAACTGCCGACTATAGCCGAATTGCTTTAAAACAGGTGTCAAGTAGCGTAATTCTGGAAGCTACCTGGAAAAACTGCCAGTACAGTTTCGTTCCCTTGATTTCCCTTGGTTTCATATGGCCGAACTTTTCCCGTATGGAGAAAACTTGAGTTTACGGGGGTTACATTATTTTTCTTATTTCTACTCCAAGACATAAGTTGTGGGTACTCGTTAGAACCGCCTCAATGAGGCGGTTCTAACGAGCACCCACAACCTACGTTTGCAGTATAAATAAGAAAAATATCACGGATTTTCATTAGAAAAGTAGCCATTTTGGAGATGAGAAAAATGCACTATGTCGTACGGATATGTTATCGTAATGCTGTTGATAAAGTACGGGGAGCCCCGGTTCCTTTACAGGCTCCACAACTGCCCTTAACACCGGCTGTTGCTAATAAATACTACAATTTTCGATAAAATGCGACCAGAAACGGACTCGAACCGACGACCCCATGCTTAATCCTGATTTATTCAGAGAATTTTATGACCAAACATGCTATTTTTATCGAAATTAGACAGTGCAGTGTCAGACTGGAATGTTCCTCTTGATAAAGCTTTATACACGTAGCGTTAATCAGTTATAGTGCTTTTACACCAAGCCGAATGCGCTTGCGAATGAACCGAGAATGCACCAAGCCGAATGCGCTTGCGAATGAACCGAGAATGCCATTCTCCACCAATTCGTAATCATCGTAACGTGAGTGAGTGAGTTTTAGTTTAACGTCCCACCAACAGCTAAGGTCATACGGAGACGGGACCTCGGTTTAAAGACTCATCCGAAAGTCTGGAGAAGCCCGGGATCGATCCTGCGATCCCTGGTTTACAAGGCGAGTAGCGTAACCACTGCACCACGGAGGCTTCTAATCATCGTAACGTAATCGCCAAATATTGGTAAGAGTTCGAAGGCATTCGCCGACTTTTTTGGGGCGTTACGAATGTTAGAAACATGCTCCTAATATTCGCAAGAAAAGTGTATTCTTCTTGTTTTCGCCAAAAAATCATAAGCAAACGGAAGCCATTCTTATTGGTGGCAAGGCATTTGCATTGATTGTAAGACATTTGCAAGAATTCCTGGAGGTTTTCCCGACGAATACTTTGCAAAATGTTAACGAGGGGGAGGAATGGGGGACTCGGAGGCATCTGACTGACCATCAGACGCCTCATCCCGCTGGGGCTCTGTGTTTTCGGGCCTTGACTTCTTGGTAGCCTTGGCAGACTTGCCCTTACTTTCACTCGCTTTCATGTTTGAATCCGCGGGCGTGTTAGTCTGGTCATCACTATCATCGGACGCAGGGTCCTTGTGGTCAGCAAGGGGCTGACTGGTCTTTGCTTTGATTCATAAGAAATTCTTAAAAATTGGTAACGATTCTTAACATTTTCGCAAACATTCACAAGGTTTTACTTTTTCTTAGATTTTCTTCTGACCAATCATTTTTTATCAAATTCGTCAGTTTTGCCGCGAATTTCAAATTTGTCATTTTATTCATATTCTTTCACATTCGTTAGCGCATTCGCCTTGGTGTAAAAGCACCATTAGTGAAATAAACACCCCACCGAGCTTTACAGGTGGTATACATTATTTTCCTTAATTTCTTTAAAAAATATTGTGGGTATTCGTTTCAACAGCCTTATCAATACAGTTCAACTGAGCACCCACAAATGAGTCTCTGTGCCCGTATCACGAAAACACGCCTATATAACTTTGACCCCCTTGAACCCCCCTTTTATATAGTAAAACTGGGGTTTGCAGGGGTAAACCTTATTTTTCTTATTTCTGCTCAAAATATAGATTGTGGGTACTCGATGGAACCGCTCCACAATCTATATTTTGAGCAGAAATAAGAAAAATATTACATTTTTTCATCCTAAAATTTACATTTTTTCGGCGATAAAGATTACAATGTATTTGTATAGGCGTGTTTACGTAATGGGTTCCCTGGCTAGGAGTTGAAGATTTCTAACTAAGAAAACATACTCCTCTTTGACTATTTAAGAAATAGATCAGCTCTAACTGTGATTTGTTGTGTAATAAATCACAGTTTGGAAGTCAGTTGTAAAGTAGACAAATCACAAGCGCGTAGCGCGCGTGATTTGTCTACTTACAACTGACCGACAAACTGTGATTTATTACCCAACAAATCACTGGCTAGAGCTGATCTATTTCGATTCTAACACGCTGAAAATCGGCAATAGTGTTGTTGTTTCCTTCAAAACTCACAACTTTTCGCCATTGTAAGAAGAAATCCCGCTAAAATTATCGACTGAAACACATGCATTTACATCCTTTTCTAACGTTCTCGATGCGAGAAAATGACGTTACACCGACTAACGTCAAGTAAATCGACTAGTGACGTCATAAATTTGCAGTTTTAATGACGTCACACGTCACGCTCTTCCGAGCTGTGATTTGTTGCAGAATAAAACACAGTTATTTTGCATTGCCTATATAGTCGCGCTGTGTTAGAGTTTCTGCTAATTTTAACTTCCTTACCTGCCCCAGTTTCTACACGACCATTCATTTCCCTTTTCTCGCCTGTCCTTCCCTTCTCCTCTACCGCCTCTTCTATATCCTTTCTCCCTTTCTCTGGGAGACAGCACAAAAATAACCTATAATGGTTGGTGTGTCGTTACGCAGACACATTCAATCTGTATTGTTTTTCACACAGACCAGGGATTGGGGGTTGTACTGATTGGGCAAAGCTTTAAAAGTATATATGCATGTAGTGGAGTGAGTGGAATTAACTCGATTGCATAAATGTGACAGATCTATTCCACTCTGTACAATTTGTAACATAGTTAACTGTTATTTTATAGAGAATAAAATTAAATTGTTTTGTTTGTTTGATTTGAGGTTTAACGTCCCCGTCAACACTTTATAGGTCATTTTAGAGACGTTTCTTCCAATTTTGTGGGACTGTACCCGACATTGAGATGAACTGACATCTCAAGCCTTGTAGCCAAATGAAACCAATAGGGTTTATAAGCATGGACGGGCCGGCTCGCACCGCTTTTCCTGGGCAGGCTTAAATCCTTTAAGCGGTCGGTTTCAGCTCTGCGTGGAAGCATCATGCAGCCCATCTATTTCTTCAAGCCCCGATGGGCGGGGGCTGGAATGAAATAAAATCAAAACTTCCATAGGAAAACTGTGATATATGTAAAAACTAGCAATGGATTTGAGTGGAATGGCATGACAGAGAGTGGGCTGGGGTGAGAACAGAGTGGTAGAAATAATTTCTAGTTTAGGTAGATCTGAAGGTTTCTGAGTATCATAATGAACAAAAACATATATGGTTTATGGGTTGGTATCTGAATAGTTTCTGAGATATTAAGCCTTATATGAACTGTAGGAGGAAAGGGACATCATCCCAAGAGAACCTTCGTTCATTGTCACTGAATGCATCTTATATTAATTAACGGGATTAGGTTCTGGGGCCAGTTGCTCAAAGCATCGTTAGCTTAACGAGTTCGTTAAGGGTTAAATTGTTAACTATTCTAGAAAGTTTAATGCCTAAAATTGTGTTATTTTTGCTGAAAAAAAATGTGAGCAGCCTTTGCATATGCCAAAGCTGCTCACATTTTTTTCAGCAAATATATTATTATATTTGCCATATTAAATTTTAATGATACGTTAACTAACGATGTCGTTAGTTTTGAACAACTGGTCCCTGAACGGTTTCTGAGATATGGAGTAGGGATGATGCTTTGCCCCGGGCAATCCCAAGTTGGTTTCGTTGTTTGCGTCTTGATATAAGGAACAATAAAATACATGTATGTGGATCAGACGGTTTCTTTTTTGGTGGTAGGACTTGAGATGTCATGTAACGTTTGCAACAAAATAGGGTAATTTTGTCATACTACAGGGTAACATTTTTTGAAGGGCGGTGTAACTGTGAACATTACACCTTTTCAGTGTAACTAAATATCGGTGTAATATTTCTTCAAATGATGAATAATATTTTGTTTATCTTCAGTGTAAAAAAGTAATTACACTTTGAAAGTGTTATCTCTCCAGCTTATTGGTGCTTTGCTGCACCAATACTGGTGTTTTGTTTCATCGTAACGTAAGTTAACGTTTCTTGTTGAATTGTGTAACTAGTCGTATAAGATACGTTATAGTGTACGACATATGTTATTTTGTTCCTCTTTCGTGTCATATAGCTCAAAACGGCATAAATATCATACACATTATATAATTATTAATATTGATACTAGGATTGTTTCATGCGTTATGAAAATCCTGCTAAATAAGATTTAAATAAGATTATCTCCTTTTCAGTATAAACACAATTTCTGTTAAATAAAAAGAAAATACAAAATCTAACGGAAAGTGCAGATTTTTACACCAGCATTTTACGGAGTCTCCGACATTATCATTGAAAAATGGTAACTGATACCCTATAAGAAGTGTATCAAAAGTAACCTATGAAAGGGGTATCTGAGTACGATAAGTTCTATATAAATAAATAAAAAAATAAATACACTAAACAAATGTACAGTGTGGTGTAGCCAGTCTTAATTATTGGTGTAATGTTACACCGATTAAAGGAAGGAAACATTACACCCGGAAACGTTTCCTCAAAAAAATGATGGCACATTTACACCGGTAATGAAGATCAGTTACACTGTGGTGTAAACTTTCCGTCGATTTTCGGGTGCGTAATTGCACCATTTATCTGGATTAATAGCCGGCTATTCGGTGAAAAGTTACCGAGCGTACAATCGAGATAACTTACACCAAAACTGGTGGCAGCTCATTAATTTTTTACAGTGCAGTTTTACTATATAAAAGTGGGGTTCGAGGGGGTAAGAATTATATAGGCGTGTTGTCGTGATGCTACTCTCGGAGACAGCCCGTACTTTGAGTCTTACTGACCAGAAACACAGATGGACTCACTTAGTGAATATAGCGTGTACACTCTTCGAGTCGCCCCCGCCATCAGGGCTTGGAGAAATAGATTGGGTTGCATGGTGCTTCCACACAGATCTGAATCTGACCATACACGAGCACTGGTAAACCGCTTAGAAGCACTAAGCCTGTACAGGCAAAGCGGTATGAGTCTGATCGTCCAATACAATATAAGCCTTCTATAGTTTTATCGGGTGACATGGCTTGAGATGCCATTTCGCCTCAACGTCGGGTAAAAATCCCACAAAATTGGAAGCAGCGTCTCCAAAATGACTTTAATAGTGTTGCCGGGGACGCTAAACCCCAATTCAAACAAACACGTACACACTTCGAAACCATATGCGTAGACGACTGCGCACATTATGAGCCCAAATAGGTGCAGTTTACATTACGACCAGGTTGGCCTGTCATAAAAAAAATCTGGGGATGGAAGTTAAGAAACCACCAAAAAATAATTTAACCAAGGGTGAGGGTCGAATTTTCAAACTCCGGATTTCGAGATTGCCGCGATTACCTCAGCCTGCAGATTGTTGGATTTAGTTCTGCTAGAAATTAATGGGATACGTTGTCACAGATGGATCAACGGGTGGACTCACATAGAGAATATAGTGTAGTCCGAAGCTCGGCCTTAGTTTCTGATTGATATGGTATTTTTCTTATTAAATTGTTCAAAACAGAGATCGTGGGTGCTCATTTGAACAGACTTTCTGAAGCTGTTCTGAAAAGAACCAGTAATGTATGTTTAACCCTTTTTGTACCAAATGGAATCTTCCTCCTTATATATAGCAGGGGTCTATTTCAAAATTAAGGGCATTCAGGTTGTGTGTTCTTCAAAATTTATTTGGAAAGAGGCTGAACGTTTTGCAAACAGTATAGGCCCTGATCAGACGCCGCGTTCTGCGGCGTCTGGTCCGGGCCTGCACTGTTTGCCAGGGTACCCGTTTAGGGGTTTCCAGTCTGAAATGGGTTAAGGTCAAGAATACGAAAATTGGCTCTCTCATAATATTTTTCCGAACAAAGTGCGCTAGTAAATGCAATAATCAAAGCACTGACAGTGCTGATGGGGCGATGGTTTGTAATCTTTGCCGGAGAGCATGAGGCAAATTTTGCATCTTGTGAGAAGGTTTTAAAAACCAGGCTTATAGAATATAGTAGTTTAAATAGGGCTGGAATATATTTGGGGTCACTGATGAGGCCTAGTTTTATTCAACTAGCTAATCTAATCCAGAAAATGTGTACACTTCTTTGATCCAAAGCAGAAATATCTTAACAGAAGACATTAACTACAGCCCAGGTACTGAGGGACTGTTTGGTCACCAGAATTGTTTTCATTGTTGATGTGGTTGTTATTAATTTCCATTTTAGAAAAAAAAGTTTATTTGTCTTTATCATATCTTGAAAGTATTTAAACTATATAAATTTATAAATGATATATCCATGTTTACAAGAACATCAGAAACAAAGCAATCAGAATCTGTCGCAAATAGTTTCTAAAGTGATATCTTTCACCATCCCCTATATTATTAAAGTATCAATAAAATGGTTGTCACTTGATTCTCCGTTACCTATCCACACTTGGAACATCTAGGTAGAATAATTGCGGAACAGGAACAATTGCGTCCCCGTTTTGTGACAGTTTGAGGCAAAACGTCTCCAGCACGAAAAGTCCTATTACCATGATGGTAGTCACCAGTTTTACCCTCACCCGCTGTTATTAGATTGGTCTCTCCTTAAAATCCTATTCATTCGATTGTGCATATCCTAAAAAACACTAGCTAGTTCTTTGTCGTCAAAGAAATCCGATAAGATATATTCTATAACAAAAATAACTTCTTTATTGATCAGAAACACCCCAAAAATGACATATGTGTATTCTTAACCGGCGAATATAATTGAACTCTGCTATACTTTCTAATACCCATTTCATAATATATCATTTCAAAATTTAGGGATCTCAGGTTGTGTTTTCTTCAAAAGCTATTTGGGAAATAGTTAAACTGTTTGCAAATAGCGTAGGCCCCGATCAGACGCCGCAGAAGGCGACATTTGATCTGGACCTGCACTGTTCCACCATCGCCCGCTATTTTTAGATTGGTCTCTCTTTAAAATCCTACCCGTTCGATTGTGCATGTCCTAAAAGGACCAGCCAGTTTTATGTCATCAAAGAAATGCGATAAATTATTTTCTATCACCAAAAGAGCTGCTTTATTGATAATGACATTATTAACCAGAGAGAATATAATTGAACTCTGCTATATTTTCTATAACTGGGTACTTTTAACTTTTTATTGGATACTTGGGTCTCAAAATAGTAACTAATGATAACATATTAGGGATCTACGGAACCCGGGAAGGGACATGATTTTTTTTATTTTATAAGTTGAGCGCACAAGATAATATCTTGTGCGGACAAGATATTATCTTGTGTGGACAAGATATTATCTTGTGCGGACAAGATATTATCTTGTGCAGACAAGATAATATCTTGTCCGCACAACATAATATCTTGTCCGCACAAGATAATATCTTGTGCGGACAAAATATTATCTTGTGCAGACAAGATATTATCTTGTCCGCACAAAATATTAAGTTGTGCGAACAAGATATTATCTTGTCCGCACAAGATAATATCTTGTCTGCACAACATAGATCTTGGCCCCCGCCCATAGGGGCTTGAAGAAATATATGGACTGCATGATGCTTCCACGCAGAGCTGAATCCGGCCCGCACACTAGTAGTGGTATACCGCTTAGCGGATCTAAGCCTGCCCAGGAACCGCGGTGCGAGGCGGACCGTCCATGCTAATAAACCCCATTGGTTTCATTTGGCGACAGGGCTTGAGATGTCATTTCATCTCAATGTCGGGTAAAAGTCCCATAAAATTGGAAGCAACGTCTCCAAAATGACCTGTACAGTGTTGACGGGGACGTTAAACCTCAAATAAACCAACCAACCAACAACATAGATCTTGTGCGCACAAGATATTAACTTGTCCGTACAAGATATTATCTTGTCTGCACAAGATAATATCTTGTCCGCACAAGATAATATCTTGTCCGCACAAGATAATATCTTGTCCGCACAACTTCCCATGATCTATGTTGTGCAAACAAGATAATATGTTGTGCGAACAAGATCATATCTTGTCCGCACAAGATAATATCTTGTCTGCACAAGATAATATGTTGTCCGAACAAGATAATATCTTGTCCGCTCAAGATATTATCTTGTTCGCACAACATAATAAAAATAAAAAATCATGTCCCTTTCCGGGTTCCGTAGGGATCAGTATAGACGAACATTTAATTTGGAATTCACATTACCAACAGGTTATGAAGAAAGTTTCTTCTTACTTATAGTTTTTATCGCAGATTTCTTCATATTTAACAGTGGAACACAGATTACTTTTTAATGACAGATTCAATCTGTCGTTTCTAGCTATCCTGCGTGTTGTAAAGTAGTTCCGGCTTTCTTTCGACTTTCTTCCGGCTTTCACCGCCAAAGAAATATGAGTCCGCACAAAATGTAGTCGGGTTTGGCGCAGTTATCAAAATTGTACATCCTATAATCGCAATACAAACTTTTGAAGCAGACGACTTGACGATTTTATCTTACCTTTCAGAGAATAGATTCAGCATTTCAAATGAATCAGCTGCATCATGCGAGAATGTATACCCAGATCAATGCGGCGTCTGCTCAGGCGTCTGCTCAAGTTTTACACTGTTTTCTAACAGTGCTGTCAATATTTAATCCTTAAAGACCAGCCGGTCAGCTGCAGACCAGAATATTAATGGGTTTTCCGATATTCGAGGTCAAGTCTAGGTCAGTTACAACTAGGTGTATATCAGACTCAGCGAGAAAGGTTGTCCCTTTCAACCCTGGAATATGGTACAGATACCTATGCAAACAGTGTAGGTCCTGTGATATAATTCTAGGTGTCATATTTAGCAGAATGAACGAGCCCAACTTCAGTGATGGAAGCGTACACTCTAGAAACTCAAGGCAGTGAATAAATCAAAGCACTGACAACACTCATGCCGATTGTCTCTAAATTCAGGCTGGTCATGAACGAGGACTTGGACTGATCCGTTTAAACTTAATATGTTAGTAACTGATGCAAAAAATGTAGAACAAGATCAGCACCGTGTTCTGTAGCGTTTGATCTTAGTCTGCACTGTTTGCCAGATCGAACATTTTATTCAAGTGCAGATTTTACAGATAACACTTACCTGTACCCAAGACTGACAAACGACCCGGCTATCTTTGGGTTGATTGTTTGGCATTCGACCCGAAGTTACTAATAAAAAAGCGATTCAGAACTAATGTCTACGTGACTATCACTGACTTCTCAGAATAACCTTTTTCTTGCAGAAAAAAGCCGCAGTGAGATCAGGGTATTCCATAAGACTGAAGAGGGTCTTCCTGGAATCATTGTGTGAGCTTGGCAAACAGTGTAGACCAAGTTCGGACGCTGCAGAATGCGCTTCTTATCAAAATCTTCACTATTCGTTTGGAATTTCAGGGTTAAATTAAACAGTTTAATCTCAGCCCAGGACTTTAAGCCCAAACTACATCCCACCAACACTTTCGGTGCTTTGATTCTGAAACCAAACGATCGCTTAGGCACCATGCCCTTAGCTAAAAAGGTTAAATCAATCAACCGTGACGTATGGTTAACAGTCCGGCCACGATCCTGTGTTTTGTTTTGTTTGAATTGAGGTTTAACGTCCCCGTCAATACTGTATAGGTCATTTCGGAGACATTGCTTCCAATTTTGTGGGACTTTTACCCGACACTGAAATGAAATGACATCTCAAGCCCTGCCGCCCAATAAAACCAACAGGGTTTTTATGCATGGACGGTCCGACTCGCACCGCTTTGCCTGGGCAGGCTTAGATCCTCTTAGCAGATTTCTAGTGTCACACAGTCAAGAAGACAAAAATGCACGGATGATGCTCAATATCTTTTATTTCTACTCTATACCAAGCGGAGTGAAATACTGACTCTCTGGCAGGACAGAGTCAGCCTGACTGTTTCATAACTGACCATCGGAAATGACACATACATGCATGAGCACTTAAGAAGTCATAAGACGGCAATTAAAGCTGACTTTGACCAGGTCCATTTTACAGCCATCGCCCTGGCTAGTCATTAGTATAAGTATTTGTCAAAATTATGTTACGGGTCCTAAGTGATTCTTCCTAGTTGCTAATTCTGCGCAGTTTTACATCTACTGTGAAAATGTATAGGATTTGTTGTCTCGTCTGGCCCGATCTATATGATATAGGTAAATAAGAAAATAATACATACAAGAACCATTACTGTGTTACATCCCCCTAACGTATTTTAAAAAGAACTATGCTACCATTTGTTAGCATATTCTTTTTTTATAACCAATTCACCTCAACTTTTAGTGTTCAGCAATACAGTAAGGTTCAGTCATTATTACATAACATATTTAAAACAGGGTCTTTATACAGTACTCAGTAGGTCTGAGTTTCTCAAGTCTTTATTATATACACAAGCTATCACAATTAGCAGTCTCTAGTCAATAGAATAATTCTTCTATTTTGTTCTGTAACAGTCACAGCTGGTGTCTCGTTTCACGTAGTACCATTGTTGTACCATAGATAGTCGTACCAGAGTAGTACTATGACTGTTGTACCATAGAGTCGTACCATAGTAGTTGTACCATTCACTTGTAGTACCATTTGTCGTACCACTATGTCGTACCATTGTCGTGTAGTACCATTCACTTGTAGTACCATTTGTCGTACCAGTATGTCGTACCATTATGGTGTAGTACCATGTGATCGTATAGGTTTCTTCGGATTACGCGTTGTGTTTTCTTTCAATTCATCCGTGTTGACCATGTGTGACATGTATCAGATCGGTTCTTTTTAGCTGGTTATGTCTAAGAAGACATGACTGTAGACTATGTTGGAGAATTAAACTAATGATAAAGTCTTGACAATTTCTTCTCTAATTCACAAGTCACGTGGATACAAGCACATTCGGCTGAATATCATTTTGTGATAATCTCACATCTTTCACTGACCATAAGTTTATTTAACATACAATGTTCATAAATACTTTTCTCTTGCTGTTGTTGACTGGTTAGTTGGCTGTAAAGTAAGAAGTCTGAACATCCCTTCTGCTGACCCCTGTCTGGCTGGCTTGTCAGTTTATCTTTCACTAGCAAGGCTCTCGGCTGCTGTGTTATGTAGTTACCTCCCGTTATGTTCTCCAATTTGTATAAAGTGCGAGACTTGCATTCTCCTCTACAGGGTAGTTCAATAATCTCTTATCCAGGGTCGCCGGAGGACAGAACGCTGGCTCGTGCCCCCTCGACCACCACTTTTCATGCAGGCGGCGGCGGACAACCAGCAAGTGCATTACTTATGATTGATCAGATACCAGTAACAACTCAAACATTCAATCATTAGCTTCAACAAGGAAAAACAAAAGGTCGGATAACCCTAGGTCTAACATGACCTAACCGACATTTTCTTTCAAGTAACTTTTCTACCGGTAGATCTCTAAAAGTGCTTAAGTTTCCCAAGGCTGTAAGAGCCGCTATATTAGTGATACACATTCAATACACGGAAGCTGACCTAGCCAATTCTCAGCCCCTTATCCGTAAAAATAGAAGGTCTAAAACATTAAAAGTCTACCGGAAGACCTTGTTTTGACTGTTAATCAAGTAACAAACGGTATTCGTTAAGAAGAAACCAATGATATATTACTATGAGTATTATTATTATTTATGGATACTTATTATTATGATTATTATTATTATTATTATTATTATTACTACTACTAAGCAAAACAAAGATCCAAAATCTCACATAATACGTGTACGTATTTACACTTATGGTTCATGACAGCTTAACAGCATCATTATACGAACCTCTCGAGAAATGTTTAATTTTTCCCTTTTCCGTTAACTTTACGGCATTTTTCTTTTCCGTTTACTTTACGGCGTAGTCTTTCTTATTTTACAATACAAAACAACAAAAATAAATTAAAGTACTTAACCTCAAAATTATATCTATGTACATGTTTACAACAATTGTTCAGGACAGCTTTATAACACATCAAGGCGACTCGAGAAAAAAAAAATCATTTCTCTTTTCCGTTAACTTCACGGCATTTCTTTTGTTTGTTTCTGAAGACATAATTGATATTCTGTCTAAATGACACGGTCTGACCAATAATGTCACTGTCTTCATTGTGTCCGTTTTCTGTGTTACTAGCTGTAACTCATTGGCATGTGTCATGTAATCTAGCTCTGTGTGTGTGTGTGTGTGTGTGTGTGTGTGTGTGTGTGTGTGTGTGTGTGTGTGTTTGTGTGTTATTTATTTACTTCTTTTAAATTACAGTTAGATATCAAGTATGTAGTTTACATTCCCATAATATATAAATATTATAATATATAAAGGTAAATAGGATTTAAAAATAAACAACCATGTATATAATTTTCATCTCATGACAGAATTGTCATTTGTATTATCGGTTCATCATTTTACAGTCATAAGCAGCGTGTCGTTTAGCACCAGTGTAGACTTCAATCACACAGTCGATGCTATATGAATGTCTTCAACTTAAGGTACATAAGTGTTCTTATCCCTAAGGCACCTACGTCATAAATACATTCTGACCCCATTTTTATCAGCCAATCTTGTCCTAAAATAATGTTCCTATTCATGTTAGAAACTACATAAAAATTATGGTTCAATTTTGTGCCCTCGCGCGAAAAGTTTTAATTAGTTATGCCATGCACCTTTAGTTGTTCCCCATTTACTGACTGCAGATTTACTTTTATTTTTCTTAAAGGGGATTTTACTTTTAAGGACTGGTAAGTTTTTAAATTTATTAGACATACTTCAGCTCCTGAATATACCAAAGCTCTTAGTTTTCTCTTCTCTAATGTTAAACAACATGAATTTGGATTTCCAGCCAAAGAAATTTTAAATGTTGTGCTATTTCTCCCTCTATCTGCCGCCTTACGATAGAGAGAGGTTTTTAGTTTAAATGGTTTGTCTGTTCTTGAGGGTTTTCATCTTGGGTTGCGCTTTTAGGTCGAGTTTTCTCAGGACACTCTCTTTGTAAATGATTTGGCGAATTGCAAAGATAACAGCGCCTTCCGTTCATATTGAATCTGGTCTTATGACCTAGCTCATGACCTTGCTGTCTGTATTGAGAATTTTGCCCTCGGCTATAATAACTCTCTTGATTGCTTACTGCGTTGACCTGCCTTCTTTGTTCATAATTACCTCCCCTTTCACGCCTTGTGTTTTGGTCAAAATTACCTCCCCTTTCACGTCTTGGGTTTTGCCATCGTCTTGGTCTAATATGACCAATATCCATAGGCTCATGACCAGGCCGATCAGGCTGCACATCTCTGCCTGCGCGGAGATTGAACCGTTTTCTCAAATTTACCTCATATATCACACTATTTACCGCCTCATCTAGAGTGGGTGGGTTTACCCTAAGAAGTTTCATTTTAATTTGGTCTGATGTTAACCCATCAATAAAATACCCCACCAACTGCGTAGCCAAAGCTTGCTGCGCAGCGTTGTCCAACCCTGTGGAAGCCTGTTCTGCTAATTCAATCAGCCTTTCTGCATAAGACTGTACCGGTTCTGAGTCCCTTTGATGTATGCGCCGTAATAAACAGGACGATCCGGAGGGGTCAATAATAGTGGAAAACCTGCGGGAAAGTTCTATTTTTATCATGTCCCAAGTTGCTGCGGGAAATTGAGTCAAGTATCTAGCAAGAAAATTACTAACAGCCTCTCTGCCAGCATTGTACGCTACAAGTTTCTCGCCGTTTGCTGGCACCATTGTCAATTAACAAAATTTCTCTACTTGTTTTACCCAAGAATGAAATTCTCTACTGTTTTTCCCATCAAAAGGTGAAATAAACTGCCCTTTACTAGCAATACCAACCGAATTTGATAAAGCCCCAAGTTGTTCTGTTAATTGCCGAAAAGCGTTTGTGACTTCATTGTGAAATAAAACATTTTGAGCATTCTGATCAACACCTGGCAACTGATTTCCTTCCGCCATTCCAAGAAAAGCAATAATCAAAAAGACACTTACCTTTGTTCCTTTTCTCCTGTTTCTTCAGCCCTGGGCACGGCGACCAGTTCGTCTATGTCACACAGTCAAGAAGACAAAAACGCACGGATGATGCTCAATATCTTTTATTTCTACTCTATACCAAGCGGAGTGAAATACTGACTCTCTGGCAGGACAGAGTCAGCCTGACTCTTCCCTCTCACCAGTCCATTGCTTGCTACTTTCTATCTGCCGACTAGAAAACAAACCCAGTTTATATACAGATCCTTTACCCGGAAGAATCACTGTTTCATAACTGACCATCGGAAATGACACATACATGCATGAGCACTTAAGAAGTCATAAGACGGCAATTAAAGCTGACTTTGACCAGGTCCACTTTACAGCCATCGCCCTGGCTAGTCATTAGTATAAGTATTTGTCAAACTTATGTTCCGGGTCCTAAGTGATTCTTCCTAGTTGCTAATTCTGCGCAGTTTTACATCTACTGTGAAAATGTATAGGATTTGTTATCTCGTCTGGCCCGATCTATATGATATAGGTAAATAAGAAAACAATACATACAAGAACCATTACTGTGTTACACTAGTACTCGTGTGCGGGTCGGTTTCAGCTCTGCGTGGAAGCATCATGCAGCCCATATATTTTTTTAAGCCCCGATGGGCGGGGCCAACGATCCTGTGTACCACCTTCACACCAGCACTGATAGAAACCACATGTTCAGGATCAAACTTTTGATGTGTGATGTAAGGTCGTGCCCAGAAAAGAAGAAATTGTATTTTGTTCTCAAAAAGCATCAAATGAGAACGTATTGCAACATTTTTCATTTAAGCCTGGACAGTTAGAGTGAGTGAGTGTTTGAGTTTTACGTCCCACCAACAGCTAAGGTCATACGGAGACGATACCTCGGTTTAAAGACACATCCGAAAGTCTGGAGAAATCCGGGATCGATCCTGCGATCCCTGGTTAACAAGGCGAGTAGCATAACCACTACACCACGGAGGCCAAGTTCTAATGGACAGTTAGAAGCTGGTCGGAAAGCGGATGGCGTTGACTCTGATTTTGGTTGCCACATGTGTGTGATCTATTTGTCTGTTGGAGCGACATCTTACTATCAACAGAAGACGCTAGTGGACGTCGACGTAGCGGAAGATCGACGTCAGTACGTAAAGATCGATTCATCCGACAGACGCATACGCGAAGCAGATTTCCGCCGGCATCTGCTACACTGTACCTGTAGATAAACAAAGGGTTTCAACTACCGACTAATAAGCACTGACACAGTTCGTCGCCCTTATGCGATGCACTTTTGAGAGCTAGACGTCCCTTTCGTGACCAAAATTAAGACGTCGACACAGTACGGAACACTTACGCTGGTGCATGAAATACATACATGTATATTGGCGTCCAAGCGACTCGCGTGATATGCGTTTCAGTGACACATCGCACTTCAGCGTGAATCACGCCGATTGTCGTTTCGGGGTGTTTCGACATATAGGTGTAAGGTATGCCGAGGCGACGCGTGCGTAATAGAGCATTACATATCGGATGGAATAAGCGAAATGGTATGTCGAGCGATTGCATGTAGCTAGCGACATTAAGAACATTCAAGATCACGGCTGAGACGTTAACTGAACAGCGAGACGTTACATCAATCAAGTGCGTCGGCCTCACGTGGTTCCATTTATTTGTTTACGCTCAGAATCCGGGATATCTAATCCAGCAGGATTTCGCGCGGGTTTATAGTGCTGTTCTTTCTCAAAAATGTCTTCAAGCCAATGGAATTTATGTACTGGACTGACCAGCCTTTCTCCTCCGATCTCTTTGTGAAAAAAGAGTATCTTTTGTGGGGAGGTATCCACAACCGACCAGACAAAAATGTTACTAATTGACAGTAACATTGTTAAAACTTGATTTTTAATGTTTTGTTTTGAAAACGTAAATAGTCTCGTTCCAAAATTAGAAACATCGAATGGCATTTCATGATACCACCGGTGTATAGACATCTGCAAACATATCATACAATGGAATTTGCAGAACTACTTTTCTAAATTTTAAGATCTTTTTAGAAAGGTTGTCTGTAAGTTTTGACAGTGTTTTGATTTTCTCATAGAATCTGTCATTTCAGTGCCTTTGGCGGTTTGATTCATACTGTTTTGTTATCTGGGGAAAGTCTACTTGTTTCAACATCAATAAAATTACTAAACTTCAAAGACAGGCATGCAGTCTAACTGTTGGTTTTCTTTTGCTCCAGCATTTCTGTTGTTTCTTGCTGTCGAGTCCTCAGCGTTATTTCATCTCTGTAGTAGTTTGACTTTTATGTTCTCGGAGATGTAACACTGATTAGTTAGGAAGCCTTCGTGCGGATTGAACAAACTGTTTGTCTAAACCACGACAGAAGTTTCATCTCTGTGGTTGTTTGATGTTTGTGTTCACGGAGATGTTGCACTGGTGAGTTAGGAGGCCTTCATGCGGACTGAAATTATTATTCACTTAATCGCGACGGATTTAAGGGCGAGGATTGTGCCCTCGTAAAATCGATTTAAGCCGACCCCCCCCCCCTGGGAAATTCGTTTCCGCTGACCGTTCTAAGGCGGTATTTCTGTCGCGGTTTATTTTTGTTATGGTTTGTCTTTGGGTATTTGTGTCGCTTATATTATTTTATTTTGGATAGCCTTTTGGACATTTTGAGAGAAAGTAACCGTCCTTTTGGCTTTCCGCTGTTGGTGTTTCCGTTTGGTCTGTTGCTTCATGTTTGTATTTCTTTCCCTTTGGTGTCTCTGATTGGAGCTGTGGGTTAATTGTATCGATTCCTGACCATTGCCTCTACTTCTATTATGCAAGTTGATATTTAAATCTAGAAGAGGCTCGAGATCGATTAAAAATCCTGCCCTTTACCGAAAGTGTATTTTTATAAAAAGCCAAAGTGATGTATAAAGTTGCTAACAATATTGCACCAGAATATCTGACAGCTTTGTTTCAAATGAGGGCATGTAATACAAATGACACTATGTCGAATTTACGGACTTTTTGATACCCAAACCTAAAATCGATTTGTTCAAGAACGTCTCACTCAAGTGCTTTGATCTGGAACGTATTGCACATGAAATAAAGAATGCTACTACCTTGTGTTCTTCTGTAAATAAATGTACTGTTTGGTTGAAACACTAAAGTCTTTTCACATTTGCACCACCGCCGCCATTAGCGTAATTTTGACTATGGGAAATATATCCTGTAGAGGGCGTATGAATGTTTGTGTGGATGCGTGAATGAGATAATGCATTTTAAACTGTTGATTATGATATACCTTATACTGTCGTTATTTGTTAGAGGGCCTTGAGTTACCCTCTTTAAATAAAGTCGTTACTTACTTACTTAACCCATTTTGTACTGAATGGAATCTGCTGCCTTATATGAGCACAAGATCATGTCAAAATTTAGGGACGCCAAGTTGTGTTTTCTTCAAAATTTATTTTGAAAATAGTAAGTTATTTGCAAATAACGTTGGCCCAGATCACAAGCCGCAGAAGGCGGCATTTGAGCTGGATCTGCACTGTTTGCCAATTACCGGTTTTGGGTTTCCTGTACAAAATGGGCATTTTGCAGTAAGACAATTTCACTCTCTTCTAATCACTCTGGAGCCATCGCCCCAAAATTGATATGTTACCGTGTTCGTTTAGGCGACATGACCGCATAAAGACCAAATTCATTTGTATAGAAAGCAATGGGAATCAGACGACAACTGCCTAATTTTCAACTTTTTTGACAAAAAAAAATAAATAAATAAATAAATAAATAAATTGGCCCATAGAATTTTTTTCAAAAACGTATCTTTTGTTGATTAGAATGAAATGAAAAAAGTACTTGACTATCAGGTTTGTTTATGAGCTGTAGCAGCGTAAAGAAGTACAGGGTATGTATAATTTGGGCGTATTTTGACGTAATTTTGTAAACGACGTTTCAATAGTGCGCCGTTAACTTTTCTGAAAGCTGTAGCCTAATATAAAGAGCAACCAGATCATAATTTCCAAATCATCAAGCATTAGCAAATATGTCAACAGCCCCTTTAGACGCCAGATGAGGCATTTTTTCCGTATGTAAACTCGAAGAAAAAAATATATTCTTACGTTTACAGTTCCACAAACATAGATTATGTGTGCCTAAATGTTTTTTTTTTTTTTTTTTAAATGCCAACACTAATAGTTTAAGCAAAAATAATGAAAATAATAATTAGACCACGGCATACCTCACTTCGCCTTGTAATAGGTAGCGTTTCTTGACTTTTACATTTACTCGGTGGATTTGATCAAGTTATGTAAAACGACTCGCGAACAAGGAACACAAATATTTGGTACAGTGCAGACTATGAAAAGACAGCGGAAGTATGCAAACTGATATCAGTTGTTTCTAAATGTTCATACTCGTTTACACTTTCTCATGCCTGTTACCGTTTTATCTAGCTATTAATATTATTTATTTGAAAGGTTGCAGTAGGCCTTAATGACTTGCCGTTGTGAATTTTGCATTGTTATATTGCACAGAAGTATATAAATAAATTATTGCATCGTGTTTTTACAACAGAGACAGAAGATTTTACCGCAATCAACCATTCTAGTAACCATTCAAAGAGGGTCGAATAATTGCACGCTATAGTCGGTAGTGACCTAAAACATAATGATATTAATCAAGTAATTTCGTATTGGCCCAGTTACAGGTCCGAGGTCTGCTGTATTGGCCCGAGGCTGAGGCCAATACAGCTGACCGAGGACCTGTAACTGGGACAATACGAACTTGCTTGATTAATGACAATTTTATTCATTGACACCATAAAAAACATTTTTATTGTTTTTTTTTTTTTTTACCTAAGTATTAATATGGATGACTCCGATGAGTCCTTAGCAGTTTACCAGTACTTCTGTGGTCAGCTTCAGCCCAATCTGGCGACCAGTTATATTTGTATTTCACCTGAAATGACACTGCATTATAATATTATAATATTATACATACTTTAGTCGAACAACTTTGAAACCAACATGAAAACTCATTCACAGCTGATATTTGTATTACAAATTCTGTAAATGAGAAAGGCTATTTAAGAAATAGATCAGCTCTAACTGTGATTTGTTGCTACGCGCTCGTGATTTGATCTACTTTACAACTGACCTCCAAACTGTGATTTATTACTCAACAAATCACAAACTAGAGCTGATCTATTTCGATTCTAGCAGGCTGAAAACCGGCAATAATGCTGTTGTTTCCTTCAAAATCTCACAACTTTTCGCCATTGTTAGAAGAAAGACCGCTAAAATTATCGATTGAAACACATGCATTTATATCCTTTTCTAACGTTTTCGATGCGAGAATATGACGTTACACCGCCTAACGCCAAGGAAATCGTTTAGTGACGTCATCAATTGGCAGTTTTATTGACGTCACTCGTCACGCTCTTCCTTGCCGTGATTTGTTGTAGAATAAAACACAGTTATTTTCCATTGCCTATATAGGCGCGCTGTGTTAGAATAGATGATTAAATAAATAATACCATTACAAAAACACGCCTATACAAATACCTTGTAAACTTAACTGGCGAGAAAAATGTTTAGATGATTGTGATATTTTTTCTGTTCAAGATATAGATTGTTGGTACTCGTTAGGATCGCCTCAAAACGATTACCCACAATCTATATTTTAGGCGTGTTTACGTGATGTGACACCTTAGAACCAAGGAAGTTTCCTGAGGCTGTCTAGTATAGAAATTAGGCAAAGCCGTAATATTCGATACAGTTAAGGGTTATCTTAAAATGTTTTTAACTTTTATTTTATTTTCAGGTTCATGAATGGTGAAATTTCAACAATCTACTGAATAACAGAAGAAAACCATGAACAAAATGCGCAAAAAGTACATATTGGCTGCATTTAGCTCACTGGTAATAATTGCATGTCTGTATCTAATAAATTATGCACCGCGCTACGTTCCCATAAAAGTTCTTCGACTATTTGAGGCGCCAATTCGCGAGCGAAGAAATGATTGCCAGGAGGACATTATATTGGACTATCAGAGTGCAGTTATCGAATCAAAATCGCCGCTGTATGTATTTCATCAGCACCAAGGAGGTCGATTAGGCAATTTGTTGTTTCAAACGGCTGCTACAGTTGGTATTGCCCATACTTTAAATCATATTCCATATATAGATGCATCGGAATCACTACCACAATACTTTGAAATGACTCCAACTAAGCCTATGCTTCTGAAAAATAGTATAGTTCTTAGTGAAGATGACTGTAGACATACTGTATGGAGATGTAGAAAGGAGTTGTATTCTCATAATGTGACTATACAAGGTATTCTTCAATCTTGGCGGTATTTTCACCATATTGCTCCTATAATACGCCAATTGTTTACCATAAAAGTAAACTATTTAGAGCAAGCAAAAAGATTCATAGCTGTTAAGATAAGGAAAAATACTACTCTAATTGGATTACATGTGAGAAGAACGGATACCCTTAAATTTCATGATGTCGTTGCTGGTCATACGGCAGCAAAACTCAGTTATATAGCTAAGGCCATGGCGTGGTACGTAGAACGATATGCAAGTGTCACATTTCTGGTAATCAGTGATGATAAAAAATGGTGTAAAGAGAATATTGCCGCAGATAATGTTGTATTTAGTGACTTTAAAGAACCTGTCGTTGACATGGCCCTGATGACAATGTGCGACCACATGATTATGACAATCGGGACTTTTGGATGGTGGGGTGCCTGGCTGGCAGGTGGTAAAGTTGTTTATTTGAAGGATTGGCCGCAGAAAGGTTCCTGGTTGGATCTATATGCAGTAGTTAAGGAAGATTTCTTCCCACCTGATTGGATTGGCCTAAGTAATTAAACAGTTCTAGCCACTTGAGTCATTTGGGCTATAACATCACGTTATGAAATCCGTGAAATTAACATACACGAAAAAGCTACCTTTTATCGATCAAATGTTGTTTACAGGGTATACATTAGGAAAATCCGCCTCTTTAATTTTGACGCCCTTGAACCCCACTTTTATATAGTAAAACTGGCGTATGCCAAAATTATCCTCAAAACACCTGTTAGTCATGAGAGTTATCGATTTAGAGCTATGTTGCCATCGGTATTGCTCAGACCTAGTGGAGCAGGCAATACTAATCTGTTTACCAAGATTATCTCCTATCAAATTGCCCACCCTTCGAAAATATACCGATCCGTTCAAAAGACGTCGAATGTATCCTAGTATTTCTAAGTGCAATGCTAAGAGGTGCAGGTGATGTTCGCATTTATGCACTGCGTCTATCGTTTCTTCATCTGTAAACGATAAACGCTTTTCTGTACTCGACATGTAAGTCTACGGATTTGATATATGTAATAACCTGGCATACTGCAAATTGTAAAACGCAGTACGTCGGGCAAACTAATCGGAATTTAAAAGCGAGAATTAACGAACACTATCGTGGAATGAGTAAGCCTAAAAAACTGGCACTTTCTTGTACCGTCATTTTAAACATACAGATCATTCTGTAATTGATATTTCTATATAACCAGAGGAAAAAAAAACTACTATGATATAAATTACGTAGCTAGGTTTAAAATTATTATTAAAATGGATTAAAGTATTATAGACACCTTTTCCATTGGCCTTTGATGACAACATTTATCATGAGGGTAATATTTCTAAAATGCTCGATTTTGATATATTCTCGCTACTGGATTGTCGAAAGCGTACAACTAGTTCGCACGGCAACAGAAAAAAGGCAACTATAAACGTAGAGTAAACGCTTTTAAAAGAAACGATACCAGGCGGAAGTAACTGTCCATAATATTATTGAATCATGAACGCCACTCAATGCTTGCATTTCTAAGTTCATTACCCATTTCTGTATAACGTATTCTGGACACCGAGGCGAATAAATTCTACGATAGTTCTAATCAGTTACACGATGCTGCTCTTTTAACTAGAGGTATAATCAGCATGCTCTTGGTCCTTTCATCGATTCTGAAATTAATCTCAAACGTCATTACGTCAAAACATCCTTCATTAATAAGGGTTTGTTTTTTTATAGATTTACTTTCTATCTTCCGGGACAGTTCGGTGCTTTCATCCATTCCTGCTTATTTTCAAAATACTGAAACACTCATAATTTGCTATAAATACAATAAACATTTTCGATCTATCATTCTGAATTTCAATAAACTTGTTTCTGATCTTGATACTGACACTAACGCCTCTGATACCTGGTATTGCAAAAAAACTCAGTGTATTGCTATCTTGCTGCTGGTCATATTATTACTGGCAATATAAAAATTATTCCCGATTCTATTATACGAAATATAATTTCTAAAGGACCGAAATACCGATTTCCGTTAAAAATTGATTTCAGTAAGTGTAGAGCTGAAAAAGCTGCTTCCTTGAACGACTTTGTGGTGTAAACGAGAGTATGTTGAGCATTAAGCCGTCAAAGAATGGAAGCTTAGTGTTCTGAAACAAGTGAACAAATACATTTATTTCTACTCTCAAATACTAACACATTACCTCCTAAACCTAAGACGTCTTTACGTTTATCTTAAACTAGGTATTCAAGAATTCCATCGATAGCCTCGATATTGTCAGCATCGATAGCGCAGTGATTGACGCGTGTGACTTATGATCGAGAGGTTGTGCGTTCGAATCCGGCCACCGGTATCGTGGTGTGTCATTGGGCAAGACACGTAATGACACTGCCCCACTCCATCTAGAAACATGGGTAACGGTGGTGTAAAAGCCACTGCCTCTCTCTCGCGAGCGCGTGAAAACACCCGGAATGAGTATTCGAGAGCGATTCAATAAGCTTGAAGCTTTCATCGCAATTGAATTAAAATTAATTAGTATAAACTAAAAGTAGTTTAGGTCGTAGTACCAAAGCGTTAATCCAAAATCATTAATCCATAGACAAATGGCAAATATTAATGTTCAGACCAATAGACATGGACTCCAGAAGAGTGTAATCAGGCGTCCTAGGAATTCTAAACTAAGAATTTCATAAGATGTTTGTTTTGGCTCCGATAAAAAACATGCGACAAAGTCTTTGAAAGATCAGGGAGAAATCTGTTTCAGTCTATAAACAATTCTAATTAAGTTTTAAATAAACTGAAATCCAGACGTTTTTTTTTTTTTTTTTTTTGCTTCAAGTTTGTCTACCTGTTTATATTCCACCATTTTCACTACACTTCCCCATAATCAGAATCAGAATTGTTACTGGTGACACGTCAAATGACATTCACACACCAGGACCCGTGATATGGGAAGTTAGTGCCTAGTTCTAACCAAAGGGGTAAACTTAGCTTCACATTCATCAGCACCTTCAGCTGTCGAAGTAATCGAATCCATTCCAATCTCTAATGGTTCGGGGGAAGAACGCTTATTTATAAATGTCAGTTCTTCCAGTAAGGTTCTGAAACGCCAATGAATGGTGATTTCTGCAGTGCCTAGCTGGGGGAACAAGGTCATCTGTTAGTATGCTGGTTATAAGCTTATAAAAGAAAAACATAATGAGTTAATTGAATGGACATTTCATAGGGAAGATTCCCTCTATCTTGCATGAATTATAAGAAATGCTTTTTTCACTTCTGAAGAGCATAATATTATACTTTACGGTCATGTCAGAAAGTTTGTAAAACTCTTACCTTCCTACTTGACAATACGTTCATAAGATTTGGTATTAAGTTATTTAGACAAATTGCGGGTATTCCTATTGGTACGAATTGCGCACTCCATGTGGCTGATCTGTTCTTCTTTTGTTATAAAAGAGGCTTCATGATGTCCCTTTCCGTTGAAAACCATTCTGAAATCATTGAAGCCTCCAGCTCAACTTCTAGATATTTAGATGATTTATTAAATATTGATGGAGACATGGTTTACTACAGACATAAATGATAACGGCATTGCTTTAAGTGGGTTCCGTTCTCCAATAAATACTAATTAAAAACCATCCATTCCCCCTCTTAAAGAGAACGACATACTAACGAAAATGAAAAAGCAAATTTGCTTAATTGTTACTTTAAAGCACAAACCCAGTTAGACGACTAAACTAAAACGAATTATCTACAATAGAAATTACACCGGAATAAGTGAAAACAAGTTTAGAATCATTAAAATTAGGAAAGTCTTCTGGACCTGACAGTCTAAACAATTATATTCTTAAGGCATGTGCAAATGAATTATCAGAACCATTATCCAAACTCTTCAATGCATCATTCTCGAAAAATATAATTCCAAAATATGGAAAGAGGCAAACATCACACAAGTATTCAAAAAGGATGATCCATCAGCTGTTAAAAACTACAGACCTATATCATTATTGAGCACCCTAGGTAAAGCAATGTAGAAAATAGTATACAAAGCTGTCTTAAATTTTTTTACGAACAATGATGTTATAACCTCACTGCAGTCAGGATTCGTACCGAGTGACTCCACAGTTATCGTAGATATATACAATACCTTTTGTAGGCACTTGACAACGATTTATTTTTGTGACATTAGTAAGGCTTTTGATCGTGTTTGGCACCGGGGTCTTTTACTTAAATTACAATCTGTAGGTATAACTGGTTCTTTCTTAAACTGGTTTCAAAACTATCTTAGCAATCGCAAACAAAGAGTTGTCTTACCGGGAGGTTCATCTGAATGGGTAGATATAACTGCAGGTGTACCCAGGGATCAATCTTAGGACCACTTTTTCTTCGTTTATCTCAATGACATTGTAAACGATATTATTTCCATAATTCGTTTGTTTGCTGATGATACCAGTCTGTATATCATTGTGGATTCACCACAGGAAGTCTCAGAAAGACTTAATCAAGATCTCTGCAAAATAGTTGCTTGGGCTGACAAGTGGCTTGTATCATTTAACCCAAATAAGACAGAATCAATGACACTAACACGAAAAATTAACAAACCTTTCCACCCACCTGTAACTATGAAAAACCAAAATATTAAGCAAGTTGTTAGTCATTAACATTTGGGTGTAGTAAGGTACGAAACTTTAAACAAAATGACATATAAAACGACCACATGTTGCTAGATATACCGTGGTACCAATAATCTTTTCTTTCTTTCTTTCCCTCTTTCCCTCTTTCTTTCATTCATTTTATGTCCCCGGTAGCGGGGACATATTGTTTTTGCCCTGTTTGTTTGTTGGTTTGTTGGTTTGAACGTGGACAACTTTAACGTTGGCCATAACTTTTGAACCGTTTGAGATAGAGCTTTCATATTTGGCCTGAAGGTTCCTTGTGACAAGACCTTTACATTCATGCAAAAAATTTGACCTGTGACTTTGACCTTGACCTTTGACCTACTTAAAAGAAAAAATAACACTGGTCATAACTTTTGAACCACTTGAGATACAGCCTTCATATTTAGCATGTATATTCCTTGTGACAAAAGCTTTACATTCATGCAAAAAAATTTGACCTGTGATATTGACGTTGACCTTTGACCTACTTAAAATAAAAAAATAACATTTTGGTCACAACTTTTGAACGGTTTGAGATAGAGCCTTCATTTTTTTTCATGTAGGTTCCTTTTGACAAGAGCTTTACATTCACACAAAACATTTTGACCTGTGACCGTGACCTTGACCTTTGACCTACTTAAAAGAAAAAATAACATTGGTCATAACTTTTGAACCACTTGAGATACAGCCTTCGTATTTAGCATGTATGTTCCTTGTGACAAAAGCTTTACATTAATGCAAAAAATTATGACCTGTGACCTTGACCTTGACCTTTGACCAACTTAAAATAAAAAATAACATTTTGGTCATAACTTTTGAACGGTTTGAGATTGAGCCTTCATATTTTGCATGTAGGTTCCTTTTGACAAGAGCTTTAAATTCACACAAAACATTTTGACCTGTGACCTTGACCTTTTACTGGGGAGCAGACCATACAAGTCATCTACTTTTTCTGTATCCCTTTCAGATATAATTGTACAAATCCAATGATATTGTGTTTATATGTTTTGTGTTATTATATTTGAATGGCATAAAGGTTAAACTAAATATTGACAATGCCTATTTCGATGGTTTGATCAGTCAAATCTTCAGTTAAATAAAGCAAATTCTTCTGATACCGAGGCCTCGTTTTTTGATTTACATCTATCTAATGTAGATGGGTTTGTTTCCTGCAAAATTTATGATACACGCGATGATTTTGATTTTGAGATTGTAAATTTTCCTTCTTGGGATGGTGATGTTCCTCGTGTGGCATCCTATGGCGTTTATATTTCGCAATTAATTCGATTTGCCAGAGTGTGTAGTCATGTAACTGACTTTAACACTCGTAATAAATTGTTAACTGCTGAACTTCTTAATCAGGGTTATCGGTATCACAAACTTCGCAAAGCCTTTTCAAATTTGAATAGACGTCATTCCGATTTAATTTCAAAATTCAATGTTGGACTTAAATCTATTCTGCAACAAGGTCTTTCGGAACCCGAATTTTGTGGTGACTTAGTATATTAATTCAGAAAAAATATATACTTGCAATTACTTCAGCACCCAATTTCATAAAATCACTCTTCGATATAAAAAGATTGGGTACAACATAAATGTTATACGACAGACTGCATGCATGGTAGTTAACCCAATCACGGTTGACAACTTTGTTTCCGTCTTTAATTGCACGCCGGTGGGCCAGGCCTCAGATTCTATGACGGTTCCAGCGTAAAGGCTTACTGAGAATTAGAGAGAATATAATTTCTTTCTTTGTGTTTCTTTCCCCTCCTTTTGGTGTCTCTGATGGGAGCTGTGGGTTAATTGTATCGATTCCTGATCAGTGCCTTCACTTCTAATTTTTCTGATATTATTTATAGGTATAATACCAGAGCAATCAGCTGAGTGCAGAAGCAATTTGAAATTATGTCGATTCCTGATCATTACCATCACTTCTATTTTAGCTCACCTGTCACGTAGTGACAAGGTGAGCTTTTGGGATCAATTCTTGTCCGTCGTCCGTGCGTGTGTGCGTCCGTGCGTGCGTCCGTGCGTCCGTCCGTAAACTTTTCATTCAAAGGACCTCTCCTCCTAAATCACTGATCTGATTTTGACCAAACTTCACAGGAATGATCCTTAGGTGGTCGGTCCCCTTTCAAAGTTGTTCAAATGGTTCCGATCCGTTGCACATATAGGTTACAGTATCCAAAAATAGATTTTTTTTTCACCGAAAACTTAAAAATTCTTCTTCTCTGAAACCGCGAGGACCAGGACATTGATATTTTGTATGAAGGATCATCTAGTGAACCCCTACCAAGATTGTTCAAATTATAGTGCTGGGGCCAAAAATGCCCCCGCACCGGGGCCGTTATGTTTTACATGGGCGTATATAGGGAAAATCTTTAAAACCCTTCTTCTCTGAAACTGCAAGGCCTAGGTCTTTGATATTTGGTATGAAGCTTCATCTAGTGGATCCCTGCCAAGATTATTCAAATTATAGTGCTGGAGCTAAAAATGCCCCCGCACCGGGGCCCTTTGGTTTTACATGGGCTTATATAGGGAAAATCTTTAAAAATCTTTTTCTCTGAAACTGCAAGGCCCAGGTCTTTGATATTTGTAATGAAGCTTCATCTGGTGGACCCCTACCAAGATTGTTCGAATTATGCTTCCCCTGAGGGAACCGACGTGTGCTGTTTTATTATAAGATAATAATGGAAAAAAAAAAAGATTGTTCGAATTATAGTGCTTGGGCCAAAAATGCCCCCGCCCAGGGGCCCTTTTGTTTTACATTGGCTTATATGGGGAAAATCTTTAAAAATCTCTTTCTCTGAAACTGCAAGGCCCAGGTCTTTGCTATTTGGTATGAAACTTCATCTAGTGGACCCCTACCAGGATTGTTCTAATTAAAGTGCTAGGGCGAAAAATGACCCTGCCCCGGGGCCCTTTGGTTTTACATAGGCTTATATAGGGAAAATCTTTAAAAATCTTCTTCGCTGAAACTGCAAGGCCCAGGTCTTTGATATTTGGAATGAAGCTTCATCTTCTGAACCTCTACCAAGATTGTTCAAATTATAGCCCTGGGGCCAAAAATGCCCCCGCTCCGGGGCGCTTTAGTTTTACATAGACTTATATTGGGAAAATCTTGAAAATCTTCTTCTCTCAAACCACAAGGCTTAGGTCTTTGATATTTGTTATGAAGCTTCAGCTAGTGGACCTCTACCAAGATTGTTCAAATTATAGCCCTGAGACCAAAATTAGCTTCAGCTAGTGGACCTCTACCAAGATTGTTCAAATTATAGCCCTGAGACCAAAAATGCCCCCGCCATGTGGCCCTTTGGTTTTACTTAGACTTATATAGGGAAAATCTTTAAAAATCTTCTTCTCTGAAACCACAAGGCTTAGGTCTTTGATATTTGTTATGAAGCTTCAGCTAGTGGACCTCTACCAAGATTGTTCAAATTATAGCCCTGGGGCCAAAAATGCCCCCGCTCCGGGGCCCTTTGGTTTATAGGGAAAATCTTGTTTTACATAGACTTCTATATGCAGGGTAAACCTTTAAAATCTTCTCTGAAACCACACAGCCCAGGTCTTTCATATTCGACATGAAAGTTCATCTTATGGACCTCTACCAAGATTGTTCCAATTATAGCCCTGGGGCCAAAACTGACCCTGCCCGGGGCCCACTTGTTATACATTGGATCAGGTGAGCGAACCAGGGCCCTCTGGGCCCTCTTGTTCATACATGTCAGAGAAAAACCAGGGAAATTTTTATTTATTTTTTTTTTTTAAGTAAGTCAACACTGTATAGGTCATTTTGGAGACGTTGGTTCCAATTTTGTGGAAATTTTACCCGACATTGAGATGAAATGACATCTGAAGCCCAATGAAATCAATAGGGTTTATAAGTATGGACGGTCCGACTCGCACCGCTTTGCCTGGGAAGGCTTAGATCCTCCAAGCGGTTTACCAATACTCGTGTGCGGTCGGTTTTAGCTCTGCGTGGAAGCATCATGCAGTCCATCTATTTCTTCAAGCCTCGGTGGGACTGGGGTTGGGGGGGGGGGGTGATAAGACGCATTCAGTGACACCAACCTGGGGTCCCCTGGGTGTGCTTGGGCCCTATCCCGAACCCTCCACTTTGTAAAGGTCCAATATCTCATAAACCGTTCAGAACCCAACCCCTAAAACATATAAATATTACTGTTCCTTATGATAAGACGCGTTCAGAGGTACCAACCTAGGGGTGTCTCGGTGTGCGCCGGGACAATCCCCCACCCCTCTTCTTCACAAAAGGCCAAATATCTGAGAAGTGTGCAGAGCACCACCTCTAAGCCATATATATTCATGTTTCTTATGATAAGACGCATTCAGGGTCACAAACATATGGGACCCAGGGGTGACCCGGGTCATGTCCCGGGTCATGCCTCACCACTCCACTTCATAAAAAGCCATATACATCTCACAAACTTATACAATCCCCAGTCCTAATCCATATATTTTTGTTCCTTGTGGTAAAGCTCATTCAATCACACCTAAGTTAGGGGTCTTTTTGTGCTGGGGCAATGTGCTGGGACCATACCCCGCCCTGGGGCCGTGCCCCGCCACTCCACTTCATAAATTGTCATACATCATAGAAGCCATTTTGATCCCGGACCCAAATCCATAATATATTCTTGTTCCGTATGATTAAATGCCCAATTGAGTTCTCGTGAGCATAGTTGCCCATGGGCCTTTTGTCGTTTGTCCACATTAAGTCACACCAACTTGTGGGGTCCGCATGGGCTGTTCCCCTCCCCTTCATTCCATAAAAAGGGCCTCATATCTAAGAAACTTTTCAGATCCCCACCCATTAACTATATATAATCTTAGTCCTAATGACAAGACAACAGTGAAAACAATCTTGGGCTTTCCCGGTGTCTGGCGGGGCCTTGCCCCAACCCCTCCACTGACACAAAGGCCTTAAATCTCAAGAACCGTATATTCACGTGTATAGTATTGTTCCTTATGGTGTGGCGCATTCAGTGATACCAACCAGGGCTCCGTTGGGTCCATGCTCCACCCCTTCACTTCATATAACGTCAAATATTTCAGATACAGTGTCCACATGGGTGCTCAATTAGGCATGGGGTTCGTTCTTGGTTGATTAAAATTATGTGGGCCCACCTGAGGTCTGGTGAGCATAGTGGCCCATGGGCCTCTTGTCTTTTGTCGTTCATTACGATAACACACCCGTGTGACTAGTGCATTTTTTCACATCTACAAAATGGCCATTTTCCTGATGAAAATCAGTGATATTTTTCTTATAAATACTGCAAACTTAGGTCGTAGGTGCTCGTTAGAACCGCCTCATCTAGGCGAGCAGTATAAAACGGGGGGGGGGGGATAGGACGTCATATCCGGCGGCCATCTTGAATCACGTGACATCCGGTCGGCCATCTTGGATGACGTACATCCGACCGCCATCTTGAACCGTCGTCACGTCCTGTTAGCCATTTTGGATCACGTCATAACGCGCCACTTTTATCGCGGTCGAATTTATTGCTTTAAAAACACGCGCCATTTTTTTCGCGCGCTTTCGTGTGCTATATTTTCCATGCATCTTCTAAGCGCAACTTCGGTCATTACCCCTTCTGATCCCCTGTCTAGGGTTTAAGCATGCGGCGGGGTGGGGGGGGCGTGACCTTTTTTCGAACCCTAGAGCAATACTTATTAACTCCTATGACTGGCGGATACTATAGCCGTGTTTATTGTTTTAACACGCTCGTGCTGGTTACCCTCACTACCACCTCACTGCCACCTCACTACCTCCCCACCGCCTCCTCATTGCTTCTTACTACGGTAAATTAGTTTAGGCTTGTTCGGCATTGCCCTTATCGTCCCTTTTAAACATCTTCAACAGTCATTCAACACGCATGCACTGGTTACCCTCACTGCCTCCAGGTTACCGGCTTGCACTGGTAACCCTCATTGCCTCCTCACCGCATCCTTACTTCCTCCTCAAAGCCTCCTCACCGCCTCCTCATTACCTCCTTATTAACTCCACATTACTTCCTCACTGCCCCCTCACTACCTCCTAACTGCCTCCTCACCGTCTCCTCACTACCTCCTCACGGCCTCCTCAATACCTCCTCATCGCTTCTTACTGCGGAGAATTAGTTTGGGCTTGTTCGGTGTTGCCCTTATCGTCCCTTTAAAACATCTTCAACATTCATTCAACACGCATGCGCTGGTTACCCTCACTGCCTCCAGGTTACCGGCTTGCACTGGTAACCCTCATTGCCTCCTCATCGCCTCCTTACTTCCTCCTCAAAGCCTCCTCACTACCTCCTCACCGCCTCCTCATTACCTCCTCACTGCCCCTCACTACCTCCTCACTGCCTCATTACTGTCTCACTACCTCCTCACGGCCTCCTCAATACTTACTCATCGCTTCTTACTAAGGAGAATTAGTTTGGGCTTGTTCGGTGTTGCCCTTATCGTCCCGTTAAAACATCCATAACATTCATTCAAAACGCATGTCCTGGTTACCCTCACTGCCTCCAGGTTACCGGCTTGCACTGGTCACCCTCATTGCCCCCTCGCTGCCTCCTCAACGCCTCCTCACTGCCTCCTGACTGCCTCCTCTCTGCCTCCTCATCGCTTCTTACTATGGAGAACGAGTTTGGGCATGTTCGGTGTTGCCCTTATCGTCTCTTTAAAACAATCACTAAACACGCATGCGCTTGTTACTCTCACTGCCTCCATGTTACCGGCTTGCGAGGGTTACCATCACTGACTCCTTACTACCTCCTCACTACCTCCTAGCAGCCTCCTCGCTCCCTCCTCAACCCCTCCTCGATTCCTCCTCATTACCTCATCGCTTCAAGGGCACTTGGACGAACCAGTTGGGCATGTTCGGTGTTGCCCTTTTCGTATCCTTAAAACATCTTTAGAATTAGCACTCAACACGCTGGCGCCGGTTACCCGCACTACCTCTGGGTTACCTCTCACTATCTCCTCACCATCTCCTCGCCGCCTCCTCAATACCTTCCTATGCCTCGTGCATTCTAGAGCACTATGGGAAGCGAATTTTGGTTCCTTTAGATTTCACAACAACGAGCAGTATTGCATCATTCCAATATCGATTGATAGCTGTCGGAAACTCCATGGTTATTATGATTGACCTTGATCGACCCGGACTGGTTCTGACCGATTTCGAAAATTTCCTCAGTTTTCTGATCCGTACTAGTCCCCGTTACAGTCGGATGCCATGGCTATATTTGTGCCTATTGTTTTAGCATGCTTGTGCCGGTTACAGTCACTGCCTCCTGGGTACTCTCACCAGCTCCTCACTATCTCCTCACCGCTTCCTCACTACCTTATTACCTCCTCTTCACTATCTCCTCTTAACGTCTTTAGTCATTCCCCCGCATCCTTCTCTTCCCATATGTGGGTGTATGGAGGCTATGTGTGTGTGCTAGGTGGGGGCTCAATGTTTCTACCAAGTCATAATGGTTGAGAACAGCCTCGATCCGGTTTGGGCAAGATTCATCCGGATTTTTTGTTTCAATTGAAAGTTATGTATCTTCCTCCTCCTCCTCATTTATGCGAAAATCTCCGAAGCGGCCACATCGAGTAGCATTTCAGGACAAATTAATATAGTTTCTTTTTAACACAAAAATAACAAAAACGTATCATGTATGCTTGCAAAATTTGTTCCAAACAGTTCAAAAGGGGAGACAGCATGCGTCGATATGTTTAAGCCGTTCGTGGGGACTTTAAAGATGATGACGCGATAGACGATAGTGAGAGTCTAGAAACCTTAGAAAAGGAAGAAGGCGACGATAAAATGGTGTGCGATGACACAAGTTTACAGGATTACACGGATGAGGAGGAGGAAATGGATGAGGAGGAGGAGGCAATAGAAAACAATAAAGAAGCAGATTCAGATGACTCTTGACGTGTATTGATTTGAGGAGGTGTTTGAGCGTTGTCAGTCAGAGTTTAATGAGAGTCGCCAAGTACATGCTGGACAAAGGGAAAGACTTAGAGGCAGCTAGGAAGAAAGTGTACGACATTATGTTACCCACGTACAGAAAAGCGCTGGCGAACGTTTTTGTCAACGAAATGTTGTGGTTTGAAGCCATGAAAAAAGATCGTACTTACCTTACTGTTAAAAATACGGTATCTGATTTGAAACTTTACGGCGATTACGACACCGAGGAAGCTTGGAAATCTGCCGTCAACAAACGCAAATTTTTGTTTGACAGAATCTTAAAAGAATACGATCCGCCAGAAGTATCAGATACCAGGGACTATGATAGAAAACCCGAAAAACAAGGAAAAACAGCGGAAAATAACAATTCAAAGGAAGGTAGGGGAAGCGACAGATTAAAAGTCAACTTAGTGAGTCCATCGGAAGCGATCGCATTGAGTTATTACGCGAAGGCAGAAAACGTGGATTCGATGGTTTTACGCCGGAAGACACAGCCGAGATAGAAACGATGAAAAAACAAAGAAGGCGAACACCCTGGACAATTGTATAGAATGTATAAAAAAAACATGTGAAACTGGACTCGACATAAAATATGTCACTTTATTATTGTCAAATATGTACATGCATTATGTTTTTCCCCCTATTTTTGGAAAATCCAATACAGAAAAAAGCAATGTTTCGTCTTATTTGATATTTTCTTCTCCGATATCCGGTCAACATTCTATGTTCGTCCTTGCCTCCTTAATTTCTTCTTGAACAGTCATTTAGTGTTATTTGAACTTTTAAAACATTTGATATATTTGCAGTTGTTGAACAGAAACCCCAGTGCCCAAGTGACAGAATATCGTCTGCTCAATACTTTCACATCACGTAAACAAGTCCGTGAAATGAAACCCCCCCCCCCTAAACCCCAGTTTATATAGAGAAAACTGGGGTTTACGGGGGTATTCATTATTTTTCCTATTTCTGTTCCAAGACATAGGTTGTGGGTACTCGTTAGAACCGCCTCAATGAGGCGGTTCTAACGAGCACACACAACCTATGTTATGAGCATTTATAAAAAAAAATATTAAGGATTTTCATCAGCAAAGTAGCCATTTTGAAGATGTGAAAAATGCACTATATCGTACGGGTGAGTTATCGTAATGACTAAGTCTTGTGTATTTTAAGTATCGAAAAAAAATGTCGCCAACAAACATTTTATAATAATTCACAATTTTACAAGGTCATATACTGAACCGAAAAAGAAACGCAACTTTTAACCAAAAAGATTTTATGCAACAATCAAGTTGACTGAAAAATCATTTTGCGATTGACTTTCATACTTTTTGGGCGATATCTGTACAGTTTAACGCTCCACTTGGTAATTCGTTGTTTTCAACATCTCCTCGTGCAGTACATTAAATGTATACCGTAACCTCATCATATTGGCATATTGTCTTACCTGGAGTTTAGGTTTCAAATGTCCGGTAAAATTTCTCTACGGAATATGGTACGTTTGACGCATGATCAACGTAACGTAGCGGTCCAAATGCTTCTACGTGGGACGTCTCAGGCTGTCATCGCTAGGAACTTCCAAGTGAGTAAATCGACGATAACTCGCTTGTACCAGCGTCTACGCCAAAGGGAAACGACAAATGACAGGCCCAGAAGTGGACGTCCACGCGTCACGACACGTCGACAGGACCGATACATCCGTCTAACCCACCTTCGTAATCGGTTCCGTACAGCCGTCGAGACGTCTCAGGTGACACCAGGAACGCACAACAATCGCATGAATGCAGATAGCGTCAGGAATCGCCTTCGAGAGTTTGGCTTACGTCCTCGTCGTCCGTACGTTGGTCATAGGGAACAATCCTCGTAGTTTCACAAAAATATCCGATATCGATTTGCGACAGTCGCCGCAGACTTACCTGTAAACATCACCACCAAAATTATATAGAAATTAATAGGAAAGCCGTATTAAATTGATTAAATTACAATTTTAGAAGAATGCGACAAAAAATTATAAGTTATTTTCAAAAAGTTCTGTTATTAATGAGGAATTAGATATAAAATTTGTAAAAATAAATTAACGACTTAGTTCTTCCATTTTACTTTGAAGAGTGGAAGTCGTATTCCAATTCATCTTATATATCTTTTGGCAAAATGCTCCTGAACCTACATTCCAATGCTAATTTAAAACTTATTACTTTCTCATTGATTTTTTTATAAGTCATGACTGGGAAGAAAATTTCTCAAAGTTTGCAATGATATATACAATTTTATACTCAGTTAAAAACATAGTTCTTCCATTTTGATTTGAAAATAAGGAAGTCAGCTTTTCGGAACCTGCATCTTCTCTCGTGAAAATGGCTAAGTCCACGAGCGCCAGCAGGACAAGCTAGTCATGGGTAAAATTTACTTTAGCGCAGTCTCATAATGTTTATTTATTTATTAATTAATTTATTTATTAACTTATTTATTTATTTATTTATTTATTTATTGATTTATTTATTTATTTATTTATTTGAAGATTAATCAATTAATTAATTAATTTATTCCATCTGTAGAAAGAACTCGGGATCTGCATGATAATATGTGACGAAAAGCTGTAAAACTGTAAAGGAAAGAAAGAAATGAATGAATGAATGAATGAATGAATGAATGAATGAATGAATGAATGAATGAATGAATGAATGAATGCGTGATTTTCCTTAATTCTTGGTAATGCATGGCATCATGTCTTAAATATAAAATAAGATCGAATGACTGACTGTGAGACAGACAGGCGCACAGACGAACGGAAAGAAGAAAGGACGGATGAAAGAAGACTCTAAGTTATATATATAATACGTAGAAAAACTACAATTGGTTACCATTATGTACAATGTGAATTAAAAGGCATTGAGAAAAAATTATAATTAGATGTTTGGCATGATAATTAGGAGCGTGATAGCTCAGTGGTTAGTACTCTTGCCTCTGATGCTAGAGGCCCCCGGTTCGATCCCCGAACACGCTCCATTTGCATCATTTGCAGGGACGTTAACTGGAAGCCCCCTGTGTCATCTCTTGTGCAGGTTAACCCATTCAGTACCAGAAACCCCTAAAGGGGTACCTTGGCAAACAGTGCAGGCCCAGATCAGACGCCACAGAATGCGGCGTCTGATCAGAGCCTTCACTGTTTGCAAAAAGTTAAGCCATTTCCCGAATCAATTTTGAAGAAAACACAACCTGACACCCCTAAATATCGAAATGGACTCCTGCCATATATAAGGTGGGAGATTCCATTTGATACAAAAGGGGTTAACGACCCCTACAGTAATTACATGATTACTGTGTAGGCTTTCAATCCTGCAAACCTGGTATATATGTAATGTACACCTGCGAGTGATGGTCAAATGTGACCGATCGCAGTTTTGGGAGAAAGAAAGAAAAAAGAAAGAAAGACAGTTTTATTGCAATCATTTTAGTAGGCCTTCGCAGAGCCGAACTTTGTTTGCCGCTTTGCCCGGCGGGCGGACTTATCAGATGAAGAACATCATTAATTGACATATTGGCTCATTAACAATGTGTTGACCCAAAGTTGCAGACATGAATTCAAAAACTTTAACACAATGAAAACACACCTATACAAATACATTGTAAATTTTACCGCCGAAAAAAGGAAACATTTAAGATAAAAAACTGTGATATTTTTCTAATTTTCAAAATATAAATTGTACGTACATGAGAACCCACAATCTATATTTTAGAGCAGAATTAAGAAGAATAAGGTTACCCCATATAACCCCCAGTTTTACTATAAAAAGTGTGTTTAAAAAGGGATAAAACCTATTTTTTCTCATTTCTTCTCTAAACTAGAACAGATTGTGGGTATTCGTTACAACCAGTTCTAACGAGTACACACAGTCTATATTGTGAGCAGAAATAAGAAAATAACCGAATTTATCATCCTAAACTTTACTTTCTGTTTGTTTTTTTTTTTTTTTTTTTTCGGTGTAATCTGCAAAAGAAATTTCAGACTTTTGGGAGCGAGAAAAGGCTGAAAATCAAAACTGAAAAAAAGAAAGAAAAGGCTGAAAATCAAAACTGAAAAAAAAGCAGAATAACAAATGAAATAAATACTGCACACCACAAATATCAGCAATTACTAAAAGAAAATGAGAAATCTAAGGATATGACAATTTCAGAATTAAAAAAAAAAAAATAAGACTTTTGGGATTGTAACAAAATTAAGAACACGCGAAATATTGATTCCACTGATTAAGGACACCTTGAAAGAGAACCAATAATTCGCAATAAACACAGTTTATGGTCAGGCTACCGAATATCTTAACCCATCAATGGCAAAGGAATCCATCCAGGTATAAAGTTTATAGTGGTCCATTTTCAATGTTTGGAGTGTTAAAACGATTTCTTTTCTTTGTGAAAAGTTTCACAAAAGTATGTAGAATAAGCAACCAGTGTAGACCTTGATCAGACACCAATGTCTGTGGTGCATTATATCGTTTACACTGCTTGCGAATGCCTCCCAAAAGGGATGGTCAAAACTTATTCGTTAAATAAATAGCTTACAGCAAATAAGACAGTAGACGACTCAGTCATAAAACATCACTAATAACATACCTATGTTAGATTATAGACCATTTTTCAGGATTTGCCTGATGGTATTTTGGGACGTTTTCCTAATTCTTTTCAAAAAGTATATTGTGGGCACTCGTAATCCACCAAAAACGATTTTCTTTTCAGATAAAAATCGTGATATTTTTCATGTTTGTGATCAAAATATACATTGTGGGTGAGCGTTACAACTGCCTCGGCAAGGCAAATCTAACGAGTACCCACAATCTGTTTTGAAGCGGAAATAAGAAAAATAATGTATACCCTGTAAACCCCAGTTTTACTATATTATTGTGGTCAAAATTATATAGACATGATTGCGTGATGTGTGCCCATTTTAACCCTTATCCTGCAGAACACGACAGCCCCAACATTTACAAACAGTGCATGTCCCGATTAATCTGATCAGGATCTACACTGTTCACTAGTACACATATTCGATCGGTTTAAGCTCTGCAAGCACGCTCTGTCTGGACAGGCTTAGACCCTCTAAGCGGTTTACCGGTACTCGTGTGTGGTTGGTTTCAGCTCTGCATGGAAGACTCATGCAGCCCATCTATTTCTTCAAGTCCTGATGGGCGGGGCCCAATTGTGCTGTGATTCTCCTCAAAATGATAAAGGAATGCGTGCAGATTCAGACTAAACAAAATAGCAGTCCGATCAAAGTTTACACGAATGATGAAAATACTAGGTGGTTGAATGGGCCGCTGATGATTGTTTGAATATTGAGATAATAATAATTATCATATAATAATCAATAATTGCTCTTCTTAACTTCTGACCTGAGCTTATGACACTTTTTCATGTTCGACTCATCTGAGCATGAAATTAATAGTGTTTATAAATGCTAAAGTTTTGTATGGGCTGAAGTTGTCTATCCTCCCATGACAAAAACTCCCCTATTCATATATTATTGATATTTTTCAACTTTTCTGATAAAAGATTGATATTTTTCACGCATCTACTGAAAACATAGATTGTGGGAACTCGTCAGAACTGCTTCATTGACGCAGTTCCAATGAGTACTATACCCGTAATCTATACACGTAGTGACGAGGTGAGCTTTTGGGATCACTTTTTGTCCGTCGTGCGTCCGTGCGTGCATGCGTAAACAATTTCTTCAAACGACATCTCCTCCTAAACCACTGATCGGATTTTGACCAAACTTCACATGAATGATCCTTAGGTCATCGCCTTTCAAAGTTGTTCACATGGTTCCGGTCCGTTGCACATCTAGGTCACAGGAGCCAAAAATATCTTTTTTTTTCACCGAAAACTTAAAAAAATCTTCTTCTCTGAAACCACAAGGCCCAGGTCTTTGATATTTGGTATGAAACTTCATCTAGTGGACCCCTACCAATATTGTTCAAATTATAGTGCTGGGGCCAAAAATGCCCCCGCTCCGGGGCCCTTTGATTTTACATGGGCTTATATAGGGAAAACCTTTAAAAATCTTCTTCTCTGAAACCACAAGGCCCAGGTCTTTGCTATTTAGTATGAAGCTTCATCTAGTGGACCCCTATCCAGATTGTTCAAATTATAGTGCTGGGGCCAAAAATGCCCTCGCCCCGGGGCCCTTCGGTTTTACATAGGATTATATATGGAAAATCTTTAAAAATCTTATTGTCTGAAACCGCAAGGCCCAGGTCTTTCATATTTGGTATGAAGCTTCATCTAGTGGACCCCTATCCAGATTGTTCAAATTATAGTGCTGGGGCCAAAAATGCCCGCGCTCTTGGGCCCTTTGGTTTTACATGGGCTTATATAGGGAAAATCTTTAAAAATCTTCTTCTCTGAAACCGCAAGGCCCAGGTCTTTGCTATTTGGTATGAAGCTTCATCTATTGGCCCCTACCAAGATTGTTCAAATTATTCAAATTGTTCAAAAATGCCCCCGCCCCAGGGCCCGTTGGTTTTACATAGGCTTATATAGGGAAAATCTTTAAAAATCTTCTTCTCTGAAACCGCAAGGCCCAGGTCTTTGATATTTGGTATGAAGCTTCATCTTGTGGACCTCTACCAAAATTGTTCAAATTATAGCCCCGGGGCCAAAAATGCCCCCCCCCCCCCCGCACTGGGGTTCTTTGGTTTTACATAGACTTATATAGGGAAAATCTTGAAAAATCTTCTTCTCTGAAACCACAAGGCCTAGGTCTTTAATATTTGGTATGAAGCTTCATCTAGTGGACCGCTACCAAGATTGTTCAAATTAAAGCTCTGAGACCAAAAATGCCCCCGCTCCGGAGCCCTTTGGTTTTACATAGTCTTGTATAGGGAAAATCTTTAAAAATCTTCTTCTGTGAAACCACAAGGCCAAGGTCTTTGATATTTGGTGTGAAATTTCAGCTGGTGGAACTCTATCAAGATTGTTCAAATTATAGCCCTGCGGCCAAAAATGCCCCCGCCCTGAGCCCCTTTGGTTTTACATAGACTTATATAGGGAAATATTTAAAAATCTTCTTCTCTGAAACTGCAAGGCCCATGTCTTTGATATTTGGTATGGAGCTTCATCTAGTGGACCTATACCAAGATTTTCAAATTGCAGTCAAGCCTGTGATAGTGGCCACCTCTATTAAGCAAGCAACCTGTCTTAAGCAAGCATGTATTTAATTCCCCAAAAAGGCAAATGCATTAAAATTTAGCTGTATTAAGCAAGCACCTGTCTTAAGCAAGCACATTTTGATCTCCCCTGAGGTGCTTGCTTAACACAGGTTGGCCTGTATAGCCCTGGGGCCACAAATGCCCCCGCCCTGGGGCCACAAATGCCCCCGCCCCGGGGCCCTTTGGTTCTATATAGACTTATAAAGAGATAATCTTTGAAAAATCATCTCTGAAACAGCAAGGCCCAGGTCTTGGATTTTTGGTGTGAAGCTTCATCTAGTTGACCACTATCAAGATTGTTTAAATTATAGCCCTGAGGCCAAAGATGCCCCCGTCCCATGGCCATTTGGTTTTACATAGGCTTATGTAGGGAATATCTTTAAAAAATCTTCTTCTCTGAAACCGCAAGGCCCAAGTCTTTGATATTTGGTGTGTAGCTTCATCTAGTGGACCTTTGCCAAGATTGTTCAAATTATAGCCTTTGTTGATATTTGGTATGAACCTTCACCTTTTGTAGACCTCCCTCAACATTATGCACATTATAGCCCTAGGGTCATTAATGGCCCTCCCCGGGGCCCAATTGTTACTCTGTGGATCAGGTGAGCGATCCAGGGCCATCATGGCCCTCTTGTGTTTTATATTAGGATCACTTTTTGTCTTCTCCTAAACCACTGATCGGATTTTGACCAAACTTCACAGGAATGATCCTAAGGTGGTCCCCTTTCAAAATTGTTCAAATGGTCCCGGTCGGTTGCACATATAGGTCACAGGAGCCAAAAATAGATTTTTTTCACCCAAAACTTAAAAAATCTTCTTCTCTGAAACCGCATGGACCAGGTCTTTGATATTTGGTATGAAGCTTCAGCTAGTGGACCCCTACCAAGATTGTTCAAATTATAGTGCTGGGGCCAAAAATGCCCCCGCCCCGGGGCCCTTTGGTTTTACATAGGCTTATATAGGGAAAATCTTGAAAAATCTTCTTCTCTGAAACCGCAAGGCCTGGGTCTTTGATATTTAATATGAAGCTTCATATAGCAGACCCCTACCAAGATTGTTCAAATTATTGTGCTGTGACCAAAATTGCCCCCGCCCCGAGCCCTTTGGTTTTACATGGGCTTATATAGGGAAAATCTTTAAAAATCTTCTTCTCTGAAACTGCAAGGCCCAGGTCTTTGCTATTTGGTATGAAGCTTCATCTAGTGGACCCCTACCAAGATTGTTCAAATTATAGTGCTGGGGCCAAAAATGCCCCCGCCCCGGGGCCCTTTGGTTTTACATAGGCTTATGTAGGGAAAATCTTTAAAAATCTTCTTCTCTGAAACTGCAAGGCCCAGGTCTTTGATATTTGGTATGAAGCTTCATCTTATGGACCTCTACCAAGATTGTTCAAATTATTGCCCTGGGGCCAAAATGTCTTTGGTTTTACATAGACTTATATAGGGAAAATCTTGAAAAGTCTTCTTCTCTGAAACCACAAGGCCTAGGTCTTTGATATTTGGTATGAAGCTTCAGCTAGTGCACTTCTACCAAGTTTGTTCAAATTATAGTCCTGAGGCCAAAAATGCCCCTGCCTCGGGCCCTTAGGTTTTACATAGACTTATATAGGGAAAATCTTTAAAAATCTTTTGTGAAACCACAAGGCCTAGGTCTTTGAATTTGGTGTGAAATTTCATCCAGTGGACCTCTATCAAGATTGTTCAAATTATAGCCCTGAGGCCAAAAATGCCCCCGCCCCGAGACCCTTTGGGTTTACAAGAACTTATATAGTGAAATCTTTAAAAATCTTCTTCTCTGAAACTGCAAGGCCCATGTCTTTGATATTTGGTATGGAGCTTCATCTAGTGGACAATTATAGCCTTTGTTGATATTTGGTATGAAGCTTCACCTTTTTAGACCTCTCTCAACATTATGCACATTATAACCTTGGGGTCAATACTGGCCCTCCCCGGGCCCACTTGTTACTCTATTGATCAGGTGAGCGATCCAGGGCCATCATTGCCCTCTTGTGTTTTATATTAGGATCACTTTTTGTCTGTCATCCGTGCGTAAACAATTTCTTCAAACGACATCTGCTCCTAAACCACTGATCAGATTTTGACCAAACTTCACAGGAATGATCCTCAGGTGGTCCCCTTTCAAAGTTGTTCAAATGGTTCCGGTACGTTGCACATGTAGGTCACAGGAGCCAAAAATAGATTTTTTTCACCGAAAACTTAAAACTTCTTCTTCTCTGAAACCGTAGAAGCCTCAGTGGCGCAGTGGTTACGCTACTCGCCTTGTAAACCAGGGGTCGCAGGATCGATCCCGGGCTTCTCCAGACTTTTGGATGAGTCTTTAAACCGAGGTCCCGTCTCCGTATGACCTTAGCTGTTGGTGGGACGTAAAACCCAAACACTCACTCTCTGAAACCGTAAGGTCCAGGTCTTTGATATTTAGTATGAAGCTTCATCTAGTGGACCCCTACCAAGATTGTTCAAATTATAGTGCTGGGGCCAAAAATGCCCCCGCCCCGGGACCCTTTGGTTTTTCATGGGCTAATATAGGGAAAAATCTTTAAAAATCTTCTTCTCTGAAACCGCAAGGCCAAGGCCTTTTATATTTGGTATGAAGCTTCATCTAGTGGACCCCTACCAAGATTGTTCAAATTATAATGCTGGGGCAAAAAAATGCCCCTGCCCCGGGGCCCTTTGGTTTTACATGAGCTTATATAGGGAAAATCTTTAAAAATCTTCTTCTCTGAAACCACAAGGCCCAGGTCTTTGATATTTGATATGAAGCTTCATCTATTGGACCCCTACCAAGATTGTTCAAATTATAGTGCTGGGGCCAAAAATGCCCACGCTCAGGGGCCCTTTGGTTTTACAAGGGCTTATATAGGGAAAATCTTTAAAAATCTTCTTCTCTGAAACTGCAAGGCCCAGGTCTTTGCTATTTGGTATGAAGCTTCATCTAGTAGACCCCTACCAAAATTGTTCAAATTATAGCCATGGGGCCAAAAATGCCCACGCCCCGGGGCCCTTTGGTTTTACATAGACTTATATAGGGAAAATCTTCAAAAATCTTCTTCTCTGAAACCACAAGGCCTAGGTCTTTGATATTTGGTATGAAGCTTCAGCTAGTGGACCTCTACCAAGATTGTTCAAATTATAGCCCTGAGACCAAAAATGTCCCCGCCTCGTGGCCCTTTGGTTTTACATAGACTTATATAGGGAAAATCTTTAAAAATCTTCTTCTATGAAACCACATGGCCTAGATCTTTGATATTTGGTGTGAAATTTCATCTAGTGGACCTCTATCAAGATTGTTCAAATTATAGCCCTGGGGCCAAAAATGCCCCCGTCCCGAGACCATTTGGTTTTACATTGACTTATATAGGAAAATCTTTAAAAATCTTCTCCTCTGAAACCGCAAGGCCCAGGTCTTTGATATTTAGTATGGAGCTTCATCTAGTGGACCCCTACCAAGATTGTTCAAATTATAGTGCTGGGGACAAAAATGCCCCCGCCCCGGGGCCCTTTGGTTTTACATGGGCTTATATAGGGAAAATCTTTAAAAATCTTCTTCTCTGAAACGGCAAGGCCCATGTCTTTGATATTTAGTATGGAGCTTCATCTAGTGGACCTCTACCAAGATTGTTCAAATTATAGCCCTTGGGCCACAAATGCCCCCGCCCCTGGGCTCTTTGGGTTTACATAGGCTTATGTAGTGATGGGGCCAAAAATGCCCCCGCCCCGGGGCCCTTTGGTTTTACATAGGCTTATATAGGGAAAATCTTTAAAAATCTTCTTCTCTGAAACCGCAAGGCCAAGGCCTTTTATATTTGGTATGAAGCTTCATCTAGTGGACCCCTACCAAGATTGTTCAAATTATAATGCTGGGGCAAAAAAATGCCCCTGCCCCGGGGCCCTTTGGTTTTACATGAGCTTATATAGGGAAAATCTTTAAAAATCTTCTTCTCTGAAACCACAAGGCCCAGGTCTTTGATATTTGATATGAAGCTTCATCTATTGGACCCCTACCAAGATTGTTCAAATTATAGTGCTGGGGCCAAAAATGCCCACGCTCAGGGGCCCTTTGGTTTTACAAGGGCTTATATAGGGAAAATCTTTAAAAATCTTCTTCTCTGAAACTGCAAGGCCCAGGTCTTTGCTATTTGGTATGAAGCTTCATCTAGTAGACCCCTACCAAAATTGTTCAAATTATAGCCATGGGGCCAAAAATGCCCACGCCCCGGGGCCCTTTGGTTTTACATAGACTTATATAGGGAAAATCTTCAAAAATCTTCTTCTCTGAAACCACAAGGCCTAGGTCTTTGATATTTGGTATGAAGCTTCAGCTAGTGGACCTCTACCAAGATTGTTCAAATTATAGCCCTGAGACCAAAAATGTCCCCGCCTCGTGGCCCTTTGGTTTTACATAGACTTATATAGGGAAAATCTTTAAAAATCTTCTTCTATGAAACCACATGGCCTAGATCTTTGATATTTGGTGTGAAATTTCATCTAGTGGACCTCTATCAAGATTGTTCAAATTATAGCCCTGGGGCCAAAAATGCCCCCGTCCCGAGACCATTTGGTTTTACATTGACTTATATAGGAAAATCTTTAAAAATCTTCTCCTCTGAAACCGCAAGGCCCAGGTCTTTGATATTTAGTATGGAGCTTCATCTAGTGGACCCCTACCAAGATTGTTCAAATTATAGTGCTGGGGACAAAAATGCCCCCGCCCCGGGGCCCTTTGGTTTTACATGGGCTTATATAGGGAAAATCTTTAAAAATCTTCTTCTCTGAAACGGCAAGGCCCATGTCTTTGATATTTAGTATGGAGCTTCATCTAGTGGACCTCTACCAAGATTGTTCAAATTATAGCCCTTGGGCCACAAATGCCCCCGCCCCTGGGCTCTTTGGGTTTACATAGGCTTATGTAGTGATGGGGCCAAAAATGCCCCCGCCCCGGGGCCCTTTGGTTTTACATAGGCTTATATAGGGAAAATCTTTAAAAATCTTCTTCTCTGAAACCGCAAGGCCAAGGCCTTTTATATTTGGTATGAAGCTTCATCTAGTGGACCCCTACCAAGATTGTTCAAATTATAATGCTGGGGCAAAAAAATGCCCCTGCCCCGGGGCCCTTTGGTTTTACATGAGCTTATATAGGGAAAATCTTTAAAAATCTTCTTCTCTGAAACCACAAGGCCCAGGTCTTTGATATTTGATATGAAGCTTCATCTATTGGACCCCTACCAAGATTGTTCAAATTATAGTGCTGGGGCCAAAAATGCCCACGCTCAGGGGCCCTTTGGTTTTACAAGGGCTTATATAGGGAAAATCTTTAAAAATCTTCTTCTCTGAAACTGCAAGGCCCAGGTCTTTGCTATTTGGTATGAAGCTTCATCTAGTAGACCCCTACCAAAATTGTTCAAATTATAGCCATGGGGCCAAAAATGCCCACGCCCCGGGGCCCTTTGGTTTTACATAGACTTATATAGGGAAAATCTTCAAAAATCTTCTTCTCTGAAACCACAAGGCCTAGGTCTTTGATATTTGGTATGAAGCTTCAGCTAGTGGACCTCTACCAAGATTGTTCAAATTATAGCCCTGAGACCAAAAATGTCCCCGCCTCGTGGCCCTTTGGTTTTACATAGACTTATATAGGGAAAATCTTTAAAAATCTTCTTCTATGAAACCACATGGCCTAGATCTTTGATATTTGGTGTGAAATTTCATCTAGTGGACCTCTATCAAGATTGTTCAAATTATAGCCCTGGGGCCAAAAATGCCCCCGTCCCGAGACCATTTGGTTTTACATTGACTTATATAGGAAAATCTTTAAAAATCTTCTCCTCTGAAACCGCAAGGCCCAGGTCTTTGATATTTAGTATGGAGCTTCATCTAGTGGACCCCTACCAAGATTGTTCAAATTATAGTGCTGGGGACAAAAATGCCCCCGCCCCGGGGCCCTTTGGTTTTACATGGGCTTATATAGGGAAAATCTTTAAAAATCTTCTTCTCTGAAACGGCAAGGCCCATGTCTTTGATATTTAGTATGGAGCTTCATCTAGTGGACCTCTACCAAGATTGTTCAAATTATAGCCCTTGGGCCACAAATGCCCCCGCCCCTGGGCTCTTTGGGTTTACATAGGCTTATGTAGTGATGGGGCCAAAAATGCCCCCGCCCCGGGGCCCTTTGGTTTTACATAGGCTTATATAGGGAAAATCTTTAAAAAATCTTTTTATCTGAAACTGCAAGGCCAAGGTCTGTGATATTTGGTGTGTTGCTTCATCTATTGGACCTTTGCCAAGATTGTTCAAATTATAGCCTTTGTTGATATTTGGTATGAAGCTTCACCTTTTTAGACCTCCCTCAATATTATGCACATTATAACCCTGGGGTCAATAATGGCCCTCCCCGGGGCCCACTTGTTACTGTATGGATCAGGTGTGCGATCCAGGGCCATCATGCCCCTTTTGTGTTTTATATTAGGATCACTTTTTTTGTCTGTCATCCGTGCGTAAACAATTTCTTCAAACGACATCTCCTCCTAAACCACTGATCGGATTTTGACCAAACTTCACAGGAATGATCTTTAGGTTGTCCCCTTTGAAACTTGTTCAAATGGTTCCGTTCCGTCGTACATCAAGGTCACAGGAGCCAAAAATAGATTTTTTCAACGGAAACTTAAAAAATCTTCTTCTCTGAAACCACAAGGCCAAGGTCTTTGATATTTGGTATCAAGCTTCATCTAGTGGACCCCTACCAAGATTGTTCAATTTATAGTGCTGGGGCCAAAAATGCCCCCGCCCCGCGGCCCTTTGGTTTTACATGGGCTTATATAGGGAAAATCTTGAAAAATCTTCTTCTCTGAAACCGCAAGGCCATGGTCTTTGATATTTGGTGTGTAGCTTCATCTAGTGAACCCCTACCAAGAATGTTCAAATTATAGTGTTGGGGCCAAAAATGCCCCCGCCCCAGGGCCCTTTGGTTTTACATGGGCTTATATAGGGAAAATCTTTAAAAATCTTCTTCTTTGATACCATAAGGCCTAGGTCTTTGATATTTGGTGTGCAATTTCATCTAGTGAATCTCTATCAAGATTGTTCAAATTATAGCCCTTGGGCCAAAAATGCCCCGGGACCTTTTGGTTTTACAAAGTCTTATATAGGGAAATCTTTCAAAAAATTTTCTTCTCCGAAACTGCAAGGCCCATGTCTTTGATATTTGGTATGGAGCTTCATCTAGTGGACCTCTACCAAGATTGTTCACATTATAGCCCCTGGGCCACGAATGCCCCAGCCCCGGGGCCCTTTGGTTTTACATAGACTTATATAGAGATAATCTTTGAAAATCTTCTTCACTGAAACAGCAAGGCCCAGGTCTTTGATATTTGGTGTGAAGCTTCATCTAGTGGACCTCTATCAAGATTGTTCAAATTATAGCCCTGAGGCCAAAAATGCCCCCGCCCCAGGGTCATTTGGTTTTACATAGGCTTATATGGGAAATATCTTTAAAAATCTTCTTCTCTGAAACCGCAAGTCCAAGGTCTTCGATATTTGGTGTGTAGCTCCATCTAGTGGACCTTTGCCAAGATTGTTCAAATTATTGTCTTTGTTGATATTTGGTATGAAGCTTCACCTTTTTAGACCACCCACAAAATTATAGCCTTGGGGTAAATAATGGCCCTCCCTGGGGCCCACTTGTTTCTCTATGGATCAGGTGAGCGATCCAGGGCCATCATCGCCCTCTTGTTGTGTGTTTGTGTGGCGGGGGTGGGGGTGCGAAGAATAAGAAACATAATGTATACCCCTGTAATCCCAAGTTTTACTATCTAAAAGTTGGGTTTAATGGGACCAAAATTATAAAGGGGTGTTTTCGTAATGCTAAATAATGTTGAAATGTTGAAATTGTTGGCATCTTAACATTTAGTAGCGGGATAAATTACATGCCCGGTTGAGTAATGCAAAAATATGTTTCAATATCACGACCCACGATTTGAGTAAATGCATGTATTTTGCGCCCTGATATGAATTTTGTCACTAAATTAAACCGAAGGCATCCCTGAACATTAACGAACAAATAATCAGTTGGTGATTATAGGATTATATCCTACGCTGGACAGGTAGAAGACGCTGGGCAGGTAGGAGATAGAGAGAATCCGATAACTGCGAAAGTGACTCTAAGGGAAATAACTTCATTTTTTTGCCAGCGGCTTATTGCGGCTTAATGCATATTTGTCTCCCATACTTATCTGACGAAGATTGTTCCAGATGATGCCATTAACACGACGACGACGTCAGGTTAGAATGGCGTGGCTCACACAACATAGGCCAAACCTGTTTCCCTTTCGTCAGTGGCTTAACGTAATGTTTCCTGACGAGTCCATGTACTTGTTGTACAGAGCTGACGGCCGTCAACGTGTGTATAGGCGTGACGGAGAGCGTTACCGTGACAATTGTTTGGTTGAACGTGATCGATTTGGAGGCGGTGGGTTGATGGTGTGGGCTGGTATATCTTATGGTCATAGAACGCCCCTGGTATTCATTGATGGATCTTCATACGGGAAAAGTTCGGCCATTTGAAATCAAGGGAAATCAAGGGAACAAACCTGTACTGACAGTTTTTCCAGGTAGCTTCCAGAATTACGCTACTTGACACCTGTTTTAAAGCAATTCGGCTATAGTCGGCAGTTTTCGATGAATATCGGTTGTGACCGTTAATCCTTGTCTCAAACAATTGACCCCTCCACAAGAATTGATTGACAGGTATTCAAGCCAATTGTTCGATCGATATTCTGCGATGCGCGCGCTGGCCGTTGCTAACCTCCATAACCTTAGACAAGCTAACCTCTAACAGCGTGTCTAACAATAGAATATCAAGGGATTGAAAACAGTGATTAAAATTTTGTGAAGAAGCCAAAGTGATTCGACAACGTGATTGGACAGTTTTCAAACCTTTCAGATGCGTAAACATTAATTTTTCTAGAGAAAAAAAAAAAAAAAACGTTATGTGCTTTGCGTTGTTTACGTTACGTTGAGCGGCGTAACATTATTACCCTGAACGTTGCGTTCCAGAGTTCTATGATGACGTCAAAGGGTTACAGCATAACAACATCATTGTAAACAACATTCTGAACTAGCCGCCATATTGGGTTGCCGGTCGCAGTTGAAGAGTTTATATGGAGTTTACATGAAGCCTTTACAGACTTTCAGATGAGTCTTTAAACCGAGATCCCATCTCCGTATGACATTAGCGGTTGGTGAGACGTAAAACTCAAACACTCACATGAAGCCTTTGGGTGTTTCTTCAAAATTTGGTGTCGGAATCGTAAGCTATGCAAGCAAGGATCATCCATGGTTATTTAATTGCATAAACATTTCCCGGTTCCCTCGGAAGATATCTGGACATTTGGCCTTGCGGCCTCATGTTCAAACAGCTTCCTCGGGATCCGCATTAACATTTGCCGGTTCCCTCGGAAGGTATTTGAACATTCGGCCTGGTGGCCTTGCACGTGATTGAAAATCCAACTCACCACCTTGTTAAGACATAAATTTCCCGCAATACGTTTTTTTTTGTGTTTTTTTTTTTTTTGTTGTTGTTTTGTTTTACGGCCCTTTCAAGATTATTTCACTTATACCGAGCCGATCGTTAATCAGAGGTGGACGAAAACTGGAGTACGCGGAGAAAAACCACCTGACCTTCGTTGCAGAGCTTGGCGTCTCACATATGACCCGAGCGCGGCTCGAACCCACAGCGGTGAGAGACCTAATGATTAAGAGTCAGTGCTCTTATCCACTAGGCCACGGAGGCCCGTAACCGCTGTACTTTGTATCGCGGGAAATTATTAATTATAATACATCAGTCATTTGCTAACATTTTTCCTGCAAAACAGCAAAACATTAACAGCACAGATCTTGATCAGCTGCCACAATCTGACATCTGATCTGGGACAGCACGAACAATACGAAGGTTACATGGCCATGCGACTTGCGAAGGTTCCGATCAAACTGCATAGAGAGAGAGAGAGAGAGAGAAGAGAGAGAGAGAGAGAGAGAGAGAGAGAGAGAGAGAGAGAGAGAGAGAGAGAGATTAATGTCACCTTTTTGTAATGTACGACTTCAATGTCCCATTAGTTAAATTGGGATAAATGTGCATCCTATCCATCCATTCTCTATGTAAGTAGGCAGAGGTGGTTTACTTTAATATTTGTTTTACGGCCTTTTCAAGACTATTTCACATGTAGGGCCGATCATTAATTAGATGCGGGCGACAACCGGAGTACCCGAAATTATCGCCTTAATGCCAGGCTGCTTATTGCCGTCGGTAGCGAGTCACATAGGTAGTCATAGTAGATTCTGCCGATTGCCGGTAGGATCGTGTGTTTGATCCCTGCCCTGGCACTCTTATTCATTAGGCAACAGGTGTCCGTGCAAAAGTTGCAATGTTTCTTCTGCTCAGCGTTTGTTGACGTTTAACATATCTGTAAAGTTGCATGAAAATATCACACACACTTAGGGCGGAAGTAAATGACAAATCGCTATTTTCAATGTTCAAAGGGCCATAACTCCAAAAATAGGAAAAAAAAAACAAGAATTATGAGTCTTGTCTTCTGCACGTTGTCTCATGGTGTTTTGTCATTTCTGTAAAATTTCATGAGACTATCCCAGATACAGTAGAACTTCGATGGCTCGAACTCCGATGGCTCGTTAACTATGGATGAGTCGAACGCGTACTTGAGTCCGCAGGGAATTCCTCCAAATACGATATAGGGGTAATTTAGGAAGATTTTCTTCATTTATCTTGCAAATGTATGCTGTGTGTACTCATTAGAATCGCCTCGATGAGGCGATTCTAATGAGTACACACAACGTACATTTATAATACAGAACACCGAAAAGATATCCCACAATTATCGTCATTATGCCTCCTGGTATGACACAAATAGTAATCCTCTATGGCTCGAACTACCGCTGTCTCGAACAGATTTTCGAGGTCCCAAAGGTATTCGAGCCATTGAAGTTCGACTGTAGTTTCAAAGTTACGTAGTGGACATGGAAACGGGGCGCACAGACAGAAAGACGGGTCGACAGACCGGGGACAAATAATGTCTTTCGATCCCATTGGGGTGAGGGGGGGGGGGGCGAGAGGATGGGATGTTGAGGCATAACCACAAATCGATATTTATTGTTTACTGACTGAAAGGAAACTGACCTATTTAGTGGCATTGAGCAAACATTAAATATCTCGTGATCCGCACCTGGGGTCTAACCGTGGTCCCATATTCTGCAATCCTGAACGCCAGTCGAATAAGATTAAGATGAATGATTATGTTTATTATGTAGAGTGTTCATTTGTCTTGAAAACGGTACCAAACGTCTTTAGCAGCAAGACCGCATTGGCTACAGCACGCAACGACGTGTGTGTGTGTGTGTGTGTGTGTGTGTGTGTGTGTGTGTGTGTGTGTGTGTGTGTGTGTGTGTGTGTGTGTGTGTGTGTGTGAATATAGGGATCAACCATGGTTTTTCATGCATTAACATTTGCCGGGTCCCGAGGAAGCTGTTTGAACATGAGGCCGCTAGGCCGAATGTTGGCAAATATCTTCCGAGGGATCCGGCAAATGTTAATGCAATGAAATAACCATGGATGATCGTTATTCTTGCATAACTTACGAATCCAACAGCAAATATGGACTAAAACGCCCAAACGCTCCATATAAATTCCATATAAACTCTTCAAATGCGACAGGCAAACCAAAATGGCGGCCAGTTCAGAATGTTGTTCACAATGACGTTGTTATGCAATGACGTCATTATAGAACCCCAAAACGCTACTTTCAGGGCGATTACGTTGCGTCGCTCAACACAACGTAAACAAAGCAAGGCCCGTCTTGTGATATCAAAAGCTCAAAATCCATATTCAAACAGCACGCGAATGACATGATTTGAACATGGTTTTTTGCTGTTTGAGCACGGCTTTCGTTCCATTTGACAATAGCTTCAAACAGCCATGCGCATAGGTATTTATGCAAGAATTCGGGTTTAACGTCGCTTTCAACAATTTTTCAGTCATATCACGACGGTGTCTGGTTGCGACAGGGAGATGAATGCTCACTTTTATAGTGCTGCCTCACTGAAGTATCATGTCCCAGACACATTACATGATACCACACCCAGTCACATTATCCTGACACTGGGTCGACCAGTCCTATAGCTCTACCCCGTAAATCTGAGTGCCAAGCGAGGAGCAGCTAGTACGATTGTTAACGACTTTGGTATGTCGCAGCCCGGGATCGAACCCTAGACCTACCGTTCCCCGGAGCGGACACTCTACCAACTGAGCTATCGGGGCCGGTACAACGACGCGTGACTTATCGGGAACTGGGTACTTTACTGTATTTTAAGCGATATAACTTTATCGCCCTGAACGTTTTCGTTATTCCGTAACTGGCGGCATTGTAAACAACATTCTGAACAAGTTGCCGGTCGCACTTTAAAGAATTTATTTGGATTTTATATGGAGTTTTTCGGGCGTTTTCGTCACAATTTCTCGTTGAAATCGTTAGTTATGCACATGTCAACAATTTGTCGGGTCCCTCGGAAGATATCTGAACAATCGGCCTATCGGCCTCATTTACAAATAGCTTCCTCGGAACACGGCAAATGTTATGCATGAAAAACCATGCGTGATCCCAATATTTGTGTTGAGATTATACGTTCCCGTCAACATAAACTTACCAAGTTTAAAAAGATATCTTCTATATGCCTTTTGACATTGAGATGCTGCCAGTTTAGATACTCGTCAGTTTTCGCCGCTTTCTGAGGATCTTTCCTGTGGTCCGGGACATTATGTTTGATGGCAATGTACCGCATGATTGCAACACTGAAGAGAAAGAAGAAGCAAGATATAGCTTACACCGACAGTACAAGTGGCTCGATTGTCTGTCCAGACTGGATCTCCTTTTTTTTTTTTTTTTTTAGTGTCCTTACTTTAAACTAACAGAGTAGACCCTTATTGTACTCTGCGTTCTGTTGTGTCTGATATGCCGGGTCTATACTATCTTTCTAACGTGTGTCCAGATAAATACAATGACGTCCCAACGCCAAGAATAGGGTCAATTCTGGTGCAATATTGTGCACTGTACTGGTTACACGCTTTTATCATATGACGTCACGTCTGAGAGTGTAATAACGCCATGAAAACAATTCAATAATCCACCATTGCATTGAATGCAAATTAGTTGGATAACCCCGTAATGTTACATGTTTTGTTTGTTTGTATTGGAGTTAAACGGCCCAGTCAACACTATTTTAAGTCCCTTTTGAGCCAGTCAGTTTACCTGTCCACACGTTTCTTCGGCAGTCTTATACGTAAGCGGTTAACCAGAACAGTGCACATTCTTTCGCTATAAACTGACAACTGCCCATGTTGAATCAGCGGAAGGGAGAAAATGACCGTAGAAAAGATTTCCTGATCAATCGTCACGAAAGAATAATGCCGACCCCGGTAGGTATCGAACCCGCGTCCTCCAGATCACCAGTCAGACGCGCATTCTACTGAGCTACTGAGGCCGGCAGTTTTACATGTACAACGTCGCGTTTAGTAATGGCGGAATATTGACAGTTTATAAAACAATCGTGAATAAAATGTGTTTTAAATGTAATATGATAAACAGAATCTTGCATTCGTGCTCGCTCATGTATTATTGAATTTATTAAACTCGAGGAAAAGGGACAAAATGCTCGGCAATTATACATGATCACTCATGTTAGATCCACTATATGTATTAGCCTGCCCATGCAGAAAACGTGTGGCTATGTAAACTGACAGGCTGGACATCACCTATACTATTTATAGACATCCATCCACAGGATTTCTTTATAGAACTGTTCGGGTTTCTTTCTTTGCGTGCGTTCGCATTGACAACTTTTTTCCTATCGCATTGTTAGAACAATTGCAATCACATCTCTTGGGGAGCGGGAGGGTGAGTGAGCTGTGAAATTGCGACTATGGCTTTTCTGTTAATTATTTTCTGTGTGTTTTGACTTAGCTCATAAACAATTTTGAAAGAGTTCCTACGCCAGGAGATGTACTAGTTAGGAGATAACTGTATTCAAAATTGTAACCTGGGGAGGTAAATCGGCGGTTTCACGGTCGGAAAATTTCGTGTTAGGTAATATGCACATCGACCTTCGATACTAAAAGTTATCATGAAGGTTCGTTTTACGATTTTTGCTCTGTTGACGTGCAAATTATTGAACAGCCTTAAACGTTTGTACGTTCGCCCAAGAAGAAAGAAAAAAAGAAAGAATGAAAGAAAGAGAAAAAAAGAAAGAAAGAATAACCAAACCATCTCTCAGCCAGGATAAAAGAGAAAGAAAACCAAACCACCTCTCTGCCAGGATAAAACCATCGTCATCTATAAGAGGAATTTTCCTCAATGGGTTCTTCTCAACAAATTTGGGCTCGTGTTGCTGACCTGAAAAGAAATATGAGAATCAGCTGTGGCAATATGATTGTAACCCTTATCCTACTGAATAAATTTATTTAGCCACACCCATTGCTGACAAGCAACCTATCCAATTACTGATACACGGTATTCGTTCAGCTCACAAACTGTGTGACATAGAGGATCTTACATGAGTGTTCATGTATTATTGAATTTATTAAACGAGTTGAGGAAAAGGGATAAAATGTGAGGCTTTGCCGAGCATTTTATCCCTTTTCCTCAACGAGTTCAATAAATTCAATAATACATGAGCACGAATGCAAGATTCTATTTATCATATGACATTTAAACGCATTTTATTCACGATTGTTTTATACAAATGTCAATATTCCGCCATTAGTAAACGCGACGTCGTTAAGGACGTCGTACATGTAACGTTACGGGACGTATCTAGATAATTTGCATATTTAATCCACTAGTGGATTATCGAAAATATTGCATGACGTTATTACACTTTCAGACGCGACGGCATATGATAAAATATTTTATAGATCCATATCAGATGGCTTCTTCAGCGGCCATCTGATCTGAGTTTACACTGTTTGAAAAGGTATGGGGTTGTCGTGTTCAGCAGGATAAGGGTTCCTATTGTCCTTAGTGGAAAGGTCATAACTAATGTTGAGAGAACGTGTGACCCTACCCCATTGCACACATATATATGTAATAGTTGCAATAAAATATGTTTATACTTAATTGTCCATAGCATCTTCTGGCCGCAACAAGACCCAGCAAGCACACATCGCTAGGGCAACATCAAATCAACGTCGGTGCAACGTCACGACGTTGCGCCGACGTAGATGTGACGTTGCATAAACGTCATGACGATACATCGACGTAGATGTGACGTCACAATTACGCCATGTACCTGCTTGGGAGAATGAATGTCTATGGGCGTGTGCATCGAGCTAACACATAGATGTGCCTTCGCATCCATCACGCTCTCAAGTCCGTGACGCGAACACTGTTGATTTGTTTGATTTGATGTTTAAAACTGTATAGGTCATTTTGGAGACGTTGCTTCCAATTCTGTGGGAATTTTACCCGACATTGACATCTCAAGCCCTGTCGCCCAATGAACCAATAGGGTTTATAAGCATGGACGATCCGACTCGCACCGCATTGTCTGGGCAGTCTTTGATCCTCTAAGCGGTTTACCAGCACTCGTGTGCGGTCGGTTTCAGCTCTGCGTGGAAGCATCATTTAGCCCATATATTTCTGCAAGCCCCGATGGGGGTGCAAATGAAAAAACAACAACTTTATATATAGAAAACCCAACTTTATATACAGTCGAATCTCGATGGCGCGAACCTCTTCGGGACCATGAAAACTTGTTCCAGAAAGCGGTAGTTCGAGCCACGGAGGGTTACTATTAGTGCCATACCAGGGGTTATAATGAAGATAATTGTGGGATATCTCTTCTGTGTTCTATATTATAAATATCTGTTCTGTGTACTCATAAGAATCGCCTCATCGAGAAGATTCTAATGAGTAAACACAGCATACATTTGCAAGATAAAAGAAGGAAATCTCCCTAAAGTATGTTTATATCGTATTTAGAGGGATTCCCTGCGGACTCAAGAACGGGTTCCGCTCATCCGTGGTAAACGGGTCATTGGGGTTCGAGCCACTGAAGTTCTACTGTAGATAAAAGTAGGGTTTCCCTGGGTATATTATATTTACCTTAGGCCACAGCCCCATTGTCACGAAGGGTTAGGTTTTGCTGAGTTTTATGCCCCACCACAAAAAGTGGCGGGGTATTATGTTATACCCTCCGAAATTTTCAGTGTCCGTCCGTCCGTAAACGCCTCATGATTTCATGTCCACTCCATAACTCTGATACTGTATGAGATTTTATTCATGAAACTTCATAGATATAATAAAAAACACCATGAGACGACTTGCAAAAGATATGAACCGTTACTCTTATTTTCCTACTTTTGGAGTTATTGCCCTTTGGACATTGACCGTAGCCATTTCTACTATTACGGAACATTGTATAAAGTGATCCCATGTACACACTTTTGCCCTTTCTATAACTTGAAAAAGGTTTCAGAGATTTTCATGGAGCCTTGCAAAAATGTAAAGCAACATAAGATGGCATATAGAACACAAGAATCATAAATCTGGCTCAACTAATACTTGAGCCCCGCCAAGCGAATTTGTGTCTTCGAGCATTCCGTCATGACAAATTTTAACTGCGCATGCCCAACCATTCAGAGGGGCCAGGGATATGGCTTTCTGTCTGAATGTTCCTCTTGATTCACTGCTTGTATGAGCGAGCAGCGAAGGTTCTGGTGAGACTGCGCGGATGCGCAGGCTCGCCTGAACCTTCGCTGCTCGCATAGGCGATAAGTTCCATAATCGCTTGACGGGGCCCACTTTATTTATGACTTTTTGACCATCGAAAATATGGGTTTCTGTGAAATACTTGTATCTCCTCTGTAAATAGATAACTGTTTTGAGATATTTCCAGTAAACTTCACACGAATGTGAAGCATCAGTAGGGGATCTGCCAAAAACAAGAACTGTAATTCCGGTATACATACTTTTGGAGCTATGGCCCTTTTAACATTGAAAATAGTCATCGCAGTCATAAATGAGCCAGCGCACGACAAAACCTACAATAAGACATGTGCGCCCACCGAAGACTCATATCAGCCTGCGCATCAATAAAGTCTAACCAGAGACTTCTCTTGCTGCATGAAGGAGCATTGAGCCCTTAGCTATCCTTAGAGTGCAGAACGTAGACTCTGATCAGACTGTGCGGATGCGCAGGCTGATCTGAGTCTTCGTTGGGCGCACATGTCTTATTGTAGGTTTTGTCATGCGCTGGCTAAAATATGTATTCATGTCAACTTTATTTGGAGAAAGACTAATGCACTCGGACTTTGTATTCATTTTTGACAATATTATGGCATATATTAGTGCAGTGATGGGGCATGATGCAGAACGGCAATAACCGTAATAAGACTTGGTGATAATGTATTACATTTAGGATGTCACAGCATGAGTGTTCATGAAGCATTGAATTTATTAACCCATTTCAGACTGGAAACCCCTAAACGGGTACCGTGGCAAACAGTGCAGGCCCAGATCATACGCCGCGGAACGCGGCGTCTGATCAGGGTCTACACTGTTGGCAGAATGTTCAGCCATTTTCCAACCTGTCACCCCTAAATTTTGAAATGTACTCCTGCTATATATAAGGAGGAAGATTCCATTTGGTTCAAAATGGGTTGAACGAGTTGAGGAAAAGGGATAAAATGCGAGGCTTTACCATGGCAGACATCTTGAATTTTTTCAATAGATATCTCCTCCCGAAACAAAGGTCGAATTGAGCTGAAACTTGATGAGGTGCATCGAGGTGACATAGAGATTCAGATTTGCTAAAATCGTTTCCTTCCGATATCCAAGATGGCCGCCATGGCTGCCATCTTGAAATTCTTCAGACGACATCTTCTCTCGATTCAAAGTACGAATTGAGCTGAAACTTGATGGGAGGCATCGGGGTGATATGGAGATTCAGATTTGCTAAAATCGTTCCGTTCCGATATCCAAGATGGTCGCCATGACGGCCGTCTTGAAATTCTTTAAGTGACATCTGGTCGAATTGAGCTGAAACCTTATGGGAGGCATCGGAGTGACATGGAGATTCAGATTTGCTGAAATCGTTCCGTTCCGATATCCAATATGGCCGCCATGGCTGCCATCTTGAAATTCTTCAAACCACATCCCCTCCTGAGCCAAAGGTCGAATTGAGATGAAACTTGATTGGAGGCATCGGAGTGACTCGGAGATTCAGATTTGCTAAAATGGTTCCGTTCGGATTTCCAATATGGCCGCCATGTAGGCCATCTTGAAATTCTTCAAACAACATCTCCTCCCGAAACTTGATAAGAGGCATCGGGGTGACATGGAGATTCAGATGTCATTTCAACTCAATGTCGGGTAAAAGTTCAACAAAATTGGAAGCAACGTGTACGTCTCCAAAATGACCTATACAGTGTTGATGGGGACGTTAAACATCCAATCAAACAAACACATGTCACATGCATCACGATAACGAGTTCGTGGAACGAATGCCCCTCTAAACCCCACTTTATATAGAGAAAACTGGTGTTTACGGGGGTATACATTATTTTTCTTATTTCTTCTTCAAGACATAGGTTGTGGGTGCTCGTAAGAACCGCCTCATTGAGGCGGTTCTAACGAGCACCAAAAACCTATGTTTGAAGTTAATTTCACAAAAGTACCACAGATTTCCATCCGAAAAGTAGCCATTTTGGAGATGAAAAAAAATGCACTTTGTCGCACGGGTGTGTTATCGTAAAGTTTCACACGGGTGTCTTTTTCTACTGATAGTTCTATATGTTACGTGAACTATATACAGGTGTCAAAGACGGGCCAACGTGGCCTTATGGTCTGGATGCTGACTCTTAACCATTTGGTCTCTCACCGCTGTGGTTCGAGCCGCGCTTTAGCCACAAGTGAGACACCACGTTCCGCAACGGAAAGTCGGATGGTTTTCTCAGGATGCCCTTGTTTTTGTCCGCCTCTGATAAATGGTCGGGTTGAAAAAGTGAAATAATCGTGAAAGGGTCGTAAACGACCAACCCTTACCCCTACCCACCAAAACAAACAACAGGTTAACGGGCCTTCTTGGCCAAGTGGATAAGAGCGCTGACTCTTAATCATTAGGTCTCTCACCGCAGTGGGTTCGAGCATCGCTCGGGTCACATGTGAGACGCAAAGCTCTGCAACGGAAGGTCATGTGGTTTTTCTCCAGGTACTTCGGTTTTCGCCCACCTCTGATTAACGATCGGCTCGATATGAGTGAAATAATCTTGAAATGGCCGTAAAACCAAAACCAAAAAAATCAAAACCAAAACAAAACAAATAAAAACATGCCAGTGTCTAAATCATGTATATGCTGTACCTTTCAACAGTTCTACAAGTTTCGGCTCAAAATCCACGCCCGTCCCTTTCAAGAAAAGATACACCGCCCTACAGGGCTCAGAATTTGTCATAATAGAACTCCAACACCATGTTTCTCTTAAGGCAAATATGGTGAAGTTTGATACCCGAATACCTGTATTGTGTATAAATGTTTTACGCGTTCTACTTAGACAAAAAAACTAGGCCAAATCTGTATTTGTCACATAACACATTACGAAAACAAACCTATGCAAATATATTGTAAATTTTACACCCAAGAAAACGAAAATTTTAAGATGAAAAATTGTGATTTTTTTTCTTATCTCTGCTCAAAATATAGATTGTGGGTACACGTTAGAACCGCCTCATCGAGGCGGTTCTAAAGAGTACCCATAATCTATATTTTAGAGCAGAAATAAGAAAAATAAATTTTACCTCTGTAAACCCCAGATTTAAACCCCAGATATACAATATATAAAAGTCGGGTTCAAGGGGGTCAAAGTTATATAGGCGTGTTTTCGTGATGCATCCAAAAATGTTCCGAGAATCAGCGGGCAATAAATATTCTTTTGTATTGCCAGTAATCAAGAGCGCGTATTGCCCGTTGTCAAATGCATATTGCTCTTCCGTAAGCATTCTCGTATGAAAGCCGATAGGGGACATTTTGACTTGTGACTTTTGAACTTGTGACTTATGACTTGCGGCGTCGGAGTTGCATGCCTAATTTTGCGACTTATGACTTTTGACTTTCGACAAATCTGACGCAGTGGAACACGGCGGTCAACGACGGTGTCGATCCAGCGATTTTGCTGCTCCTGTATTGTATTGTTTGATGAATGCCATTAAGAAGACTTGTTTATGTTTTTTACTCTGTTTTTGTTATCTTTGTATGACTTATGACTTGCGACTTATAACTTTGACTTGTGATTTATGACTTGTGACTTATCACTTTCGACTTATGACTTCTTGACTTTTTGTGCAAACCCGAAAAATATCGGGTAGCGGACAACGGCACCGACAATTCCGGTGTATATTGTTTGGAAATGCCACTTAGAAGACCCTGTTTCATGTATTATCAACTCTGTTTTAGTGACAATTTACTACCGCCTGTGTTGTTATGCCCTATTACTTTAGATTCGCGCCAAGAAATTGTCTTAAGTTGCAAGTAAAAACTCAAAAGTCATAAGTGACAAGTCATAAGTCGAAAGTCACAATTCGAAAGTGAAAAGTCATAAGTGACAAGTCAAAACTCATAAGTCAAAATTCATAATTGACAAGTCATAAGTCTTAAAAATCCACAAAATCAGAGTAAATAACCTACCATATGATCTTTTCGGTGGCATTTTTCAAACAATATAAAACAGAAGGAGAAAAATCGCTTGCCTCACCGGAATCTTAGCCGTCGTTGTCCGAAGTCGGCCGTTGCTTGAGGTATGTCAAAAGTCACAAGTAAAAACTCATAAGTCGCAAGTCGGTAGTCACAAGTCGTTAGTCACAAGTCAAAATGTCCCCTATCGGCTTCCATCTCGCTCACAGTAGAATAACTCTCAAGAGAAGAAAAATCGGCAAGTACCTTTTCGCGCGTAAAACATTGAATAAAAATATGTGAATCAGGGCATAGACATAAAGTGCAAAAGTGTATGTTACGCTGTCAAATACGACCTACCTGTATCTGTACGTCCCTGTCGACACTAGATACATGTAGGTCATTTTGAAGAGGTACTTCCGATTATATGGGGATTTTACTTGACACTAAGACGAAAATACGCCTCAAGCCATAACGCCAAAAGAAACCGCTAAGGGTTTATAACCTGGGACGATCCCACTCGCACAACGTTGCCTGGGCAGGCTTAGACCTTCTAAGCGGTTTACCAGTACTCAGTTTAGTCGGCTTCCGCTCTGCGCGTAAACGCCATGCAATCCAATCTACAGTCGAACTTCGATGGCTCGAACCCCTTTTGGACCATGAAAATTTGTTCGAGACAGTGGTAGTTCGAACCACTGCTGTATACTTCTAGAAAACATAACGGGGGTATTTTTGGACTTCTTTTCGGTGTTGTATAACATAAATTTATGCTGTGTGTACTCATTTGAATCGCCTCATTGAGGCGATTCTAATGAGTACACACAGTATACATTTGCAAGATAAAACTCGAAAATCTCCTTAATTATCCCACACTTTTACTTATGCAGAGGAATTCTCCTGGGACTCAAAAACGGGTTCGACTCAGCCATGGTAAACGAACCATCGGTGTTCGAGCCATCGAAGTTCGACTGTATTTCTTAAAGCCCCGGTAGCTACTTGTATATAGTAACGGGCCACCCCTTGATAGTAGGTCTGGATTTGATGGTGACGTTACAATGAATACTTGTTGATTCGACCTGGGTTGAGTTAAATACTAAAGGGAAGAGAACATACATGTATTACCAAGTTTCAGTTGGGTTTTCCTTTAACAATTTGATACTGAAAACTTTGGTTAACTAAAAAAAATTAATACCCCGCCGCGAAGCGGAGCGGGGATTACAGGAATGGCCTACGTCTGTCCGTCTGTCCGTCCGTCCGTCTGTCCATCCGTCCGTCTGTCTGTCCGTAACACTTTCTTGTCCGCCCAATATCTCCTGAACCCTTTGATAGATTTTCATTAAACGTTGGTCAATTATTCTTCTCAGTGAACTGATGTGCAGAACTCATAAATGAACCTGCCGACTCAAGGTCAAGGTCACAGTTGAAGGTCACGAGTTTGAAACATGGAATTTTGTGTCCGTTCCATTTCTCCTTAACCTCTGGAAGAATTTTTATTAAAATTTTGTCAAATATTATTTTAGTGAGCTGATGTGCAGAACCCATAAATGAACCATGGCAACTCAAGGTTAAGGTCACATCTGAAGGTCAAGAGTTTGAAACTTTGAATTTTGTGTCCGTTCCATATCTCCGTAAAGACCAGCCTGCTGTTGGACAAGGTCAGCTGCAGACAAGAATATTAATGGATTTTCTGACTTTCGAAGTCAAGTCTAGGTCAGTTACAACTTACGTGAATATTAGACTTTGCGAGAAAGGCTGTCCCTTTCAACCCTGGAATATGGTACAGATACTTATGCAAACAGTGTAGGTTCTGTGATATAATTCTAGGTGCCATATATACCAGTATGAACGAGCCCAACTTCAGTGATGGAAGAGTGCACTCCAGAAACTCAAGGCAGTGAATAAATCAAAGCACGGACAACACTCATGCCGATTGTCTCTGAATGCAGGCTGGTCATGAACGGGGACTTGGATTGATTCGTTGAAACTTAAGATGCTAGGAACTAATGCAAAAAAGTGTAGAACAAGAGCAGCACCGTGTTCTGTGGCGTTTGGTATTGTTTGCCGGATCCAACATTTTATTCAAGTGCAGATTTTACAGATAACACTTACATGTACCCAACACTGACAAACGACGCGGCTATGTTTGGGTTGATTTTTCGGTATTCAACCCAAAGTTGCTAATAAGAAAAGCACTTCTGTGCTAACGTCTACGTGACTATCACTGACTTGTCAGAATAACCTATTTTCTTGTAGAAAATAATCTCATTTAGATCAGGGTATTCCATAAGACTGAAGATGGTTATCCTGGAATCATAGGGTGCGCTTGACAAACAGCGTAGACCAAGATCGGACGCTGCAGAACGCGGCTTCTTATCAAAATCTTCACTATGTGTTTGGAATTTCAGAGTTAAATGAAACAGTTTAAATCTCAGCCCAAGACTATTACCCCAACCTACACCCCACAAACACCCTCAGTGCTTTGATTCTGAAACCAAACAATTGCATGATTACGCCATGCCCTTAAGCTAAAAAGGTTAAATCAATCAACCGTACATATACGTCGATCCTGTGTGCCACCTTCACACAAGTACGGATAGAAACTACATGTTCAGAATCAAACTTTTGGTGTGTAATGTAAGGCCGTGCATAGAAAAGAAGAAACTGAAATTTGTTCTCAAAAAGCATTAGGTGAGAGCGTATTGCAACATTTTTCATTAAAGGATCGTAAGCGTGCCCCTTGGTCGGGAAGCGGATTAATGTATTTTTAATAACCCGTATGTGGGACCAGGACTGGGGACGGGACAGGGAAGAAGTCTTACCTGGGTAAATGGGTGATGATCTCCCTGGCAAATCCACTGGTCTTGTCTCTTTAGGAGGCCGGGCTAGACTGAAGAGCGTGGTCTCTTCTGCATGCTTTTCTCGCTGCTTCCCGGGTACCATGAAATATCCAAGTGGATAAAACCCATCACCTTCCGGTCGGCGTTTCTGGATAGCTCACGACACAACATTCCTCCCCACTTTATCTTGAAAGCCTTGTCACCAGCTGCCAGGTTCATCTTTGAGTGGGACTGATGACCCACTGTTCCTCAAGTGAGACTGATGTCCCACTGTCACATCGGGCTTGGGCGAGACTAGAAGTCTCACAGTCTACTGTCTGGCTTGAAGGAGACGAAGAAGCCTCACCTGCAAGCTGCTGTCCTGAGTCTAGCTTGTTATTTGACAGCTTGAGCGGACAAAGATTTGCTGTGTGGCCATCTTGTTAAGTCCAACAGATTTCGAACTAGAAGTCCAGAAATCTTGACAGAACTAGAAGCTCAATGTCATTTTGTGGACTTTTACAGAAATCCACGGATAGACTGCCGTCTAGAAGACACATTTCTGGATCTGTGCAAGCTAGAAAACCAATCTTTCCTTTATTCTTAGTGGATACTTCCAAACCATCATCACAGTTGGTTAACCAGTGAACTTAAGTAATCAGTATACCTAATGGTTACCGGGTAATGCTTCATCCGTGTGCATCTTCTTGTAACAATTTGCCTTCCATCTCTGTAGTTGTCTCCTTATGGCATATCCCATCATTTTTCCTCCCTGCCAAGCTAATTGTAGTACTTGTACCTAAATGGAGCCACCCACATTTTCCGTGAACCTGACCCATTAAACATCTGGCCTGGTGCAGTAATGACAACCACCGCAGGGCGAAACTACAGCTTGTGTGTCAGATAGATACATTTTCTTTTACCTGACTCCGAGACCCAACGTCCCAATCAACACCACCTAGGCCACCCCGGAGACGCCGTCCCCAACCCTGCGTGATCCTTACCAGAGATGAAATGACATCTCAATTTCTGTCGCCCAAGGAAACCAGCATAAACTATATGCATGGACAGTCAGACTTGCACTACCCCGTCCGGGCAGGCCCGGACCCCCGAAGTAGATTACTAGTACTCATGTGCGGTATGTTGCACATGGCATCAGAGTATCTGAATTCCTTAACTGTCTGTACTTCAATGTTAAGCTTTATTGGGATAATCCCTCAACCCATTGAGCTAGCTGACCCTTGAGGCTCCCTGAACAGTAAAAACCATGTTAAACTTGAATGAGCCTTTCTCACTTTCAGAATCTTGCCTAGAAGATAGTACCCAAGATAACTGGTAAACAATTGTGTGGCTAAACAAGAGTTCTAGTTAATTCCAAATTAGGAGTAATTTACTCCAACTTTTTTCATTTCTGTCTCCCAACTTTTTTTTTAAAAGTATGGTAAAACTCCAACTTTTTCTGGAGGACTGCATTTTTACTCCAATTTTAAAAACCCTATGGAGAACCCTTCTAAAATATCATTACTGTTCATTCAAATGTGTTTTTAACGGAGGCAAAGAGAAACTGCTATTTACAAGCCTATACTCTTTCAACTCCAGCTTAAATCTTCCATTTATTCCACAGCGTCTTTCTTTAATATGGAGACAAAGAGAAACTGCTATTTATAAGCCTTTTCTCTTTCTACTCCAGCTAAAATCTATTTTGTTCATTCAGCTGTGTCTTTCTTATGGAGGCAAAAAGAAACTGCTATTTTATAAGCCTATACTCTTTCTACTCCATTTTAAACTTTCAAACGTTTGGAAGCAGTCACATATCAAAATAAAGGGACCTGTGTCATTAGGGTTTGACAAATTTTCTTTGCTGTTTTAAAAGCCTTATTTGCCATCATTATTTTGACTAGTTTTGCCTGTCATAGTTTGCACTTGTCATATTACTTGCTTTTTTCTTGCCTTGCACTTAAGTGAAAGCTTTTCCTAGTGGCTGAAAGCCTGCTTAAGAAACTTTTTTCATTATGCCATTTCAAAATTTAGTGTAGAAGTCATTAGACAACTGGTTCTTCCATCGATGATCTGAAAATATCAACGTGGATCATTTCATTTGATGTTTCATTCTTCTGTCGTTCAGATTCTTGTCCATCAATTCCGCCAGCAGTCAGTCATTGTACCCGGGATTCTGTTAGTGAGCTGACTGTTAACGGAAAACATCTTTTCTTTACCCATTGGAGTGTCTTTCCTTCCACAGCTTGGGATTTGCACTGGTGTTTTACTGTATTAAGAGCAGCTTCCATATTGAAGCATGCTTGGCTGTCTATCAGCATATCCCTAACAGAATTTTGAAATAGCCTCACGCATCCGATGCTTTTCAGGCAGGTTTCTAAATGTGGCAGTGGCAAGGGTCAGAACTCGGTCAGCTGGTCTTCATACGATCTTTCCTGTCTTGAAATGATTGCTGGAATTTCATTCTTGCTGTTTCCCAATCTATCCTCAAATCTCTTCCCAGTCCTGCAGTGATTGTGAAGAAATCCAAAGCTTTGCCCTCTAAAGACCAATTTAGGCAATTACAACATTCTCTGTCGTACCATTTAAAACCGACCTGCAGCTTTCAAACTTGTGTCTGTTTAAAAAACATCCAGCACACATTTCCATCAAATCCACGTTCTTCGGAAGCCGCCTTCGGACCACCACGCCTCTCTCTCATTGAGTGTCTAGAAGACTCCTCAGGATGTGATATGTTATCATCACTCGCTTTTTCCCACATCAGTAGCGGTATGCCATGGTGACCTTGACCTAGAAGTACTATCATTACTGTCTTGACACGCTCGACCTTGAATATGTCCTTGGTGACCTTGACATCCGGTGTCGAGCGTATGATCTTGTATGCGACCCTGACCTTGCATATCTGGAGCATGACCTTGGCTTGTCATGCTTTCTTGGTGACCTTGACCCGTCATACTTTCTTGATGGTGACCTTGGCCTGTCATGCCTTCTTGAAGAGTCAACCTGTCATGCCTTTTATGTGTCCTTGACATGTTATGCCTTCTAGATGTCCTTGATATTCCATGCCTTCTTAAAGGTGACCTTGACGCTTCACATCCTCTTGAGGGTGACTGACCTTCCTTACCCTCCTGAAGGTGACCTTGACATCTTGACCTTGAAGGTGATTTCCTCAACATGCCATCTCGAAGGCGATCTTGACCTTTCATGCCCTTTAGAAGGTGACCTTGACACTCCATGTCTTCTTGAAGGAGAGCTTAACCTTCCATGCCTCCTAGGTGACCTTGACAATTCCTGTCTTCCTGAAGGTGAGCTTGACCTTCCCTCCTAGGTGACCTTGACAATTTCTGTCTTCCTGAAGGTGAGTTGGACCTTCTATACCTTCTAGAAGGTGTCTCCAATCTTGGCTTAATAAGCCGTCTTGTGGGTGGTTTTGACCTTTAACCCCAGGAGTTTAACCTTGGTCTGGTTGGCCTTCTTGACGACGACAGCAACCTTCTTGACCCTTGATACTTCCTACCATGTGATCTTGACCATGAATGTCTTTTACGGCTATTGGAATCATTCACTGGCATGGGGACTATCTTTCTTCTTATCTTATCAAGTCCATTTTCATATCTGCTTTCGGAGTGACCAAAGACTATTTTTTCACGTGAAACTAGTTTTTCATTCTTGTCTGATGATGTCGACCAAAGCGCATGTGTCTAGAAAACTCCAAGCACTCAGGTGAACCATCTGGCTGATCAGTCACTACTTTCTGTTAATTCTTAAACTCTTCCTGAAATCCACCGCATGTCCTCTTCTGTTCCTGGGCAAGGGGATTAGAAATCCACTCCCCGTCCTCTTCTCTTCCTGGCCATGGGGATTACAAATCAACCCAATGTGCTCTGCTCTTCCTAGCCATGAGGATAAGAAATCAACTCCATGACTGCTCTACTGTTCTTGGTCATGGGGATTAGAAATCAACACCATGTCCACTACATTCTTATATCAATTCTATTCACGTGAAAGCATTTCTTCATTCATTAAGTGATGGTGTCGTCCGGCGCCTGTGTACCTAGAAGACGACAAATGGTCCATCAAGCCATCTGTCTGGTCAATAATCTTAGCCTCAATACTTGCTATCATTTATTTGTGCAAGGAGTGACAAATACAAAATTGTGTAAAGTGTAATATAAATATTTCAAGAACAAACTGCGTGTATAGAATACTCCAGAGAGTCTTTCCCAAAATATGTATCCTTTTTTTCTGGCTTTTCGACAGGCAAGACACTTTTCAATAATTTTCGCGTATAGAATACTGCGAAAACCCTAGAAAAGTCTGTCTTTTAAGTGATAAGCAGTTATTTACTAACAATTTTGAGAATATATTACTTCTAAAACGTTAGAACAATGCATTTTCAATAGATGGCTGGCTTCTTTTAAGTAATAAGCAGTTCTTTTTACATATTTTGGGTATAGAATACTCCTAAAATGTAAGAACAATGCTTTTTCAATATATGGCTTTTGCCAATACTTTTCAATACATCAGAATTGAAGAAAAGGACTATTTTCGGTTTAGAAAACTCAAGAAAACAACCCTTTCTCGTCTGCAACCAAACCAACCAACCCTTTCTTGAAAAATGCAGACAGCTATTTGTCACCAATTTTATTCAAGAAAGTACTTTGTGTATAGAATACGCCAAAGATTTTACGTAGGTTTCTTAAATTAATTCCACAATGATACAGGTTTGGGATTTCTTTTATAATAATGGTCGCGTATTAAATACAGCGAACAATCGAAGAAAAGTACAAGTAAATCTTGGTTTAGAAAACACAGAGATTACCTTTTCTTCTTTTTTGACAACCAGGTATTCCTCTGCCATTTCACGGAGAAAATCAGCCGACCAACCAGGCAAAACTAAACCCCAACTGGCAAGGGACAATTTAGAATTTTCCCAAACTGAAAATTACCCCAAGAAAAACTGGCAGAAGACAAGCAAAAATCAATCCAATTACCTAAACTTAAATTAATTTAAGACTGCCTTAAGAATTGGTTCATTCAGCTAAATGCCAAACTCACCGGTTGTCCCCAAAACTGGCTCCACGATGTTGAAAAAATAAACAGGCCAAACCAAGAAACTAAATGCCTCAGAACTTCACCTGCCTACAATTTCAACCCTTCAGGCTATCAAGAGTTGAACCCTTCACAGTTCCCCTTGTAAACAAAAGAAACCGCGTATCATGTTCACCGTTCCCCACGTCCGAAAACGTGAAGTAAATTTGAACCCTTCACAATCTCCAACGTTAAAAAAATAACGAAGTGGACCGCGTATCATGTTCACCGTCCCTCACGAATCCGAGGACAACTCGTGAAGTAGTAATACACTTCTAACGAAATGGACGGAGAATTCCCCCTTCCGTTTTATCGCGCGTCGCCAAATAGTGTATTTTTAATAGCCCGTATGCGGGACCAGGACTGGGGACGGGACAGGGAAGAAGTCTTACCTGGGTAAATGGCTGAGAATCTCCCTGGCAAATATGCTGGTCTTGTCTCTTCAAGAGGCCTATCTAGACTGAAGAGCGTGGTCTCTTCTGCATGCTTTTCTCGCTTCCCGGGTACCATGGAATATCCAAGTGGATAAAACCCATCACCTTCCGGTCGGCGTTTCTGGATAGCTCACGACACAACAGGATGATGCCACATTTGTGTGATCTATTGTCTATTGGAGCGACATCTTACTATATACAGAAGACACAAGTGGACGTCGACGTAGCGGAAGACCGACGTCAGTACGTCAAGATCGATCATCCGTCAGACGCATATGCGAATCAGATTTCCGCCGGCAGCTGCTACACTGTGCCTGTAAATAAACAAAGGGTATCAACTACCGACTAATAAGCATTGGCACTGTTCATCACCCTTATGCGATGTACGTTTGAGAGCTAGACATCCCTGTCGTGACCGAAGTTAACGCGTCGACACAGTACGGAACACTTACGCTGGTGCATGAAATACGTAAATTGGCGTCTAAGCGACTGACGTGATATGCGTTTCAGTGACAAATCGCACTTCAGCGTGAATCATGCCGATTGTCGTTTCCGGGTGTTTCGACGTATAGGTGTAAGGTATGCCGAGGCGCCGCGTGCGTAATAGAGCGTGACATATCGGGTGGAACAAGCGTAATTGTGTGGCGTGGTATTGCATGCAGTTAGCGAACGCAGCTTAGTGTCATTAAGAACATGCAAGATCATGGCAGAGACGTGAACTGAATAGCGAGACGTTACATCGATCAAGTGCTTCGGCCTCACATGGTTCCATTTATTTGTTTACGCTCAGAATCCGGGAAATCTTATCCAGCAGGATTACGAGCGGGTTCATAGTGCTGTTCTTACTCAAAAATGTCTTCAAACCAATTGGATTCATGTACTGGTCTAGCCAGCCTTTCTCCTCCGATCTCTTTCCCATAGAGTATCTTTTGGGAGAGGTATCCACCACCGACCAGACAAAAACTGTTACTTATGGACAGTTGCATTGTTAAATCTTGAATTTTAATGTTTGGTCTTGAAAACGTAAAAAGTTTCTTTCAAAAATTGTAAACATGGCATTTCACAATACCAGCGGTGTATAGACATCTGCAAACAGATCATATAATGGAATTTGAAGAACTACTTTTCTAAATTTTAAGATCTTTTTAGAAAGATTTTCTGTAAGTTTTCACAGCGTTATGATTTTCTCATAGAATCTGTCATTTCAGTGCCTTTGGCGCTTTGATGTTGTATTCTTGTTAGACTTTCAACTTGGCGCAGTGGAAAGACGGCTGACTAACAGCCCATGTAATATTCTGTAATTTATAGTTGTGGGTTCGATCCTCACTATTACATTTTTCTTTTTCCTTCTTAAAATATTATAATATACTTTTTATTGTTTAAAATATTGCAATGCCCTTTTCTTCTGCTGAGATCAGTAATTCTGTTTTATGTGCTAAGAAGAAGAGACACGAAACAATGTCACGAAGCTGTTGACGAGCAACAACAACCCGCACACGAGTACTGGTAAACCTCTTAAAGGATCTAAGCCTGCCCAGGCAAAGCGGTGCGAGTCGGCCCGTCCATGCTTATAAACCCTACTGGTTTCATTGGGCGGCAGGGCTTGAGGTGTCATTTCATCTTAATGTTGGGTAAAAGTCCCACAAAATTGGAAGCAACGTCTCCAAAATGACCTCTAAAGTGTTGACGGGGACGTTAAACCTCAAATCAAACAAAGGAACAAAACGAGCTACTACACGAACTTCTTTCACGGATTTCATTAGATTCATGCAGGTTTCCACTGACCGTTCCAAGGCGGTTCTTCTATGGCGGTTTAGTTATGTTGTTGTTTGTTACTTACTGTGTGTATCACTTGTGTCTTTTTACTTTGGATGGCCATATAGCCATTTTGTGGGAAAGTAACTGTCCTTGTGGCCTTCCTTTGTTTGGGTTTCCATTATGGTCTGGTCGCTTAATGTTTGTGTTTCTTTCCCTTTGGTGTCTTTGATGGGTGGAGTAAGTTAATTGTATCGATTACTGATCTTTGTTTTACTTCTACTTTCCAAAAAATCAACGTTTAACATTCTCACAAAGCTTTAAACGTATGTCTCATGTCTCAATGATAATGTCTGCTGATATGATTTCTTAAGACTCCATCAAGGACACAGCTGAACGCTACCGACGTCGAATATATTTAGGTCATTTTTGAGCCGGCCAGTTACTTATCAACACTTTTCCCACGTAAGCGGATAACCTGTACAGAAACTGACAACTGCCCGTCTTGAATCAGTGGCAGGGGAGAATGGCGTAGAAAAGATTTCAAGATCAATCTCCACGAAATAATGTTGCTAACACAGGCACATGTCGAACCTGCGTCGTCATTATAAAATCAGAAGAAAAACAATATAATAAAAAAAAATTGACCTATAAAACACATAAAATATAACGTTGGTTTTAAAAAAAACATCAAAGAAAAGGCAGAACTCATACACGATAAAAACTGCACCTGGCAGGAATCGAAACACGACTTGTCTATTCATTTCGTTTCTTAAACAACCCCAATGCTAACCACTTGAGCCATTTCACCTTGGATTGTACATTTCACTTTATCGGGTGTTAATTCGACTTTAATCGATACGGGAGCTTTCCACTAAATGTTTTCCATAGGCGACAATAGTAACCTTTTACCTGCTCCCACAAAAACTACGCATACAAAACTTTTCAAACCTTACTTGTTTATAGAGCCATCCTAGCTCAACAAGTTAATGAGAAAAAATCCACTTGTTGTCCGGCTCATTTTCAAGTTAAAATCAACCATGTTTGTTTATCTGCTAGAACGGAGTAAATAAAACCAACATTTTTAAAGGAGGGGTGACCATATAAAATCAGCAAAAATTTCTTTGAGCTTGCAGATATATTAATAAAACATGCATCATTTTAGTCCCTTATACCTATCATTTTCTCACATTGAAATAAAACATGGGATATATATCCAATGGAAGCAAGTCTGGTATTTAGAACGCAACTAAAAGCTCTGTCCCAAAGTGATAAAACCCGGCACCTCCCAGTATTTAGTGTAATGCTACCTATACCAAACCCTTATTTTCTTTATGTTGCATCAAAAGAATTGCGAAGTAGAAATTTAGGTCATATGTAATAATTTAGTCATGCATAATAAAAGTTCAGTCACACAGAATCTTTCAAGTTTGCGAAAAAGTTATCGCTTTCAGATTCAACAACGAAAGCCGAACAAACCATAGTTTTTGAAAAGCGCAAAAGTTTATCTCTTTCTGGAATGGAACCCAGACACTGGCTTGCATCAGTGGTTCTTCTCCAATGTCTTTGGAACAATTCAATCCTAAAATGCACAGAATTATGCCTAAATAGCACCAATACTCATTTTTATGGCTATTTTCACACCTACACCCCCTATTTAAAGTAAAAATGGCATTTTGAGGATATTTTGAGGACAAAAATGCCAAGAAAATGTTAATAAATGCCTTAATGCCATGAGGAATAGCTGAATATATCTGTCCACATCCTTTTACATGAATACAATGAAATAGAACTTATAACGGATGAGAAAAACTTATCCGGATATTGCAGCGGGCTGTTCGGAGAGACAATTTTGAAGTTTTGCTATGGTTTGAGACATAGTCCTAGTGCCATGAAACCTTACACTTATATTCCAGATGGAGTTGATTCTTTCTTGTGTTTGTGCAAATACAATTACTGCAAGTCTCCTTTCCAAACACATCAATAAGAACTGATTTACATGGCATCAAAGTACCCCCACCCCACCTCCCAAGAACATAGGTCAGAGGCAAAAATACATCAAATACATCCAGTTAGACCTAAATTAGCATTACCATCACATTTTTTACAGTATCTATGTCAAAATACATGCCATGAGGATACATTTTATGAAACAGAATTGGACAGAACCTACAAATGTGTGGAAATAGTATGTAATGACTGAAAACAGGATAGTGGTCTACTTTTGCTATAGGGAGCTTTCCACTAAATGTTTTCCATAGGCGACAATAGTAACCTTTTACCTGCTCCCACAAAAACTACACATACAAAACTTTTCAAACCTTACTTGTTTATAGAGCCATCCTAGCCCAACAAGTTAATGAGAAAAAATCCACTTGTTGTCCGGTTCATTTTCAAGTTACAGTCAACCATGTTTGTTTACCTGCTAGAACGGAGTAAATAAAACCAACATTTTTAAAGGAGGGGTGACCATATAAAATCAGCAAAAATTTCTTTGAGCTTTCAGATATATTAATAAAACATGCATCATTTTAGTCCCTTATACCTATCATTTTCTCACATTGAAATAAAACATGGGATATATATCCAATGGAAGCAAGTCTGGTATTTAGAACGCAACTAAAAGCTCTGTCCCAAAGTGATAAAACCCGGTACCTCCCAGTATTTAGTGTAATGCTACCATTCTGTCTCACCTATTGATGGTGGTAGAGTCTAAAACGTCACTTCAACTTATCCTCCGACTACAGTTTATCAGTACAACTTACTAGTGATCTGAGTCATAATCAGATTATTATTATTATTATTATTATTTTGAATTTAGTTTTACGGCCGTTTCAAGATTATTTCACTCGTATCGAGCCGATCGTTAATCAGAGGTGGACGAAAACCGGAGTAACCGGAAAAAAACCACCTGACCTTCCGTTGCAGAACTTGGCGTCTCACATGTGACCCGAGCGGTGAGAGACCTAATGTTTAAGAGTCAGCGCTCTTATCCACTAGGCCACGGAGGCCCGTTACAGAATATTATGAAATATATTGTGATATAATACTATTTGTAACAACTATAAGGTCTAAACTTAATAACTGAGAACAGCATGACAAAACATGTCAATATACATATACATGTATACGTTTATCAGGCTCTACGGGGGAAGGGGTGGAAATGAATTACTATATTGAATTTGATCTTGGTCTTTATTTCGTACTCTTTATTGAGAAAAAAAGAAATGTACGTCGTCAGTTCAAGAAAAGCATTTATCATTCATGGTTTCGAAACAAAGTTATCAATTTTTGGACGGGTGTTTTAAAAAGAAATCCGTTCTTTAGAATAGCGATGTCCGGGCGGGCGGGCGAGCGGGCGTCGGGCGGGCGTCGTCCGAGGTTTACCTTTTGGTTAACCTTTTTTCAAAGTTTTATATTACCTTTACACTTCGATGGATTGCTTTCATATTACGACTGTTGCTTCATTAATAGTACCTCTTTCATATGCAATCCATTAATGGCACCAAGGACCAAAGTTTTGTTGAAAATAAACCATTTTTCGAACTTAAGTTTATTTAAGAAGTTTTACTCTGTATTACTTCCCTTACTTCCCTTGCAAGCTTGATAGTGTAGTTGATAGAGTGTTTGACTCTGAACAAGAGGGTCCTGTGTTCAATTCCAGGTGGAGGCATGTTTTTTTTTTTCTTTCTTTCTTTCTTTTTTTCTTACTTAAAAACACATTAACGTTATTATTACTTGCAAGTTTGTAAAATTTCTTCTTTTTTTGTCAAATATATAAATTTCGTTTTGTACAATGCAAAGGCTTGATTTTTTCTTAGGGGTACTTTTTGGTTCTCTTTCAATTGCTGCAATCTGTTTAACTCTTTTAAATGAGAAATGGCTTTTGGACGGGTTTTTTGGATGGTATGCACTCTTGCATTCATGTACGCATGCATACATGCACACATGCATGCATGCTCACACTCAAGCATGCATGCACATAAACATGCATGCACACACACACACTTGCCTGCACACATGCATACCTACATGCATACTCACACTCATGCATGCATGTACATACACACATGCATGCACACACATGCTTGCATGCATACATGCATGCACTCATGCATGCATACATGCATGCACACACACATACATGCATACCCTCATGCATGCATGCACACACATACATGCATCATGCATGCATGCACACACACATGCATAAATGCACCCACTAATGCATGCATGCAAGCACACATGCATGCACACATGCACACACACATGCATGTATACACACATGCATGCACACACAGACATGCAGGCATGCATGGACACATACACGTACATGCAAGCACTCACACATGCATGCATACACTCACACATGCATACATATATGCACACATCATGCATGCACATGCACACCCATACATGCATGCACACACACACACACACACATACACACACACACACACACAAACACACACATACATGCATGCACACATGTATACATGTCACACATGCATGCATACATGGACCCATGCAATCATACACACATGCATGCATGCATGCACTCACTCACGCATGCATGCACGCACACACTCACTCAAATGTTGGGTATAACAAATTGTTATAGCAAGCAATATCTTCTTTAAGGGTCTACTTTAAGGGTCCTGAGCTCAAGGTCAAGGTCACTGTCTATTTTTAGAAAACCTGTCAGCGCTTTAGTGCTTCATATAAATGTTGTGTATGAATTGCTGCAGTCTGTTGAACTCTTTTCCAAAACAAAATGTCATTTTTTGGAAAAAAAACCCTGCATAATTGAAATTTTATTTGGTTAGCTAGGCGAGCTATGTTGCCTTCTACCAACTCTTGCTACATATGCAGGTTGCAGCTTTGGGGACGTAAAAACTGTACTGAAAAACCCGTCCACAATGCCGTTAGGCATTTTGTTTTGATTTCATAATATAGTCATGTACAGCGAGGACGATGGTGTTGTTTAGATCGAGTGAGAGAGAAGGATCACCATTATGCCACGGTCACAAATCACAATTCGAGCCCCGCCCGACTAGCTGGCGACTGATTTGGGGGTGAAATCGGGCTGTAGTCTGACCGGCGTCCCGCCGGATGTTGAGGCATCGGTGGTGGTCTGGAGGGGCCCGGTGAAATTTTAACTCGCACTTAAAATTCTCACCGAGTTCTCACCGACTTCTAGGTCGAATTAAAGTCGAGCAGAGCTCGTACCGACGTCGGGACGATGTCGATGACATCGGTTGGTATCCGGTGGTCGTATAGAGTGGTCCCCGACCAATCAGATAATCGGGCAGTAATCGGCTGACGCCCGGCCGACGCCCGACAGGTTATCAAGCGGAATCCGCTCGACGAATCCTGTTTCGGTTATCGACGCTGCACAACTGCCTATTCAAATAATTTTGCAAAGAAAATCTATGTATTGTTTTTCATATTAACGCTTGTCAGTCAATATTGTCTGTAAAAAGTATAAGCATGGGCACTAACTGTATTTAGGGAGCACCTGCTTATTCTATGACGTCCTGATAACAACTCGTGACTATAACTTGAGAGAGAATCCAAATGATTTAAGGTCAAGGTAAGCTATGTTTATTTAAAGATTTTGCACAGTAAAAGAGCAATGGAAATCGTAATTCCCTTAAACCTCATTCCGTCTCAAATCAAGAACAACAACTCTTACAGAACAATTAGTATGCTATAATTTGGATAGAAGTACTTGGAATGCCGACTGAATGACATAACAGTAGAATATATAACAAAAAATATTATCTGGTATTTCTGTCACTACTTCCCGCAACAGTCCGAATGTTACTTTAGGGCACCTACACTACTGTGTGGGGCCCTATCTTAGGAGGAAAGTAACTCCGTAAATACTGATGACAGGGTTATGGTTCTATCATGCCCCCCCCCCCCCCCCCTATCAGTGTATCAAGTTTCACTAAATTACCTATTAAACTTTAAGAGATATGCATCGGGAAGCTTAATATAGCAGAAATTAAAAAGGGAAATGTAATTACTTGTGACAGGGTTAGGGTTCTTGCACAATGCATTTCCTCTGATGGCCATCTATCAATGTATCAAGTTTCATTCAATTCCCTTTTATACTTTCAGAGATATGTTCCAGTCAAGCTTTTCATTGAAAAAATAATTAGGGAAGTAACTCCATAAATACTGGTGACAGGGTTATGGTTCCCCCCTCACGGCCCTCTTCCGGTATATTAAATCACTTAATTACCTTTAAAACTTTAAGAGATATGCACCGGGAAGCTTAATATAGCAGAAATTAAAAAGGGAAATAACTCTGTAATTACTTGTGACAGGGTTAGGGTTCTTGCACAATGCATTTCCTCTGATGGCCATCTATCAATGTATCAAGTTTCATTCAATTCCCTTTTATACTTTCAGAGATATGTTCCAGACAAGCTTTTCATTGAAAAAATAATTAGGGAAGTAACTCCATAAATACTGGTGACAGGGTTATGGTTCCCCCCTCATGGCCCTCTTTCGGTATATTAAATCACTTAATTACCTTTAATACTTTTAGAGATATGCGCCGAACAAAACTGTGACGAACGGACGGACGGATGGACAGACGTCCGGGCGGACGGACGGGCGGACAGACGGACGGTCAGACGGATGGATAAAGCGGTAACTACATGTATATGCTCTCCCTTCGGGGAGCATAAAAAATAGAAAAAAAAAAGTTTTTAACAACATCTTCTCACAGGCCAGTGACCAAATTTCAAAATAATTTCACACAAATGTTTCTTTGATGGCTCTCTACCAAAATTTTTAAAATGGTTATAATGGCCACCAGAGCTAAAAATAGAAAAAAAAAAAAAAAAAAAAAAAAACATTATGTGCAGATTCCCGGCTTTGCATGATGATGGTTATCATATAATTACTGCATTGTTTAATTTTTCTGCACATAGGCATCCCAATCTAAGGACTTTGCACTGATTTAGTGTCATCCCTGCAAAATTTAATGACACAAGAAAAGCATGTTCGGCCACCGACAAACTCCTCGCCTTCAGAAGGATGTGGACCCAGGACCACTAGCACCAGAGTCCAGTCAATTCACCACTGAGCTACAGAAAAGAGTAGTTCACCAACAAGACAGTCTTGACAATAACTCGGTCAAGTTTGAATTTGGGTCAAGTCAGGTTGTGAACACTCCAGAGACCACAGTTTTGGTCCAATCATCATAAAACTTGCTCAGAATGATCAGCTCGGTCAAGTTTGAATATGGGTCATGTTTGATCAAAACGTAGGTCAGAAGGTCAAATTATAGAAAAAACCTTGTGAACACTCTAGAGGCCACAGTTTTGGTCCAATTATCATAAATCTTGCTCAGAATGATCTTCTGGGTCAAGTTCGAATATGGGTCATGTCGAATCAAAAAGTAGATCAGGAGGTGATTTTGTCATAACTTTTGAAACGTTTGAGATAGAGCCTTCATATTTGTCATGAAGGTTCATTGGGACAAAGTCTTCCCACCCATACAAAAATTTTGACCTATGATCTTGACCTTTAACCTACTTTGTCATAACTTTTGAACCGTTTGAGATACAGCCTTCATATTTGGCACGTAGGTAGCTTGTGACAAGGGCTTCCTATTAAAACAAAAATGACCCGTGACTTTGATCTTGCCATGTGACCTACTTTATCATAACTTTTGAACCATTTGAGATAGAGCCTTCATATTCGGCAATTATGTTCCTTCCGACAAGGTCTGCCCATCCATACAAAAATTTAAACCTAAGTCCTTGACCTTTGACCTACTTTGTCATAACGTTTGAATCATTTAGGATATAGCATTCACATTTGGCATTTGTGACACGGGCTTCCTACTAATACAAAAATGACCAGTGGCCTTGACCTTGACATGTGACCTACTTTATCATAACTTTTGAACCTTTTGAGATAGAGCCTTCATATTGGCATGTATGTTCCTTGTGACAATGACTTCCCACCCATACAAACATTTTGACCTGTGATCTTGACCGTTGACCTACTTTGCCATAACTTTTGAACCATTTAAGATAGAGCCTTCATATTTTGGATATGGGTTCCTTGTGACAAGGGCTTCCAACTCATGCAAACATTTTGACCTGTGACCTTGACCTGTGACCAACTAACTTTTCAACCGTTTGAGATAAATCCTTCATATTTTGCATGTATGTTTCTTGAGACAAGGGCTTCCGTATCATACAGAATTTTTTACCCATGACCTTGACATTTGACCTACTTAATCATACCTTTTGAAGAATTTGAAATAAAGCCTTCATCTTTAGCATGTGAATTCCTTGTGACAAGGGCTTTGACCTACTTTATCATAACTTTTGATCCATTTGAGATAGAGCCTTCATATTCGGCATGTATGTTCCTTCTGACAAGGCACCTTTTTCTACAGTGTGGATCAGGTGAGCGACTCAGGGCCCTCTTGTTCCTATTTACGCTCCCAGGTATAGGTTGTGGGTGCTCGTTAGAACCGCCTCGTAGGAGAGGCGGTTCTAACGAGTACCCACAACCTATGACTTGGAGCAAAAATAAGAAAAATAATGTATACCCCCGTAAACCCCAGTTTTCTCTATATAAATTGGGTTTAGGGGAATGTTCATTTCATGGCCTTGTTCACATGATGGGGTGTAAAACGGTGGCATATGCATAAATAGTCACAGCATGTCATAACATATACACCCCCTATATCCCCCATTCAACCAAACAGCCGACCACGGAGATCAGATGCAACTTAACACGTCACGTTCAGTGACGGAGACGGGTAAGAGGACGACTTTTTTCTCATTTTGTTACCATTTAGAAAATGATCTATGAGCTGAAAGTTTTGGAAAAAGAAAAGCGTACTTTACTGCTATTTTGACCGTTCTCGTTCTATTAAAAACAACTTCTACTGCCTGAAAATTATACATTTAAACCGGAAATCGCTCGTGTGGAACACCGAACCCATTTTCAATCGCAGATATCTTGGCTTCTGCTCTGTCGAATTACATCGTGGATGTGTCTGTATATACATGTGCAATAAACATTCCTGGTCACGTAATAACAAAAGATATTATTCAAATAAAACACGTTTTCCCACAATATTGCCTCAAACACATCTGGGGTCGGATTTTATGGATGCAACCGACTTCGGTGTGTATTTTTACAGGAAGCGACCGACTACGGAGATCATTCGTCGAAAACTTCGGAATATGCGACAGAAAATGATGCAACCGATTTTTGTGAAATAAGATGCCAGGCAATATGGAATAAAGAAACCTTACGCCAAAGCGATGTAATGCAGTGTTGTGTGCCCGGCCAGGTTACCTTATCTGTTATTAGGAAAATCAGTCGCTAGCAGTTCCATTTTCTTTTGAGATGGACAGTTGATGTTTTCTTGGACCCTTGGCAAGGCATTCCCAACGAAATCACTTGTGTGCCAAACAATGACACCATTCTCTCTGCGCAAATTGCTTGGCTCTTTTGGTTAGTATATGGCTCTGGAATTGCTGGTAAGACCTTGGACACGCGCATTGCTGATTCAATCTTTGTCGACGGAACACTAGTAGGAAATGCTGTACTCTCGGTCAATAATGTTTATGTGGGTCGATTATCTAAGAGCGTAGTGTAGCTGGAAAACTGGTCACCAAAGTGTCTTAGACCACAGACCCTGATCAGACGCCGTGTTCGTAGTGTTCTGGTCTGGGTCTACCCCTTTTGCCAAACCCAATATAAAATCCGAGTCCAAATTCTATAGATAAATCCTCTTACGCAACACTGACCACCGACCTCAGCGATAAGAATAGCACGGTTGCTTTTACAACCTGGTCTTCGAACAAGTCAATGTTATTCACGTTGACACCGACAACGAAAAGCCACTGTGCTTAGTAACTTTGGGTCGACTGACAAACAATCAACCGAAATCCATCAATTCGCCTTTTTTCTTTCACCAAACCAGTTTTTCTTTCTTCCTTTTTAAACAGGCTCAACACAGGAGAAAAGGTTTATAGTATTGTCAGGTTTATTATTATTATTTTAAATATGCATATGTGTCAGTATGAGTTGGTAGAAACAAGTCTCTTCCTCTTGGTCTAAGTTGCATGCCTTGCGACCACCTAAGGTTTTAGCGAGATATTTCTTATTTGCTGTTTTCTTTGTAACAAATATCTTTAACTCCCCTGACCCTAGGTTGTGAGCAAGTTTACATGCAAGTTTATAATCTCCAGTCGTCGTCGTCGTCCGTCACGAAAAACCCTTTGAAATTCTTTTGGATCAAATGTCCGATGACCATGAAAATTGGTATGCAGCATTGGGAACTTAAGCCATAAGAAATCAGATAGAATGTTGTACCTTTTCTATTGCAAGGTGACCTTTTGGTACCGGGAATGCTAAAATATTTCCAACCTTCTAAGGCTTCTTGCCTAATCCAACAACATTCATTTAGGAAAAGGCACAGTTATTAATGACGGGACAAAAATCTTGGACAAAGGGGGACAGGTAGAAAAATTTATTCTGGACTTCGAGAAGGCTTTTGACCCCCCCCCCCCCCCCCCCCAACACATGAACTACTTAAATCTAAGTTATTTGGTTATGAAATTTATGGGAAGACTCTCGGATGGATAGATTCCTTTCTTTGCTAATGTTGTTAATGGTGAATCTTCGGAGTGGGTTCGAGTTTTGTCTGGAGTCCCACACACAAGGGACTGTTCTTGGTCCACTGTTGTTCTTCCTGTACACCAATGGTATTTCCAGTGACATTGACCCATGAATAAGACGGCTGTGTTCGCTATCGGGAAATTAGAGATACAGATGACTCGTTGAAACTTCAGAAAGATATTATATAGATTAGGATATTGGGCAGGAAAATAGGGCATGAGATTGCAGTCCGTTAAATGCAATATTATGCAGATTGCTAGGAAGAGAACTAATAAAATTGAGGCTTCTTACACCTTGGAGGGAGCGGTCCTCGAGAATGTGGACTCCATTAAATACCTTGGTGTGACAATCACACACAACTTGAGGTGGAATACACATATTAGCAACATGTGTACTAATTTTCACCTATAGAACCTATTCCATGAAGTTTGAATATAATCGGCCCAAACATTAAGAAAATTTATCATTCAAAGCAAATTGTTGACGCGACACGACACACATTGATCGATCAAAATAGCTCGCCTGATAGCACTTTGTCTAATGCGAGCTTGAAAGGTGAACTTCATTCTGAGTTAGGCAAACAGAGGCGCCACATTCTACTCTGTTTGCTTTAAGAACTTGACTGAAAACAGTCACAGAGTCAAAATAGAAATATCGATGAACAGTCTCCAAATAAGTCTGCAAAATGTCTTGACTTCTATTTCTCCAAAACCGGTGGATACACAAACAATGACGAGATCCAACTGAAAGCATGTGATTAGCAACTGATATATTGCTTAGTAGGATCCTCTGTAATCTACTATCCGCCTGCAATCACTGTCATTATTCAAGTTTCATTACAAATTAGTGGAAGCAACGTCTTGATTGGCATAAGGACGTAAATTCGATGTTTGTTCAACATTCTACAGCAATATTAGTTGATTTTTTTATTTCACTAAAGTCGCTTGCATCATTTTCTGTCGCCTAGTCCGAAGTCGGTTGCATCATTTAGGACGAAAGATCTCCGAAGTCGGTTGCTCCCTCTAAAATACACACCGAAGTCGGTTGCATCCATAAAATCCGACCCCACATGTGTTTGAGGCAATACTGTGGGAAAAAGTATTTGATTTGAATAATAGTTTTTGTTATTACGTGACCAGGAATGTTTATTCCATACACAGACACATCCACGATGTAATTCGACAGAGCAGAAGCCAAGATATCTGCGATTGAACCTGGGTTTGCTATTCCTCAAGGTTTAGGTGTATAATTTTCAGGCAGTAGGAGCTGTCGAAATAGCAGTAATGTACGCTTTTCTTCTTCCAAAACTTTCAGCCTAAATAGGAACAAAATGAGAAAAAATAGTACTCTAACCTGTCTCCATCACTGCACGTGACGTGTTAAGTTGCATCTGATCTCCGTAGTCGGCTGTTTGATTGTATGGTGGATACAGGGGGTGATATACAGATGTCAAAAAAACGATAGGTCATCCCTGCCTACCCCTGTCCCCATTTCTTGTCTGTGTCTGCGTAATAAAAAAAAACATTACACTATTTGCATCTATTCAATTAAGAAATGAAATTTATTTTTCTGCAGTTCATGGAAGTATGAACGCAGTGGGTCGCGTGCAAAGCAAATGAACCCTTCGGGGTTCATGTACACTTTGCTAGCGGCCCGCTGTCGTTCATACTTTCATGAAAAGCAGAAAAAATAAGTTTATTCTTTATATTTACATTATTTGCCCCTCATCAGTGGGCGAAAAAATGCTTATAGGGCAAACTTTTAAAGCTTAAAAACATTTACACGCTGTTTGTTTTTTTTTTCTACTAAGAGCGGAGCAGCGTTGACGTCATCAACACCCGTAGAGAACAATGGTTTAGAATGACGTCACTTGACGTCACTGAAAATCATGTGATTCGATGCGTTCATGAAAGTATGAACTGCATTGTTTTCTATAGGTTTACATTAGACTTTACACTGGAACTGTAAATATTAAACTATGAAACCCATTCGGGGCTTGAAGACATAGATGGGCTGCATGCTGCTTCCACCCAGAGCTGAAACCGGTCGCAAACGAATACTGGTAAACCGCTTAGAGGATCTAAGCCTGTCCAGGCAAAGTGGTGCGAGTCGGACCGTCCATACTTATTAACCCTATTGGTTCCATTGGGCGACAGGGCTTGAGATGTGATTTCATCTCAATGCCGGGTAATTGGAATGAACGTCTCCAAAATGACCTTTACAGTGTTGACCGGGACGGTAAGCCTCAAACAAATAAACAAAACCATTGAACGTTGAAAAGGCGCACGACAAAATGCTACAAAGGGGACCAATGCGACTTAAGAAGTCTCAGATCAGCCAGCGCACGCACATGCGCAGGTTGATGGCTGATCAGTCTTCTCTAGTCGTATATGTATGCTATAGTCAACCCATTGTAGGCGGTAAACATAAATACTCTGGTTTAACCCATTGTAGGCGGTAAGCCCCTAAATGGGTAGGCCCCTACCTTGGCAAACAGTGCTTCCCAGATCAGAACGCACATGCGCAGGTTGATGGCTGATCAGTCTTCTCTAGTCGTTTATGCATGCTATAGTCAAAAACCCTGGTTTAACCCATTGTAGGCGGTAAGCCATTACGCAAACACGCCTATACAAATACATTGCCACCTTTATCGCCGAAAAAATGCAAATTTTATGATGAAAAATTGTGATATTTTTCTTATTTCTGCTCAAAATATAGATTATGGGCACTCGTTAGAACCGCCTCATCGAGGCGGTTCTAACGAGTACCCAAAATCTATATTTTAGAGCAGAAATAAGAAAAATAAGGTATACCCCCGGAAATCCCAGTTTTACTATATAAAAGTGGGGTTCAAGGGGGTCAAAATTATATAGGCGTGTTTTCGTGATGCCCTAAATGGATACCTTGGCAAACAGTGTCGTATATGTATGCTATAGTCAACCCATTGTAGGCGGTAAACATAAAGACTGGTTTAACCCATTGTAGGCGGTAAGCCCCTAAATGTGTAGGCCCCTACCTTGGCAAACAGTGCTTCCCAGATCAGAACGCGGCGTCTGATCAGGGTCTACACTATTTGCTAACAGAGAATAAAAAATCGAAAAATAGGCCTACCACCCTTTACATGATAAATGGACTTACAACTATATAGCAATGGGTTAACTGACACAAAATGCATCCCGAATTCAATGGACCGTAGTGTGTAAGCTTGACACACGAGTGCATACAAATACATACCGCCGATTGTCACTACGTTGCAAATAATTGCTAAACTAGTAAGTAGCCATTCAATAATCTTTCTTTTACCGTGTCCATCATATTTATGGTCCATGCTGTATAACTTTTCTATTCTATTCTATTCTGTTCTGTTATATTCTACCATATCCTCGCACAGACCTCCGCAGCTAAGAGCGTAAATCATCTTTGAGCCTCGCACGGGACACGCGACACGGAAGGTCAGGGTTTTCGCCCACTTCTTTGGGACGGAGATGTCATTCCATCTCAGTGTCGGGCAAAAGACCCATAACATCGGAAGCAACGTCTCCAAAAGTACCTAAATAATGTTGACGGGGTTTGTCATTATTTTTATTTATTTTCTGTTGTTTATTTATTTATTTTACGACCCTTTCAAGATTATTTTACTCATATTGAGCCGATCGTCAATCAAAGGTGGGCGAAAACCGGAGTACCCGGAGAAAAACCACCTGACCTTCCGTTGCAGAACTTGGCGTCTCACATGTGACCCGAGTCAGGCTCGAACGACAGCGTTGAAAGACTTAGTGATTAGGAGTCGGCGCTCTTAAGCACTAGGCCAAGGATTTGGAGTCCGATCATAGGGAAAAAAGATCCAATCGCATCTAGGCGAAAAACTTATGCTTAGGCGAGCATGCGCATTAGCCCGGTCTCGCCAGAGCCTTTGCTGCTCTCAGGCATGTAGTGGAGACAAGTGACTAACACTATTACATCGAAACTTCGAACACGGATATCTCGTTTACCTTTGTTCTAGAGTCCCCAGAGAATTCAGCCAATCCCCCCCCCCCGCCCCAACATCCATATATTTTGGGAACATTCTTTGATTTGATCGATGAAAGTTATGTTGTGTGTACTCATTAGAATCGCCTTAATGAGGCGATTCTAATGAGTACACACAACATACAATTATTTTATAGAAGCTCGTAAAGTAGCCCCCGCCCATCATGGCTTGAAGAAACAGATGGGTTGCATGGTGCTTCCACGCAGAGCTGATACCTACCCGCACACGAGTACTGGTAAACCGCTTAGAGGATCTAAGCCTGCCCAGGCAATGCGGTGCGAGTTGGCCCGTCCATGCTTATAGACCCTATTGGTTTCATTGGGAGGCAGGGCTTGAGATGTCATGTTATCTCAATGTCGGGTAAAAGTCCCACAAAATTGGATACAACGTCTCGAAAATGACTTTTACAGTGTTGACGGGGGCGTTAAACTTCAAATCATACAAACATAAGCTCGCAAAGATATTAAAGTGATCCCAATTAGTAGGCCATTACCCTTCATGACCCGATACTATGATTAAACCTCAGTAGATCGAACAAACTCTATTTCGAACATATTTTCATTGTCCCAAAGGTATTTGAGTTATCGAAGTTCGACTGTACTTGGCTACACATGCGCATTTGAAGAACGCAAAATGTAAATGTTAAGTTTTTTTTTTTTTTTTTGTTCATCCATATATTCCATTTAGTAAAGGAATAGTACGGGCTTCCGTGGCCTAGTGGATAAGAGCGCTGACTCTTAATCATTAGGTCTCTCACCGCTGTGGGTTCGAGCCTGGCTCGCGTCACATGTGAGACGCCAAGTTCTGCAACGGTAGGGCGGGTAATTTTTCTCCGGGTAATCAAGTTTTCGCCCACATCTGATTAATGACCGGCTCGAACTGAGTGAAATAACCTTTAAAAGGCCGTAAAACCAAAACAAAACAACAACAACAAAAATAAATAATAAAATAAAATAAATAAATAAATAAATAAATAAAGTAAAGGAATTAGTATCCAAAACCATTTAAATGGGATTGTTAACGGCCATAACTCCACCAAATGTTAACGCATGTTGCTCATTAAAAATCCCTAACCACTCACACCCAATGCAATGTATGTACAAAGTTTGAAGAAAACACAAGTTATCAATTAGAAACGCCCAAAAACCACATATTTGGAACTGACAAGTAGCTCTGTCAATTGTTAACGGATTTTGCCCATCAACAATCTCATACCACTCATCCCAGGTAATAAAAGAAAAAACGTGAACAACTACTCAAGTTATCGATCGGAAATGGTGCGGACGGGCGGACAGACACTCGACACTGTCGTGTGGTGGGGTATAAAAAGGGGGAAGAATCAGAATCATCGACATAACAACATACATAAATTAACTTTTTAATAGTATTTATATTGTATCCCATTCGTTTGTAACGTTTGATAATTTTCTGAAATTGTTCCAAAAGTTAGGTATATATATATATATATATATATATATATATATATATATATATATATATATATATATATATATATATATATATATATATATATATATATATATATATATAATTGTCGCCAAAACACTCAGGCTGTTACACCCCATGCAGCAAAAGTCTTTGCAATCCAAATTAAGTTTAGAAATTAATTTATTGTGTAGGCAATAAAACTTAGAAAATGCTTTCCAAAGTTTATTATATCGATATCCCTTGCGCAGTAGTTTAGCATTACGAGTGTTAAAATCAGCGACATGACTTGGCAGTCTTGCAAAACTAATAAATTACGAAATATAAACACCGTAAGATGGCGAACGTACTCTTAAGTTCTGCTTCGATGGAGCAAATAAACTTTTCAAGTAGAATTATCAACATGAGGTTGTACTCTTTTCGTAATTAATATATAAATCTTTCAGAAATGAAGCTAAAAAAATGCGACCAGAACCGGACTCGAACCGGCAAGTACTCTACCGACGGAGCTACCGAGCGCCGATGACGTTTCTTCAACTTCGAAGTTTTACTGCATCATCACGATAACAAGTCCGTGAAACGAAGACCCCCCTAAACACCATTTTGTATACGTAAATTGTAGGGAGTGCTGTGCCCTGGTTCAAATATTATTTTCTGAGATAAATTGTATGTATTTACACATAGAAAAATAATCATCACGAAACTACGCCTATATAATTTTGAACCCTTGAACCCCACTTTTATATAATAAAACTGGGTTTTACAGAGGCAAACCTTGTTTCTTATTTCTACTCTGTATATAGATTGTGGGTACTCGTTACAAAGTATTTATTTTGAGCAATAGAAAATTTCACAATTTTTCATCTTAAAATTTTCTCTTTTTCGGCAATAAAATTTACTGTGTAGTTGTTTTGTTTTGTTTGTTTTGTTTGATTTGAGGTGTAGTGTACAGGCATGTTTTGTAATGTGTTGTCAGGGTTGCAAATCAAAATATATTTTAATGCTAAACAGTATTCAACAAAGTTTCGATTAATAGGCATCAATTAATACATGCATAGAATTTAAGAGTTGACACGCGCTGTGTGTATATTCAAACTAATCGTATATTCAAACTAAGCCTTAATTGTTGACATGATATCGACAAACTTATGTTAGGTAATCTTTAGACAAACGTTCTCTGTAGTTAATGGAGTTAACGCTTTCCCTTTCACCCCTAAGCTTCTGTTAATTAGAACTGAGCCAACCCCGCCCCCCCCCCCAAAAAAAAAAAGAAAGAAAAAGGGTTGAGCACAATTCAAGTCTTTCTATTATAACGAAATATATCCATATAACGCACAATGAAGACTCTGATCAGATTGTGCAGATGCCAGGAGGTTGGTCTGGAGTTTGTCATATAATCTTATTCGCTAGTTATCAAGTATCCTATTTTCTTCTCCAAGATATATCTCTTCCAGCGGTCCTAACGAGTACCCACAATCGATGTTTTGGAGCAAGAATTAACACACTCGCGCGTCAACGTGCATTTTTTTCATATCTCCAAAATAGCTATTTTTCAGATGAAAATCCGTGATAATTTTCTTATTTATACTGCAAACATAGGTTATGGGTGTTCGTTAGAACCGCTTCAATGAGCGCAAAATAGTGTATACCCCGTAAACCCAAGTTTTCCCCTATACAAAGTGGGGTTTATGGGGTGTTCATTTCACGGACTTGTTAACCTAATGTATGTTTTTACTTTTTTTTTAGGTAAATACCAAAATATAATTTCATCGATTGTATTGAAAACATAAAACTTTTCACTCGTGCAAAAAAAAAAAAAAAAGAAACCTTTCTAATGAGTGCGTTGAAAACGTCATAGTTTTCACGAGTGTTTCAGATATGCAAATATTTCACTGCTAATAGTGATTAACCCATTTCAGACTGGAAATCCCTAAACGGGTACCGTGGCAAACAGTGCAGGCCCAGATCAGTCGGCCCAGATCAGACTGATCTGGGCCTACACTGTTTTACAAAAATTCAACCATTTTCCAAATAGGTTTTGAAGAAAATACAACCTGCCACCCCTAAATTTTGAAATGGACTGCTGCTATAGGAGGAAGATTCCACTTGGTACAAAAAGGGTTCAGTGATGTTATGCCAGTATGGGTTCAACGGATTAAAAACCGATTAGTTGTCAAATGAAATGATTAAAAATGAAACAGTTTGCTTACTGTGTTCCCCTTTATCGCTTAACGAGGCCAACAGAGCTTTTGTTTGTATTGGAATTTAGCGGTCCAGTCAACACTATTTTAGGTCATTTTTGAGCCGGTCAGTTTACCTATCCACTCTTTTCCTTGACAGGCTTATACGTAAGCGGTTAACCAGTTCATTGCACATGCTTTCGCTCTCTGACGTGCGGCTTAAAATAGCCGTTTCCCATCACGTAAAGCAAGTCCTTGAAGAACCCCTCAAAAACACGCTCTGTATTAACAGGGGCATACATTAGTTTGCTCTTTCTGGTCCAAGACATAGATTGTGGGTACTCGTTAGAGCAGTCTCAATGATGGGTTTCAAACAGACCAGTGAAAGGCACGCGGAAATCAGCAGTGCAAAGCAACTGTACTTAGTAGCGTTTGTCAATCCGTCTCAAAACTATCAAAACTTTTACATTGAGTCAACTACGTTCTACTTAACACACATTGATCAAGGCCAAGTTGTTCAAAGCAGCGTCAGTTAACCTTTTTGTACCAAATGGAATCTTCCACATTATATACAGCAGGACTCCATTTCAAAATTTAGGGGTGTCAGGTTGTGTTTTCATCAAAATCTATTTGGAAAATGACTGAACTTTAAGCAAACAGTGCAGGCCCTGATCAGACGCCGCGTTCTGTGGCATCTGATCTGGGCCTGCACTGTTTGCCAAGGTACCCCTTTAGGTGTTTCTGGTATACTGAATGGGTTAATGAACTCGTTAATGGTCAAAACGTTAACTATTCTATAGGTACCTAATACTTTTGTATTTCTATTGGAAAATGTGAGGAGCTTTTTTGCAAATTTGATGCAAACCCTATTCGCACTTTTTTTTCTGCTGTACAAAATGATAAAAAAATTAACGACTCGTTAACTAACGACTTCGCAAAAAAAAAAATAAATAAATAAATAAATAAAATGAAATAAAATAAATAAATAAAAGTGGCATTAGGTTATTTTATAAATGCGGCATAAAACAAACACTTTCCCTTAAAATACTATAATATTTGAAAAGCAATTTAATCCGTATTATATATGGACCAATAAATCATCATATTTAGTTAAAACAAATTTGCCACTGTAATACCCTTAAGCAATTGTCTGAGACAAGGATTAACGGTCACAACCGATATTCATCGAAAACTGCCGACTATAGCCGAATTGCTTTAAAACAGGTGTCAAGTAGCGTAATTCTGGAAGCTACCTGGAAAAACTGCCAGTACAGTTTCGTTCCCTTGATTTCCCTTGGTTTCATATGGCCGAACTTTTCCCGTATGGAGAAAACTTGAGTTTACGGGGGTTACATTATTTTTCTTATTTCTACTCCAAGACATAAGTTGTGGGTACTCGTTAGAACCGCCTCAATGAGGCGGTTCTAACGAGCACCCACAACCTACGTTTGCAGTATAAATAAGAAAAATATCACGGATTTTCATTAGAAAAGTAGCCATTTTGGAGATGAGAAAAATGCACTATGTCGTACGGATATGTTATCGTAATGCTGTTGATAAAGTACGGGGAGCCCCGGTTCCTTTACAGGCTCCACAACTGCCCTTAACACCGGCTGTTGCTAATAAATACTACAATTTTCGATAAAATGCGACCAGAAACGGACTCGAACCGACGACCCCATGCTTAATCCTGATTTATTCAGAGAATTTTATGACCAAGCATGCTATTTTTATCGAAATTAGACAGTGCAGTGTCAGACTGGAATGTTCCTCTTGATAAAGCTTTATACACGTAGCGTTAATCAGTTATAGTGCTTTTACACCAAGCCGAATGCGCTTGCGAATGAACCGAGAATGCACCAAGCCGAATGCGCTTGCGAATGAACCGAGAATGCCATTCTCCACCAATTCGTAATCATCGTAACGTAATCGCCAAATATTGGTAAGAGTTCGAAGGCATTCGCCGACTTTTTTGGGGCGTTACGAATGTTAGAAACATGCTCCTAATATTCGCAAGAAAAGTGTATTCTTCTTGTTTTCGCCAAAAAATCATAAGCATTCGGAAGCCATTCTTATTGGTGGCAAGGCATTTGCATTGATTGTAAGACATTTGCAAGAATTCCTGGAGGTTTTCCCGACGAATACTTTGTAAAATGTTAACGAGGGGGAGGAATGGGGGACTCGGAGGCATCTGACTGACCATCAGACGCCTCATCCCGCTGGGGCTCTGTGTTTTCGGGCCTTGACTTCTTGGTAGCCTTGGCAGACTTGCCCTTACTTTCACTCGCTTTCATGTTTGAATCCGCGGGCGTGTTAGTCTGGTCATCACTATCATCGGACGCAGGGTCCTTGTGGTCAGCAAGGGGCTGACTGGTCTTTGCTTTGATTCATAAGAAATTCTTAAAAATTGGTAACGATTCTTAACATTTTCGCAAACATTCACAAGGTTTTACTTTTTCTTAGATTTTCTTCTGACCAATCATTTTTTATCAAATTCGTCAGTTTTGCCGCGAATTTCAAATTTGTCATTTTATTCATATTCTTTCACATTCGTTAGCGCATTCGCCTTGGTGTAAAAGCACCATTAGTGAAATAAACACCCCACCGAGCTTTACAGGTGGTATACATTATTTTCCATCACGTGAACAAGTCCGTGAAACGAAGACCCCCCTACACCCCACTTTATATAGAGAAAAATGGGGTGTAGGGGGGGTATACATTATTTTTCTTATTTTTGCTCCAAGACATAGGTTGTGGGTACTCGTTAGAACCGCCTCAATGAGGCGGTTCTAACGAGCACCCACAACCTATGTTTGCCGTATTTATAAGAAAAATATCAAGGAATTTCATCAGAAAATGGCCATTTTGGAGATGTGAAAAAATTCACTATGTCGCACGGGTGTGTTATCGTAATGCTTAATTTCTTTAAAAAATATTGTGGGTATTCGTTTCAACAGCCTTATCAATACAGTTCAACTGAGCACCCACAAACGAGTCTCTGTGCCCGTATCACGAAAACACGCCTATATAACTTTGACCCCCTTGAACCCCCCTTTTATATACAGTCGAACTTCGATGGCTCGAACCCCTTTGGGACCATGAAAATTTGTTCGAGGCAGCGGTAGTTCGAGCCACAAACGGGTTCTATTAGTGTCATACCAGGAGGCATAATGGAGATAATAGTGGGATATCTTTTCGCTGTTCGATTTCATAAATGCGTGTTGTGTGTACTCATTAGAATCGCCTCATCGAGGCGATTCTAATGAGTACACACAACATAAATTTGCAAGATAAATGAAGAAAATCTCCCTAAATTATCCCTATTTCGTGTTTGGAGGAATTTCCCGCGGACTCAAGAACGGGTTCGACTCATCCATGGTAAACGAGCCATCGGTGTTCGAGCCATTGAAGTTCTACTGTAGTAAAACTGGGGTTTGCAGGGGTAAACCTTATTTTTCTTATTTCTGCTTAAAATATAGATTGTGGGTACTCGTTGGAACCGCTCCACAATCTATATTTTGAGCAGAAATAAGAAAAATATTACATTTTTTCATCCTAAAATTTACATTTTTTCGGCGATAAAGATTACAATGTATTTGTATAGGCGTGTTTACGTAATGGGTTCCCTGGCTAGGAGTTGAAGATTTCTAACTAAGAAAACATACTCCTCTTTGACTATTTAAGAAATAGATCAGCTCTAACTGTGATTTGCTGTGTAATAAATCACAGTTTGGAGGTCAGTTGTAAAGTAGACAAATCACAAGCGCGTAGCGCGCGTGATTTGTCTACTTACAACTGACCGACAAACTGTGATTTATTACCCAACAAATCACTGGCTAGAGCTGATCTATTTCGATTCTAACACGCTGAAAATCGGCAAAAGTGTTGTTGTTTCCTTCAAAATCTCACAACTTTTCGCCATTGTAAGAAGAAATCCCGCTAAAATTATCGACTGAAACACATGCATTTACATCCTTTTCTAACGTTCTCGATGCGAGAAAATGACGTTACACCGACTAACGGCATGTACATTTGTAAATCGACTAGTGACGTCATAAATTTGCAGTTTTTAATGACGTCACACGTCACGCTCTTCCGAGCTGTGATTTGTTGCAGATATAAAACACAGTTATTTTGCATTGCCTATATAGTCGCGCTGTGTTAGAGTTTCTGCTAATTTTAACTTCCTTACCTGCCCCAGTTTCTACACGACCATTCATTTCCCTTTTCTCGCCTGTCCTTCCCTTTTCCTCTACCGCCTCTTCTATATCCTTTCTCCCTTTCTCTGGGAGACAGCACAAAAATAACCTATAATGGTTGGTGTGTCGTTACGCAGACACATTCAATCTGTATTGTTTTTCACACAGACCAGGGATTGGGGGTTGTACTGATTGGGCAAAGCTTTAAAAGTATATATGCATGTAGTGGAGTGAGTGGAATTAACTCGATTGCATAAATGTGACAGATCTATTCCACTCTGTACAATTTGTAACATAGTTAACTGTTATTTTATAGAGAATAAAATTAAATTGTTTTGTTTGTTTGATTTGAGGTTTAACGTCCCCGTCAACACTTTATAGGTCATTTTAGAGACGTTTCTTCCAATTTTGTGGGACTGTACCCGACATTGAGATGAACTGACATCTCAAGCCCTGTAGCCAAATGAAACCAATAGGGTTTATAAGCATGGACGGGCCGGCTCGCACCGCTTTTCCTGGGCAGGCTTAAATCCTTTAAGCGGTCGGTTTCAGCTCTGCGTGGAAGCATCATGCAGCCCATCTATTTCTTCAAGCCCCGATGGGCGGGGGCTAGAATGAAATAAAATCAAAACTTCCATAGGAAAACTGTGATATATGTAAAAACTAGCAATGGATTTGAGTGGAATGGCATGACAGAGAGTTGGCTGGGGTGAGAACAGAGTGGTAGAAATAATTTCTAGTTTAGGTAGATCTGAAGGTTTCTGAGTATCATAATGAACAAAAACATATATGGTTTATGGGTTGGTATCTGAATAGTTTCTGAGATATTAAGCCTTATATGAACTGTAGGAGGAAAGGGACATCATCCCAAGAGAACCTTCGTGCATTGTCACTGATTGCATCTTATATTAATTAACGGGATAAGGTTCTGGGGCCAGTTGCTCAAAGCATCGTTAGCTTAACGAGTTCGTTAAGGGTTAAATTGTTTACTATTCTAGAAAGTTTAATGCCTAAAATTGTGTTATTTTTGCTGAAAAAAAAATGTGAGCAGCCTTTGCATATGCCAAAGCTGCTCACATTTTTTTCAGCAAATATATTATTATATTTGCCATATTAAATTTTAATGATACGTTAACTAACGATGTCGTTAGTTTTGAACAACTGGTCCCTGAACGGTTTCTGAGATATGGAGTAGGGGATGATGCTTTGCCCCGGGCAATCCCAAGTTGGTTTCGTTGTTTGCGTCTTGATATAAGGAACAATAAAATACATGTATGTGGATCAGACGGTTTCTTTTTTGGTGGTAGGACTTGAGATGCCATGTAACGTTTGCAACAAAATAGGGTAATTTTGTCATACTACAGGGTAACATTTTTTGAAGGGCGGTGTAACAGTGAACATTACACCTTTTCAGTGTAACTAAATATCGGTGTAATATTTCTTCAAATGATGAATAATATTTTGTTTATCTTCAGTGTAAAAAAGTAATTACACTTTGAAAGTGTTATCTCTCGAGCTTATTGGTGCTTTGCTGTACCAATACTGGTGTTTTGTTTCATCGTAACGTAAGTTAACGTTTCTTGTTGAATTGTGTAACTAGTCGTATAAGATACGTTATAGTGTACGACATATGTTATTTTGTTCCTCTTTCGTGTCATATAGCTCAAAACGGCATAAATATCATACACATTATATAATTATTAATATTGATACTAGGGTTGTATCATGCGTTATGAAAATCCTGCTAAATAAGATTTAAATAAGATTATCTCCTTTTCAGTATAAACACAATTTCTGTTTAATAAAAAGAATATACAAAATCTAACGGAAAGTGCAGATTTTTACACCAGCATTTTACGGAGTCTCCGACATTACCATTGAAAAATGGTAACTGATACCCTATAAGAAGTGTATCAAAAGTACCCTATGAAAGGGGTATCTGAGTATGAAAAGTTCTATATAAATAAATAAAAAAATAAATAAATACACAAATGTACAGTGTGGTGTAGCCAGTCTTAATTATTGGTGTAATGTTACACCGATTAAAGGAAGGAAACATTACACCCGGAAACGTTTCCTCAAAAAAATGATGGCACATTTACACCGGTAATGAAGATCAGTTACACTGTGGTGTAAACTTTCCGTCGATTTTCGGGTGCGTAATTGCACCATTTATCTGGATTAATAGCCGGCTATTCGGTGAAAAGTTACCGAGCGTACAATCGAGATAACTTACACCAAAACTGGTGGCAGCTCATTAATTTTTTACAGTGCAGTTTTACTATATAAAAGTGGGGTTCGAGGGGGTAAGAATTATATAGGCGTGTTGTCGTGATGCTACTCTCGGAGACAGCCCGTACTTTGATTCCATTACGAAAACACATCCGTGCGACATAGTGCATTTTTCACATCTCCAAAATGGCTACTAATCTGAAGAAAAACCGTGATATTTTTCTTATAAATGCTCAAAACATAGGTTGTGGGTGCTCGTTAGAACCGCCTCAATGAGGCGGTTCTAACGAGTACCCACAACCTATGTCTTGGAACAGAAATAAGAAAAATAATGTTTACCCCCGTAAACCCCAGTTTTCTCTATATATAGTGGGGTTTAGGGGGGTCTTCATTTCACGGACTTGTTCACGTGATGTCTTACTGACCAGAAACACAGATGGACTCACTTAGTGAATATAGCGTGTACACTCTTCGAGTCGCCCCCGCCATCAGGGCTTGGAGAAATAGATTGGGTTGCATGGTGCTTCCATACAGATCTGAATCTGACCACACACGAGCACTGGTAAACCGCTTAGAAGCACTAAGCCTGTACAGGCAAAGCGGTATGAGTCTGATCGTCCAATACAATATAAGCCTTCTATAGTTTTATCGGGTGACATGGCTTGAGATGCCATTTCGCCTCAACGTCGGGTTAAAATCCCACAAAATTGGAAGCAGCGTCTCCAAAATGACCTTAATAGTGTTGCCGGGGACGCTAAACCCCAATTCAAACAAACACGTACACACTTCGAAACCATATGCGTAGACGACTGCGCACATTATGAGCCCAAATAGGTGCAGTTTACATTACGACCAGGTTGGCCTGTCATAAAAAAAATCTGGGGATGGAAGTTAAGAAACCACCAAAAAATAATTTAACCACGGGTGAGGGTCGAATTTTCAAACTCCGGATTTCGAGATTGCCGCGATTACCTCAGCCTGCAGATTGTTGGATTTAGTTCTGCTAGAAATTAATGGGATACGTTGTCACAGATGGATCAACGGGTGGACTCACATAGAGAATATAGTGTAGTCCGAAACTCGGCCTTAGTTTCTGATTGATATGGCATTTTTCTTATTAAATTGTTCAAAACAGAGATCGTGGGTGCTCATTTGAACAGACTTTCTGAAGCTGTTCTGAAAAGAACCAGTAATGTATGTTTAACCCTTTTTGTACCAAATGGAATCTTCCTCCTTATATATAGCAGGGGTCTATTTCAAAATTAAGGGCATTCAGGTTGTGTGTTCTTCAAAATTTATTTGGAAAGAGGCTGAACGTTTTGCAAACAGTGTAGGCCCTGATCAGACGCCGCGTTCTGCGGCGTCTGGTCCGGGCCTGCACTGTTTGCCAGGGTACCCGTTTAGGGGTTTCCAGTCTGAAATGGGTTAAGGTCAAGAATACGAAAATTGGCTCTCTTATAATATTTTTCCGAACAAAGTGCGCTAGTAAATGCAATAATCAAAGCACTGACAGTGCTGATGGGGCGATGGTTTGTAATCTTTGCCGGAGAGCATGAGGCAAATTTTGCATCTTGTGAGAAGGTTTTAAAAACCAGGCTTATAGAATATAGTAGTTTAAATAGGGCTAGAATATATTTGGGGTCACTGATGTGGCCTAGTTTTATTCAACTAGCTAATCTAATCCAGAAAATGTGTACACTTCTTTGATCCAAAGCAGAAATATCTTAACAGAAGACATTAACTACAGCCCAGGTACTGAGGGACTGTTTGGTCACCAGAATTGTTTTCATTGTTGATGTGGTTGTTATTAATTTCCATTTTAGAAAAAAAAGTTTATTTGTCTTTATCATATCTTGAAAGTATTTAAACTATATAAATTTATAAATGATATATCCATGTTTACAAGAACATCAGAAACAAAGCAATCAGAATCTGTCGCAAATAGTTTCTAAAGTGATATCTTTCACCATCCCCTATATTATTAAAGTATCAATAAAATGGTTGTCACTTGATTCTCCGTTACCTATCCACACTTGGAACATCTAGGCAGAATAATTGCGGAACAGGAACAATTGCGTCCCCGTTTTGTGACAGTTTGAGGCAAAACGTCTCCAGCACGAAAAGTCCTATTACCATGGTAGTCACCAGTTTTACCCTCACCCGCTGTTATTAGATTGGTCTCTCCTTAAAATCCTATTCATTCGATTGTGCATATCCTAAAAAACACTAGCTAGTTCTTTGTCGTCAAAGAAATCCGATAAGATATATTCTATAACAAAAATGGCTTCTTTATTGATCAGAAACACCCCAAAAATGACATATGTGTATTCTTAACCAGGGCGAATATAATTGAACTCTGCTATACTTTCTAATACCCATTTCATAATATATCATTTCAAAATTTAGGGATCTCAGGTTGTGTTTTCTTCAAAATCTATTTGGGAAATAGTTAAACTGTTTGCAAATAGCGTAGGCCCCGATCAGACGCCGCAGAAGGCGACATTTGATCTGGACCTGCACTGTTCCACCATCGCCCGCTATTTTTAGATTGGTCTCTCTTTAAAATCCTACCCGTTCGATTGTGCATGTCCTAAAAGGACCAGCCAGTTTTATGTCATCAAAGAAATGCGATAAATTATTTTCTATCACCAAAAGAGCTGCTTTATTGATAATGACATTATTAACCAGAGAGAATATAATTGAACTCTGCTATATTTTCTATAACTGGGTACTTTTAACTTTTTATTGGATACTTGGGTCTCAAAATAGTAACTAATGATAACATATTAGGGATCTACGGAACCCGGGAAGGGACATGATTTTTTTTTATTTTATAAGTTGAGCGCACAAGATAATATCTTGTGCGGACAAGATATTATCTTGTGTGGACAAGATATTATCTTGTGCGGACAAGATATTATCTTGTGCAGACAAGATAATATCTTGTCCGCACAACATAATATCTTGTCCGCACAAGATAATATCTTGTGCGGACAAAATATTATCTTGTGCAGACAAAATATTAAGTTGTGCGAACAAGATATTATCTTGTCCGCACAAGATAATATCTTGTCTGCACAACATAGATCTTGGCCCCCGCCCATAGGGGCTTGAAGAAATATATGGACTGCATGATGCTTCCACGCAGAGCTGAATCCGGCCCGCACACTAGTAGTGGTATACCGCTTAGCGGATCTAAGCCTGCCCAGGAACCGCGGTGCGAGGCGGACCGTCCATGCTAATAAACCCCATTGGTTTCATTTGGCGACAGGGCTTGAGAGGTCATTTCATCTCAATGTCGGGTAAAAGTCCCATAAAATTGGAAGCAACGTCTCCAAAATGATCTGTACAGTGTTGACGGGGACGTTAAACCTCAAATAAACCAACCAACCAACAACATAGATCTTGTGCGCACAAGATATTAACTTGTCCGTACAAGATATTATCTTGTCTGCACAAGATAATATCTTGTCCGCACAAGATATCTTGTCCGCACAAGATAATATCTTGTCCGCACAACTTCCCAAGATCTATGTTGTGCAAACAAGATAATATGTTGTGCGAACAAGATCATATCTTGTCCGCACAAGATAATATCTTGTCTGCACAAGATAATATGTTGTCCGAACAAGATAATATCTTGTCCGCTCAAGATATTATCTTGTTCGCACAACATAATAAAAATAAAAAATCATGTCCCTTTCCGGGTTCCGTAGGGATCAGTATAGACGAACATTTAATTTGGAATTCACATTACCAACAGGTTATGAAGAAAGTTTCTTCTTACTTATAGTTTTTATCGCAGATTTCTTCATATTTAACAGTGGAACACAGATTACTTTTTAATGACAGATTCAATCTGTCGTTTCTAGCTATCCTGCGTGTTGTAAAGTAGTTCCGGCTTTCTTTCGACTTTCTTCCGGCTTTCACCGCCAAAGAAATATGAGTCCGCACAAAATGTAGTCGGGTTTGGCGCAGTTATCAAAATTGTACATCCTATAATCGCAATACAAACTTTTGAAGCAGACGACTTGACGATTTTATCTTACCTTTCAGAGAATAGATTCAGCATTTCAAATGAATCAGCTGCATCATGCGAGAATGTATACCCAGATCAATGCGGCGTCTGCTCAGGCGTCTGCTCAAGTTTTACACTGTTTTCTAACAGTGCTGTCAATATTTAATCCTTAAAGACCAGCCGGTCAGCTGCAGACCAGAATATTAATGGGTTTTCCGATATTCGAGGTCAAGTCTAGGTCAGTGTATATCAGACTCAGCGAGAAAGGTTGTCCCTTTCAACCCTGGAATATGGTACAGATACCTATGCAAACAGTGTAGGTCCTGTGATATAATTCTAGGTGCCATATTTAGCAGAATGAACGAGCCCAACTTCAGTGATGGAAGAGTACACTCCAGAAACTCAAGGCAGTGAATAAATCAAAGCACTGACAACACTCATGCCGATTGTCTCTAAATTCAGGCTGGTCATGAACGAGGACTTGGACTGATCCGTTTAAACTTAATATGTTAGTAACTGATGCAAAAAATGTAGAACAAGATCAGCACCGTGTTCTGTAGCGTTTGATCTTAGTCTGCATTGTTTGCCAGATCGAACATTTTATTCAAGTGCAGATTTTACAGATAACACTTACCTGTACCCAAGACTGACAAACGACCCGGCTATCTTTGGGTTGATTGTTTGGCATTCGACCCGAAGTTACTAATAAAAAAGCGATTCAGAACTAATGTCTACGTGACTATCACTGACTTCTCAGAATAACCTTTTTCTTGCAGAAAAAAGCCGCAGTGAGATCAGGGTATTCCATAAGACTGAAGAGGGTCTTCCTGGAATCATTGGGTGAGCTTGGCAAACAGTGTAGACCAAGTTCGGACGCTGCAGAATGCGCTTCTTATCAAAATCTTCACTATTCGTTTGGAATTTCAGGGTTAAATTAAACAGTTTAATCTCAACCCAGGACTTTAAGCCCAAACTACATCCCACCAACACTTTCGGTGCTTTGATTCTGAAACCAAACGATCGCTTAGGCACCATGCCCTTAGCTAAAAAGGTTAAATCAATCAACCGTGACGTATGGTTAACAGTCCGGCCACGATCCTGTGTTTTGTTTTGTTTGAATTGAGGTTTAACGTCCCCGTCAATACTGTATAGGTCATTTCGGAGACGTTGCTTCCAATTTTGTGGGACTTTTACCCGACACTGAAATGAAATGACATCTCAAGCCCTGCCGCCCAATAAAACCAACAGGGTTTTTATGCATGGACGGTCCGACTCGCACCGCTTTGCCTGGGCAGGCTTAGATCCTCTTAGCAGATTTCTAGTGTCACACAGTCAAGAAGACAAAAATGCACGGATGATGCTCAATATCTTTTATTTCTACTCTATACCAAGCGGAGTGAAATACTGACTCTCTGGCAGGACAGAGTCAGCCTGACTGTTTCATAACTGACCATCGGAAATGACACATACATGCATGAGCACTTAAGAAGTCATAAGACGGCAATTAAAGCTGACTTTGACCAGGTCCACTTTACAGCCATCGCCCTGGCTAGTCATTAGTATAAGTATTTGTCAAAATTATGTTACGGGTCCTAAGTGATTCTTCCTAGTTGCTAATTCTGCGCAGTTTTACATCTACTGTGAAAATGTATAGGATTTGTTGTCTCGTCTGGCCCGATCTATATGATATAGGTAAATAAGAAAATAATACATACAAGAACCATTACTGTGTTACATCCCCCTAACGTATTTTAAAAAGAACTATGCTACCATTTGTTAGCATATTCTTTTTTTATAACCAATTCACCTCAACTTTTAGTGTTCAGCAATACAGTAAGGTTCAGTCATTAATACATAACATATTTAAAACAGTGTCTTTATACAGTACTCAGTAGGTCTGAGTTTCTCAAGTCTTTATTATATACACAAGCTATCACAATTAGCAGTCTCTAGTCAAAAGAATAATTCTTCTATTTTGTTCTGTAACAGTCACAGCTGGTGTCTCGTTTCACGTAGTACCATTAAGTTGTACCATAGATAGTCGTACCAGAGTAGTACCATGACTGTTGTACCATAGAGTCGTACCATAGTAGTTGTACCATTCACTTGTAGTACCATTTGTCGTACCACTATGTCGTACCATTGTCGTGTAGTACCATTTATGTTGTACCATGTGACGTACCAGTATGTCGTACCATTATGGTGTAGTACCATGTGATCGTATAGGTTTCTTCGGATTACGCGTTGTGTTTTCTTTCAATTCATCCGTGTTGACCATGTGTGACATGTATCAGATCGGTTCTTTTTAGCTGGTTATGTCTAAGAAGACATGACTGAAGACTATGTTGGAGAATTAAACTAATGATAAAGTCTTGACAATTTCTTCTCTAATTCACAAGTCACGTGGATACAAGCACATTCGGCTGAATATCATTTTGTGATAATCTCACATCTTTCACTGACCATAAGTTTATTTAACATACAATGTTCATAAATACTTTTCTCTTGCTGTTGTTGACTGGTTAGTTGGCTGTAAAGTAAGAAGTCTGAACATCCCTTCTGCTGACCCCTGTCTGGCTGGCTTGTCAGTTTATCTTTCTCTAGCAAGGCTCTCGGCTGCTGTGTTATGTAGTTACCTCCCGTTATGTTCTCCAATTTGTATAAAGTGCAAGACTTGCATTCTCCTCTACAGGGTAGTTCAATAATCTCTTATCCAGGGTCGCCGGAGGACAGAACGCTGGCTCGTGCCCCCTCGACCACCACTTTTCATGCAGGCGGCGGCGGACAACCAGCAAGTGCATTACTTATGATTGATCAGATACCAGTAACAACTCAAACATTCAATCATTAGCTTCAACAAGGAAAAACAAAAGGTCGGATAACCCTAGGTCTAACATGACCTAACCGACATTTTCTTTCAAGTAACTTTTCTACCGGTAGATCTCTAAAAGTGCTTAAGTTTCCCAAGGCTGTAAGAGCCGCTATATTAGTGATACACATTCAATACACGGAAGCTGACCTAGCCAATTCTCAGCCCCTTATCCGTAAAAATAGAAGGTCTAAAACATTAAAAGTCTACCGGAAGACCTTGTTTTGACTGTTAATCAAGTAACAAACGGTATTCGTTAAGAAGAAACCAATGATATATTACTATGAGTATTATTATTATTTATGGATACTTATTATTATTATTATTATTATTATTATTATTATTATTATTACTACTACTAAGCAAAACAAAGATCCAAAATCTCACATAATACGTGTACGTATTTACAATTATGGTTCATGACAGCTTAACAGCATCATTATACGAACCTCTCGAGAAATGTTTAATTTTTCCCTTTTCCGTTAACTTTACGGCATTTTTCTTTTCCGTTTACTTTACGGCGTAGTCTTTCTTATTTTACAATACAAAACAACAAAAATAAAATAAAGTACTTAACCTCAAAATTATATCTATGTACATGTTTACAACAATTGTTCAGGACAGCTTTATAACACATCAAGGCGACTCGAGAAAAAAAAATCATTTCTCTTTTCCGTTAACTTCACGGCATTTCTTTTGTTTGTTTCTGAAGACATAATTGATATTCTGTCTAAATGACACGGTCTGACCAATAATGTCACTGTCTTCATTGTGTCCGTTTTCTGTGTTACTAGCTGTAACTCATTGGCATGTGTCATGTAATCTAGCTCTCTCTGTGTGTGTGTGTGTGTGTGTGTGTGTGTGTGTGTGTGTGTGTGTTTGTGTGTTATTTATTTACTTCTTTTAAATTACAGTTAGATATCAAGTATGTAGTTTACATTCCCATAATATATAAATATTATAATATATAAAGGTAAATAGGATTTAAAAATAAACAACCATGTATATAATTTTCATCTCATGACAGAATTGTCATTTGTATTATCGGTTCATCATTTTACAGTCATAAGCAGCGTGTCGTTTAGCACCAGTGTAGACTTCAATCACACAGTCGATGCTATATGAATGTCTTCAACTTAAGGTACATAAGTGTTCTTTCCCCTAAGGCACCTACGTCATAAATACATTCTGACCCCATTTTTATCAGCCAATCTTGTCCTAAAATAATGTTCCTATTCATGTTAGAAACTACATAAAAATTATGGTTCAATTTTGTGCCCTCGCGCGAAAAGTTTTAATTAGTTATGCCATGCACCTTTAGTTGTTCCCCATTTACTGACTGCAGATTTACTTTTATTTTTCTTAAAGGGGATTTTACTTTTAAGGACTGGTAAGTTTTTAAATTTATTAGACTTACTTCAGCTCCTGAATATACCAAAGCTCTTAGTTTTCTCTTCTCTAATGTTAAACAACATGAATTTGGATTTCCAGCCAAAGAAATTTTAAATGTTGTGCTATTTCTCCCTCTATCTGCCGCCTTACGATAGAGAGAGGTTTTTAGTTTAAATGGTTTTTCTGTTCTTGAGGGTTTTCATCTTGGGTTGCGCTTTTAGGTCGAGTTTTCTCAGGACACTCTCTTTGTAAATGATTTGGCGAATTGCAAAGATAACAGCGCCTTCCGTTCATATTGAATCTGGTCTTATGACCTAGCTCATGACCTTGCTGTCTGTATTGAGAATTTTGCCCTCGGCTATAATAACTCTCTTGATTGCTTACTGCGTTGACCGCCTTCTTTGTTCATAATTACCTCCCCTTTCACGCCTTGTGTTTTGGTCAAAATTACCTCCCCTTTCACGTCTTGGGTTTTGCCATCGTCTTGGTCTAATATGACCAATATCCATAGGCTCATGACCAGGCCGATCAGGCTGCACATCTCTGCCTGCGCGGAGATTGAACCGTTTTCTCAAATTTACCTCATATATCGCACTATTTACCGCCTCATCTAGAGTGGGTGGGTTTACCCTAAGAAGTTTCATTTTAATTTGGTCTGATGTTAACCCATCAATAAAATACCCCACCAACTGCGTAGCCAAAGCTTGCTGCGCAGCGTTGTCCAACCCTGTGGAAGCCTGTTCTGCTAATTCAATCAGCCTTTCTGCATAAGACTGTACCGGTTCTGAGTCCCTTTGATGTATGCGCCGTAATAAACAGGACGATCCGGAGGGGTCAATAATAGTGGAAAACCTGCGGGAAAGTTCTATTTTTATCATGTCCCAAGTTGCTGCGGGAAATTGAGTCAAGTATCTAGCAAGAAAATTACTAACAGCCTCTCTGCTAGCATTGTACGCTACAAGTTTCACGCCGTTTGCTGGCACCATTGTCAATTAACAAAATTTCTCTACTTGTTTTACCCAAGGATGAAATTCTCTACTGTTTTTCCCATCAAAAGGTGAAATAAACTGCCCTATACTAGCAATACCAACCGAATTTGATAAAGCCCCAAGTTGTTCTGTTAATTGCCGAAAAGCGTTTGTGACTTCATTGTGAAATAAAACATTTTGAGCATTCTGATCAACACCTGGCAACTGATTTCCTTCCGCCATTCCAAGAAAAGCAATAATCAAAAAGACACTTACCTTTGTTCCTTTTCTCCTGTTTCTTCAGCCCTGGGCACGGCGACCAGTTCGTCTATGTCACACAGTCAAGAAGACAAAAACGCACGGATGATGCTCAATATCTTTTATTTCTACTCTATACCAAGCGGAGTGAAATACTGACTCTCTGGCAGGACAGAGTCAGCCTGACTCTTCCCTCTCACCAGTCCATTGCTTGCTACTTTCTATCTGCCGACTAGAAAACAAACCCAGTTTATATACAGATCCTTTACCCGGAAGAATCACTGTTTCATAACTGACCATCGGAAATGACACATACATGCATGAGCACTTAAGAAGTCATAAGACGGCAATTAAAGCTGACTTTGACCAGGTCCACTTTACAGCCATCGCCCTGGCTAGTCATTAGTATAAGTATTTGTCAAACTTATGTTCCGGGTCCTAAGTGATTCTTCCTAGTTGCTAATTCTGCGCAGTTTTACATCTACTGTGAAAATGTATAGGATTTGTTATCTCGTCTGGCCCGATCTATATGATATAGGTAAATAAGAAAACAATACATACAAGAACCATTACTGTGTTACACTAGTACTCGTGTGCGGGTCGGTTTCAGCTCTGCGTGGAAGCATCATGCAGCCCATATATTTTTTAAGCCCCGATGGGCGGGGCCAACGATCCTGTGTACCACCTTCACACCAGCACTGATAGAAACCACATGTTCAGGATCAAACTTTTGATGTGTGATGTAAGGTCGTGCCCAGAAAAGAAGAAATTGTATTTTGTTCTCAAAAAGCATCAAATGAGAACGTATTGCAACATTTTTCATTTAAGCCTGGACAGTTAGAGTGAGTGAGTGTTTGAGTTTTACGTCCCACCAACAGCTAAGGTCATACGGAGACGATACCTCGGTTTAAAGACACATCCGAAAGTCTGGAGAAATCCGGGATCGATCCTGCGATCCCTGGTTAACAAGGCGAGTAGCATAACCACTACACCACGGAGGCCAAGTTCTAATGGACAGTTAGAAGCTGGTCGGAAAGCGGATGGCGTTGACTCTGATTTTGGTTGCCACATGTGTGTGATCTATTTGTCTGTTGGAGCGACATCTTACTATCAACAGAAGACGCTAGTGGACGTCGACGTAGCGGAAGATCGACGTCAGTACGTAAAGATCGATTCATCCGACAGACGCATACGCGAAGCAGATTTCCGCCGGCATCTGCTACACTGTACCTGTAGATAAACAAAGGGTTTCAACTACCGACTAATAAGCACTGACACAGTTCGTCGCCCTTATGCGATGCACTTTTGAGAGCTACACGTCCCTTTCGTGACCAAAATTAAGACGTCGACACAGTACGGAACACTTACGCTGGTGCATGAAATACATACATGTATATTGGCGTCCAAGCGACTCGCGTGATATGCGTTTCAGTGACACATCGCACTTCAGCGTGAATCACGCCGATTGTCGTTTCGGGGTGTTTCGACATATAGGTGTAAGGTATGCCGAGGCGACGCGTGCGTAATAGAGCATTACATATCGGATGGAATAAGCGAAATGGTATGTCGAGCGATTGCATGTAGCTAGCGACATTAAGAACATTCAAGATCACGGCTGAGACGTTAACTGAACAGCGAGACGTTACATCAATCAAGTGCGTCGGCCTCGCGTGGTTCCATTTATTTGTTTACGCTCAAAATCCGGGATATCTAATCCAGCAGGATTTCGCGCGGGTTTATAGTGCTGTTCTTTCTCAAAAATGTCTTCAAGCCAATGGAATTTATGTACTGGACTGACCAGCCTTTCTCCTCCGATCTCTTTGTGAAAAATAGAGTATCTTTTGTGGGGAGGTATCCACAACCGACCAGACAAAAATGTTACTAATTGACAGTAACATTGTTAAAACTTGATTTTTAATGTTTTGTTTTGAAAACGTAAATAGTCTCGTTCCAAAATTAGAAACATCGAATGGCATTTCATGATACCACCGGTGTATAGACATCTGCAAACATATCATACAATGGAATTTGCAGAACTACTTTTCTAAATTTTAAGATCTTTTTAGAAAGGTTGTCTGTAAGTTTTGACAGTGTTTTGATTTTCTCATAGAATCTGTCATTTCAGTGCCTTTGGCGCTTTGATTCATACTGTTTTGTTATCTGGGGAAAGTCTACTTGTTTCAACATCAATAAAACTACTAAACTTCAAAGACAGGCATGCAGTCTAACTGTTGGTTTTCTTTTGCCCCAGCATTTCTGTTGTTTCTTGCTGTCGAGTCCTCAGCGTTATTTCATCTCTGTAGTAGTTTGACTGAACAAACTGTTTGTCTAAACCACGACAGAAGTTTCATCTCTGTGGTTGTTTGATGTTTGTGTTCACGGAGATGTTGCACTGATGAGTTAGGAGGCCTTCATGCGGACTGAACAAATTATTTGTCTTAATCGCGACGGATTTAAGGGCGAGGATTGTGCCCACGTAAAATCGATTTAAGCCCCCCCCGCCCCCCCCCAGTGGAATTCGTTTCCGCTGACCGTTCCAAGGCGGTTTTTCTGTCGCGGTTTATCTGTGTTATGGTTTGTCTTTGGGTATTTGTGTCGCTTATATTATTTTATTTTGGATAGCCTTTTGGACATTTTGAACGAAAGTAACCGTCCTTTTGGCTTTCCGCTGTTGGTGTTTCCGTTGGGTCTGTTGCTTCATGTTTGTATTTCTTTCCCTTTGGTGTCTCTGATTGGAGCTGTGGGTTAATTGTATCGATTCCTGACCATTGCCTCTACTTCTATTATGCAAGTTGATATTTAAATCTAGAAGAGGCTCGAGATCGATTAAAAATCCTGCCCTTTACCGAAAGTGTATTTTTACAAAAAGCCAAAGTGATGTATAAAGTTGCTAACAATATTGCACCAGAATATCTGACAGCTTTGTTTCAAATGAGGGCATGTAATACAAATGACACTATGTCGAATTTACGGACTTTTTGATACCCAAACCTAAAATCGATTTGTTCAAGAACGTCTCACTCAAGTGCTTTGATCTGGAACGTATCGCACATGAAACAAAGAATGCTACTACCTTGTGTTCTTTTGTAAATAAATGTGCTGTTTGGTTGAAACACTAAAGTCTTTTCACATTTGCACCACCGCCGCCATTAGCGTAATTTTGACTATAGGAAATATATCCTGTAGAGGGCGTATGAATGTTTGTGTGGATGCGTGAATGAGATAATGCATTTTATACTGTTGATTATGATATACCTTATACTGTCGTTATTTGTTAGAGGGCCTTGAGTTACCCTCTTTAAATAAAGTCGTTACTTACTTACTTAACCCATTTTGTACTGAATGGAATCTGCTGCCTTATATGAGCACAAGATCATTTCAAAATTTAGGGACGCCAAGTTGTGTTTTCTTCAAAATTTATTTTGAAAATAGTAAGTTATTTGCAAATAGCGTTGGCCCAGATCACAAGCCGCAGAAGGCGGCATTTGAGCTGGATCTGCACTGTTTGCCAATTACCGGTTTTGGGTTTCCTGTACAAAATGGGCATTTTGCAGTAAGACAATTTCACTCTCTTCTAATCACTCTGGAGCCATCGCCCCAACATTGATATGTTACCGTGTTCGTTTAGGCGCCATGACCGCATAAAGACCAAATTCATTTGTATAGAAAGCAATGGGAATCAGACGACAACTGCCTAATTTTCAACTTTTTTGACAAAAAAAAAAAAAAAAAAAAAAAAAAAAAAATAATAATAAATAAATAAATAAATAAATAAATAAATAAATAAATAAATTGGCCCATAGAATTTTTTTCAAAAACGTATCTATTGTTGATTAGAATGAAATGAAAAAAAGTACTTGACTATCAGGTTTGTTTATGAGCTGTAGCAGCCTTAAGAAATACAGGGTATGTATAATTTGGGCGTATTTTGACGTAATTTTGTAAACGACGTTTCAATAGTGCGCCGTTAACTTTTCTTAAAGCTGTTGCCTAATATAAAGAGCAACCAGATCATTATTTCCAAATCATCAAGCATTGGCAAATATGTCAACAGCCCCTTTAGACGCCAGATGAGGCATTTTTGCGTATGTAAACTCGAAGAAAAAAATCTATTCTTACGTTTACAGTTCCACAAACATAGATTATGTGTGCCTAAATGTTTGTTTTTTTAAGAATGCCAACACTAATAGTTTAAGCAAAAATAATGAAAATAATAATTAGACCACGGCATACCTCACTTCGCCTTGTAATAGGTAGCGTTTCTTGACTTTTACATTTACTCGGTGGATTTGATCAAGTTATGTAAAACGACTCGCGAACTAGGAACACAGTTATTTGGTACAGTGCAGACTATGAAAAGACAGCGGGAGTATGCAAACTGATATCAGTTGTTTCTAAATGTTCATACTCGTTTACACTTTCTCATGCCTGTTACCGTTTTATCTAAGCTAATAATATTATTTATTTGAAAGGTTGCAGTAGGCCTTAATGGCTTGCCGTTGTGAATTTTGCATTGTTATATTGCACAAAAGTAATTAAATAAATTATTGCATCGTGTTTTTACAACAGAGACAGAAGATTTTACCGCAATCAACCATTCTAGTAACCTTTCAAAGAGGGTCGAATAATTGCACGCTATAGTCGGTAGTGACCTAAAACATAATGTTATTAATCAAGTAATTTCGTATTGGCCCAGTTACAGGTCCGAGGTCTGCTGTATTGGCCCGAGGCTGAGGACAATACAGCTGACCGAGGACCTGTAACTGGGACAATACGAACTTGCTTGATTAATAACAATTTTATTCATTGACACCATAAAAAACATTTTTATTGTTTTTTTTTTTTTTTTTTTTTTTTTTACCTAAGTATTAATATGGATGACTCCGATGAGTCCTTAGCAGTTTACCAGTACTTCTGTGGTTAGTTTCAGCTCTTCGCAGAAGCACCATGTAGCCCAATCTGGCGACCAGTTATATTTGTATTTCACCTGAAATGACACTGCATTATAATATTATACATGCTTTAGTCGAACAACTTTGAAACCAACATGAAAACTAATTCACAGCTGATATTTGTATTACAAATTCTGTAAATGAGAAAGGCTATTTAAGAAATAGATCAGCTCTAACTGTGATTTGTTGCTACGCGCTCGTGATTTGATCTACTTTACAACTGACCTCCAAACTGTGATTTATTACTCAACAAATCACAAACTAGAGCTGATCTATTTCGATTCTAGCAGGCTGAAAACCGGCAATAATGCTGTTGTTTCCTTCAAAATCTCACAACTTTTCGCCATTGTTAGAAGAAATCCCGCTAAAATTATCGATTGAAACACATGCATTTATATCCTTTTCTAACGTTTTCGATGCGAGAATATGACGTTACACCGCCTAACGCCAAGGAAATCGTTAAGTGACGTCATCAATTGGCAGTTTTATTGACGTCACTCGTCACGCTCTTCCTTGCCGTGATTTGTTGTAGAATAAAACACAGTTATTTTCCATTGCCTATATAGGCGCGCTGTGTTAGAATAGATGATTAAATAAATAATACCATTACAAAAACACGCCTATACAAATACCTTGTAAACTTAACTGGCGAGAAAAATGTTTAGATGATTGTGATATTTTTTCTGTTCAAGATATAGATTGTTGGTACTCGTTAGAACCGCATCAAAACGATTATCCACAATCTATATTTTAGGCGTGTTTACGTGATGTGACACCTTAGAACCAAGGAAATTTCCTGAGGCTGTCTAGTATAGAAATTAGGCAAAGCCGTAATATTTGATACAGTTAAGGGTTATCTTAAAATGTTTTTAACTTTTATTTTATTTTCAGGTTCATGATTGGTGAAATTTCAACAATCTACTGAATAACAGAAGAAAACCATGAATAAAATGCGCAAAAAGTACATATTGGCTGCATTTAGCTCACTGGTAATAATTGCATGTCTGTTTCTAATAAATTATGCACCGCGCTACGTTCCCATAAAAGTTCTTCGACTATTTGAGGCGCCAATTCGCGAGCGAAGAAATGATTGCCAGGAGGACATTATATTGGACTATCAGAGTGCAGTTATCGAATCAAAATCGCCGCTGTATGTATTTCATCAGCACCAAGAAGGTCGATTAGGCAATTTGTTGTTCCAAACGGCTGCTACAGTTGGTATTGCCCATGCTTTAAATCATATTCCATATATAGATGCATCGGAATCACTACCACAATACTTTGAAATGACTCCAACTAAGCCTATGCTTCTGAAAAATAGTATAGTTCTTAGTGAAGATGACTGTAGACATACTGTATGGAGATGTAGAAAGGAGTTGTATTCTCATAATGTGACTATACAAGGTATTCTTCAATCTTGGCGGTATTTTCACCATATTGCTCCTATAATACGCCAATTGTTTACCATAAAAATAAACTATTTAGAGCAAGCAAAAAGATTCATAGCTGTTAAGATAAGGAAAAATACTACTCTAATTGGATTACATGTGAGAAGAACGGATACCCTTAAATTTCATAATGTCGTTGCTGGTCATACGGCAGCAAAACTCAGTTATATAGCTAAGGCCATGGCGTGGTACGTAGAACGATATGCAAGTGTCACATTTCTGGTAATCAGTGATGATAAAAAATGGTGTAAAGAGAATATTGTCGCAGATAATGTTGTATTTAGTGACTTTAAAGAACCTGTCGTTGACATGGCCCTGATGACAATGTGCGACCACATGATTATGACAATCGGGACTTTTGGATGGTGGGATGCCTGGCTGGCAGGTGGTAAAGTTGTTTATTTGAAGGATTGGCCGCAGAAAGGTTCCTGGTTGGATCTATATGCAGTAGTTAAGGAAGATTTCTTCCCACCTGATTGGATTGGCCTAAGTAATTAAACAGTTCTAGCCACTTGAGTCATTTGGGCTATAACATCACGTTATGAAATCCGTGAAATAAACATACACGAAAAAGATACCTTTTATCGATCAAATGTTGTTTACAGGGTATACATTAGGAAAATCCGCCTCTATAATTTTGACGCCCTTGAACCCGCATTTTATATAGTAAAACTGGCGTATGTCAAAATTATCGTCAAAACACCTGTTAGTCATGAGATTTATCGATTTAGAGCTATGTTGCCATCGGTATTGCTGAGACCTAGTGGAGCAGGCAATACTTATTTGTTTACCAAGATTATCTCCTATCAAATTGCCCACCCTTCGAAAATATACCGATCCGTTCAAAAGACGTCGACTGTATCCTAGTATTTCTAAGTGCAGTGCTAAGAGGTGCAGGTGATGTTCGCATTTATGCACTGCGTCTATCGTTTCTTCATCTGTAAACGATAAACTTTTTTCTGTACTCGACATGTAAGTCTACGGATTTGATATATGTAATAACCTGGCTTACTGCAAATTGTAAAACGCAGTACGTCAGGCAAACTAATCGGAATTTAAAAACGAGAATTAACGGACACTATCGTGGAATGAGTAAGCCTAAAAAAACTGGCACTTTCTTGTACCGTCATTTTAAACATACAGATCATTCTGTGATTGATATTTCTATATAACCAGAGGAAAAAAAACTACAATGATATAAATTTCGCAGCTAGGTTTAAAATTATTATTAAAATGGATTAAAGTATTATAGACACCTTTTCCATTGGCCTTTGATGACAACATTTATCATGAGGGTAATATTTCTAAAATGCTCGATTTTGATATATTCTCGCTACTGGATTGTCGAAAGCGTACAACTAGTTCGAACGGCAACAGAAAAAATGCAACTATAAACGTAGAGTAAACGATTTTAAAAGAAACGATACCAGGCTGAAGTAACTGTCCATAATATTATTGAATCATGAACGCCACTCAATGCTTGCATTTCTAAGTTCATTACCCATTTCTGTATAACGTATTCTGGACACCGACGCGAATAAATTCTACGATAGTTCTCATCAGTTATAAGATGCTGCTCTTTTAACTAGAGGTATAATCAGCATGCTCTTTGTCCTTTCATCGATTCTGAAATTAATCTCAAACGTCATTACGTCAAAACATCCTTCATTAATAAGGGTTTATTTTTTTATAGATTTACCTACTATCTTCCGGGACAGTTCGGTGATTTCATCCATTCTTGCTTATTTTCAAAATACTGAAACACTCATAATTTGCTATAAATACAATAAACATTTTCGATCTATCATTCTGAATTTCAATAAACTTGTTTCTGATCAAGATACTGACACTAACGCCTCTGATACCTGGTATTGCAAAAAAACTCAGTGTATTGCTATCTTGCTGCTGGTCATATTATTACTGGCAATATAAAAATTATTCCCGATTCTATTATACGAAATATAACTTCTAAAGGACCGAAATACCGATTTCCGTTAAAAATTGATTTCAGTAAGTGTAGAGCTGAAAAAGCTGCTTCCTTGAACGACTTTGTGGTGTAAACGAGAGTATGTTGAGCATTAAGCCGTCAAAGAATGGAAGTTTAGTGTTCTGAAACAAGTGAACAAACACATTTATTTCTACTCTCAAATACGAACACATTACCTCCTAAACCTAAGACGTCTTTACGTTTATCTTAAACTAGGTATTCAAGAATTCCATCGATAGCCTCGATATTGTCAGCCTCGATAGCGCAGTGATTGACGCGTTTGACTTATGATCGATTGGTTGTGCGTTCGAATCCGGCCACCGGTATCGTGGTGTGTCCTTGGGCAAGACACGTAATGACACTGCCCCACTCCACCTAGAAACATGGGTAACGGTGGTGTAAAAGCCACTGCCTCTCTCGCGCGAGCGCGTGAAAACACCCGGAATGAGTATTCGAGAGCGATTCAATAAGCTTGAAGCTTTCATCGCAATCGAATTAAAATAAATTAGTATAAACTAAAAGTAGTTTAGGTCGTAGTACCAAAGCGTTAATCCAAAATCATTAATCCATAGACAAATGACAAATATTAATGTTCAGACCAACAGACCTGGACTCCAGAAGAGTGTAATCAGGCGTCCTAGGAATTCTAAATGTAGAATTTCGTAAGATGTTTGTTTTGGCTCCGATAAAAAACATGCGACAAAGTCTTTGAAAGATCAGGGAGAAATCTGCTTCAGTCTATAAACAATTCTAATTAAGTTTTAAATAAACTGAAATCCAGACGTTTTTTTTTTTTTTTTTTTTTTGCTTCAAGTTTGTCTACCGGTATATATTCCACCATTTTCACTACACTTCCCCATAATCAGAATCAGAATTGTTACTGGTGACACGTTAAATGACATTCACACACCAGGACCCGTGATATGGGAAGTTAGTGCCTAGTTCTAACCAAAGGGGTAAACTTAGCTTCACATTCATCAGCACCTTCAGCTGTCGAAATAATCGAATCCATTCCAATCTCTAATGGTTCGGGGGAAGAACGCTTATTTATTAATATCAGTTCTTCCAGTAAGGTTCTGAAACGCCAATGAATGGTGATTTCTGCAGTGCCTAGCTGGGGGAACGAGGTCATCTGTTAGTATGCTGGTTATAAGCTTATAAAAGAAAAACTTAATGAGTTAATTGAATGGACATTTCATAGGGAAGATTCCCTCTATCTTGCATGAATTATAAGAAATGCTTTTTTCACTTCTGAAGAGCATAATATTATACTTTACGGTCATGTCAGAAAGTTTGTAAAACTCTCTCCTTCCTACTTGACAATACGTTCATAAGATTTGGTATTAAGTTATTTAGACAAATTGCGGGTATTCCTTTTGGTACGAATTGCGCACCCCATGTGGCTGATCTGTTCTTCTTTTGTTATAAAAGAGGCTTCATGATGTCCCTTTCCGTTCTCCGTTTCGGAAAGATCGAATGGGCGGTCATGGAGGGGTAGCCGTTTACGTCAAAAATAACATACGGGGTGTACGTCGTATAGACTTAGAAATATTAAATCTTGAATGTATTCGAGTAGAAATTCGGCTGCATAATAAGAGAGTACTTGTTGGTTCATTTTACCGACCTCCGAATTCTGACAATTCAGTTTTGGCTAATATCGGAAATTCGATCAACCTAGCAGTAGACAAGGGAATCTCTGACATTATAATTCTGGGTGATTTTAATCTTGATATGAACAAGCAGATCTCTTTTAATAAGGTAAACAATATTTGTCAGTATGACAGCTTACATCAGATCATTAGTGAACATACGCACTTTACTGAGCGATCATCATCCATTATCGACCTATTAATCGTTTCAAACCCACAAAATGTGATACTACGTGGAGTCGGATACCCATTTTTAAATCGGGATATACGATACCACTGCCCTGTTTTTGAGTATTTACCTTCAGGAATGGTCAAATAAAGTCCATCAATAGACATATATGGAAGTATAAAGATGGCGATTACGACAGATTAAAACAAAACTTGGATAGTACCGACTAGGAATCTCTTGAAAACGATTACAGCGACACAGGCACAAAAATATAACAGATAATATTTTACAAGTCAGTAGCCAATTTATACCTAATAAATATGTCACTATACGTCAGTCTGACTCTCCCTGGATGCATAATGAGTTACGTAAATTGATGAGGAAAAGAAAAAGAGCCTATGATAAAGCTAAACGTACTGGTAATATGCATTACTGGGAAAAATACAAAAATTAAGGAATTATACTACAACCCTGCTTAGATCTTCGAAGAAAAATTATTTTGATAAACTAGCCGACAAACTTAAAATAAATAATACTATAAGTAGTAGGGATTGGTGGAAAACCTTAATTAAAAACATTTATAAATACTAATTAAAAACCATCCATTCCCCCTCTTAAAGAGAACGACATACTAACGAAAATGAAAAAGCAAATTTGCTTAATTGTTACTTTAAAGCACAAACCCAGTTAGACGACAACGGGAAAGCATTACCACATATTAACAAAGTAAACTAAACGAATTATCTACAATAGAAATTACACCGGAATTAGTGAAAACAAGTTTAGAATCATTAAAATTAGGAAAGTCATCTGGACCTGACAGTCTAAACAATTATATTCTTAAGGCATGTGCAAATGAATTATCAGAACCATTCTCCAAACTCTTCAATGCATCATTCTCGAAAAATATAATTCCAAAATATGGAAAGAGGCAAATATCACACCAGTATTCAAAAAGGATGATCCATCAGCTGTTAAAAACTACAGACCTATATCATTATTGAGCACCCTAGGTAAAGCAATGTAGAAAATAGTATACAAAGATGTCTTAAATTTTTTTACGAACAATGATGTTATAACCTCACTGCAGTTAGGATTCGTACCGAGTGACTCCACAGTTATCGTAGAAATATACAATACGTTTTGTAAGGCACTTGACAACGGTTTAGAAGTAATGGCTATTTTATTAGTAAGGCTTTTGATCGTGTTTGGCACCGGGGTCCTTTACTTAAATTACAATTTGTAGGTATAACTGGTTCTTTTTTAAACTGGTTTCAAAACTATCTTAGCAATCGCAAACAAAGAGTTGTCTTACCATGAGGTTCATCTGAATTGGTAGATATAACTGCAGGTGTACCCCAGGGATCAATCTTAGGACAACTTTTTTTTTTCGTTTATCTCACTGACATTGTAAACGATATTATTTCCATAATTCGTTTGTTTGCTGATGATACCAGTCTGTATATCATTGTGAATTCACCACAGGAAGTCTCAGAAAGACTTAATCAAGATCTCTGCAAAATTGATGCTTGGGCTGACAAAAGGCTTGTATCATTTAACCCAAATAAGACAGAATCAATGACACTAACACGAAAAATTAACAAACCTTTCCACCCACCTGTAACTATGAAAAACCAAAATATTAAGCAAGTTGATAGTCATTAACATTTAGGTGTAGTGCTTGAAAGTAATTGTCATTGGCAAAAACATATAGAATTAAACACTTCTAAAGCTGGGCAGAGAATTCATATTATGAGAAAACTTAAATTCCTCTTGGACAGAAAAGCATTACAGACAATATACACAGCTTTCATACGACCTATTTTATAATATGCTGACATAGTATGGTGCAACGTTACTAAGTATCAAGAAGACGAGCTCGAGAAAATACAGCTTGAGGCTGCTAGAATAGTTACCGGAACTACTAAACTTGTTTCAGTACAAAATTTATATACAGAAACTGGATGGGAAACGTTTAGTTTGAGACGACAACAGCACAAACTTTTTTATAAGATGATTTATAATATAGCACCACCTTACCTAATTACATTAGTACCAACTCTTGTTGGTGAAATATCAAGATATCCCTTAAGAAATAGTGACCTATATCAAACAGTTGATACAAAATCACAGTTATACTATAACTCTTTCCTGTCGACAGTCGTTCGCGAATGGAACTCTTTGGATGACACTGTGCGTTCTCCTCAGTCGGTCCCTTCTTTTAAAAGAAATATATCAGATCGTACTGTTAAATCCAGTTATTACTTTGCTGGAACTCGTAAAGGCCAACTTTTGCTTTTGCTTAGAACAAACTGTAGCAGCCTAAATTACTGTCTTTTCAGTAAAAATATTGTTGAAAACTAGTTTCGCAATTGCGGCGAAACAGAGGATGTGAATCATTATCTGTTCCACTGTCCTCAACATGCATGGTATGATGGAGAATGTATCAATGTATTGTAACCCCACACAACATACTTTACTGTTTGGCGATGCAACGCTTAGCAAGGAAACCAATACTACAATTTTGGAGAGAGTTCAAGATTATATTATGCTTACCAAGCGGTTTGTCTGAATCGTATTATCAAGACCTTGTACAGTAAGGTACGAAACTATAAACAAAATGACATATAAAACGACCACATGTTGCTAGATATACCGTGGTACCAATAATCTTTTCTTTCTTTCTTTCCCTCTTTCTTTCATTCATTTTATGTCCCCGGTAGCGATAGCGGGGACATATTGTTTTTGCCCTGTTTGTTTGTTGGTTTGTTGGTTTGAACGTGGACAACTTTAACGTTGGCCATAACTTTTGAACCGTTTGAGATAGAGCTTTCATATTTGGCCTGAAGGTTCGTTGTGACAAGACCTTCACATTCATGCAAAAAATTTGACCTGTGACCTTGACCTTGACCTTTGACCTACTTAAAAGAAAAAAATAACACTGGTCATAACTTTTGAACCACTTGAGATACAGCCTTCATATTTAGCATGTATGTTCCTTGTGACAAAAGCTTTACATTCATGCAAAAAAATTTTACCTGTGATCTTGACCTTGACCTTTGACCTACTTAAAATAAAAACATAACATTTTGGTCATAACTTTTGAACGGTTTGAGATCGAGCCTTCATATTTTGCATGTAGGTTCCTTTTGACAAGAGCTTTACATTCACAAAAAACATTTTGACCTGTGACCGTGACCTTGACCTTTGACCAACTTAAAAGAAAAAATAACATTGGTCATAATTTTTGAACCACTTGAGATACAGCCTTCGTATTTAGCATGAATCTTCCTTGTGACAAAAGCTTTACATTCATGGAAAAAATTTTGACCTGAGACCTTGACCTTGACCATTGACCTACTTAAAATAAAAAAATAACATTTTGGTCATAACTTTTGAACGGTTAGAGATTGAGCCTTCATATTTTGCATGTAGATTCCTTTTGACAAGAGCTTTACATTCACACAAAACATTTTGACCTGTGACCTTGACCTTTGACCTACATAAAAGAAAAAGTTAACATTGGTCATAACCTTTGAACCGTTTGGGATACAGGCTTCATATTTAGCATGTAGGTTCCTTGTGACAAACGCTTTACATTCATGCAATAATTTTGACCTGTCACCATGACCTTTGACCTACTTAAAAATAAACATTTTTGGTAATAACTTTCGAAAGGTTTGAGCTAGAGCCTTCATATTTTGCATGTTGGTTCCTTGTGACAAGAGCTTTACATTCACACAAAAAATTGACCTCAGACCTTGACCTTTGACCTACATAAAAGAAAAAGTTAACATTGGTCATAACTTTTGAACCGTTTGAGATACAGCCTTCATATTTGGCATGTAAGTTCGTTGTGACAAACGCTTTACATCCATGCAAAACTTTTGACCTGTGACCTTGACCTTTGACCTACTTAAAAAAATAAACATTTTTGGTCATAACTTTCGAACCGTTTGGGATAAAGCTTTCCTATTTGGCAAATAGGTTCCCTGTGATTAGAGCTTTTCATTCATGCAAAATGTTTGGACCATGACCTTGACCTTTGACCAACTTAAAAGAAAAAATAAAATTGTTCATAACTTTTGAACCGTTTAAGACAGAGCCTTATTATTTGGCATGTAGGTTCCTTGTGACAAGAGCTTTACATTCATGCAATTTTTTTTACCTGTGACCTTGACCTACTTTAAAGAAAAAATATTGTTCATAACTTTTGAACCGTTTAAGATAGAGCTGTCATATTTGACTTGTAAGTTTCTTGTGTCAAGGGCTTCCCACACAAACAAAAATCTTGAACTGTGAGCAACTTTGAATAAAAAATGACCATGCCCGGGGACATGTTCGTGTTTCACAAACACATTTTGTTTCTTTCTTTCTTTCTTTCTTTCTTTCTTTCTTTCACTTAGTATCTGCATTTCGCTATACAGTGATAACTCGCATAAAATTTTATTTTATTTAGCAGTTATCAAAACACTTGCACATTTTTTTCCTTACATTTTTTTTTATTTTATTCAAAACAACATTAAAATTATAAGATATGAATGGCGACAATATAACTTATGCTTAAAGCCTTTTACGAAATCCTTGTATGTCTATGTTTAGATTAGAATTACTGGGAAGCAGACCATACAAGTCATCTACCTTTTCTGTATCCCTTTCAGATATAATTGTACAAATCCAATGATATTGTGTTTATATGTTTTGTGTTATTATATTTGAATGGCATAAAGGTTAAACTAAATATTGACAATGCCTATTTCGATGGTTTGATCAGTCAAATCTTCAGTTAAATAAAGCAAATTCTTCTGATACCGAGGCCCCGTTTTTTTATTTACATCTATCTAATGTAAATGGGTTTGTTTCCTGCAAAATTATGATAAACGCGATGATTTTGATTTTGAGATTGTAAATTTTCCTTCTTGGGATGGTGATGTTCCTCGTGTGGCATGCTATGGCGTTTATATTTTGCAATTAATTCGATTTGCCAGAGTGTGTAGTCATGTAACTGACTTTAACACTCGTAAAACATTGTTAACTGCTAAACTTTTTAATCAGGGTTATCAGTATCACAAACTTCGCAAAGCCTTTTAAAATTTTAATAGACGTCATTCCGATTTAATTTCAAAATTCAATGTTGGACTTAAATCTATTCTGCAACAAGGTCTTTCGGAACCCGAATTTTGTGGTGACTTAGTATATTAATTCAGAAAAAATATATACTTGCAATTACTTCAGCACCCAATTTCATAAAATCACTCTTCGATATAAAAAGATTGGGTACAACGACAGACTGCATGCATGGTAGTTAACCCAATCACGGTTGACAACTTTGCTTCCGTCTTTAATTGCACGCCGGTGGGTCAGGCCTCAGATTCTATGACGGTTCCAGCGTAAAGGCTTACTGAGAATTAGAGAGAATATAATATCTTTCTTTGTGTTTCTTTCCCTTCCTTTTGGTGTCTCTGATGGGAGCTGTGGGTTAATTGTATCGATTCCTGATCAGTGCCTTCACTTCTAATTTTTCTGATCTTATTTATAGGTATAATACCAGAGCAATCAGCTGAGTGCAGAAGCAATTTGAAATTATGTCGATTCCTGATCATTACCTTCACTTCTATTTTAGCTCACCTGTCACGTAGTGACAAGGTGAGCTTTTGGGATCAATTTTTGTCCGTCGTCCGTGCGTGCGTGCGTCCGTGCGTGCGTCCGTCCGTAAACTTTTCATTCAAAGGACATCTCCTCCTAAATCACTGATCTGATTTTGAACAAACGTCACAGGAATGATCCTTAGGTGGTCGGTCCCCTTTCAAAGTTGTTATAATGGTTCCGGTCCGTTGCACATTTAGGTTACAGTAGCCAAAAAAAGATTGTTTTTCACCGAAAACTTAAAAAATCTTCTTCTCTGAAACCGCGAGGACCAGGACATTGATATTTTGTATGAAGCTTCATCTAGTGAACCCCTACCAAGATTGTTCAAATTATAGTGCTGGGGCCAAAAATGCCCCCGCACCGGGGCCGTTATGTTTTACATGGGCGTATATAGGGAAAATCTTTAAAAACCTTCTTCTCTGAAACTGCAAGGCCTAGGTATTTGATATTTGGTATGACGCTTCATCTAGTGGATCCCTACCAAGATTATTCAAATTATAGTGCTGGAGCTAAAAATGCCCCCGCACCGGGGCCCTTTGGTTTTACATGGGCTTATATAGGGAAAATCTTTAAAAATCTTTTTCTCTGAAACTGCAAGGCCCAGGTCTTTGATATTTGTAATGAAGCTTCATCTGGTGGACCCCTACCAAGATTGTTCGAATTATGCTTCCCCTGAGGGACCCGACGTGTGCTGTTTTATTATAAGATAATAATGAAAAAAAAAAAAAAAAAAAAAAGATTGTTCGAATTATAGTGCTGGGGCCAAAAATGCCCCCGCCCAGGGGCCCTTTTGTTTTACATTGGCTTATATGGGGAAAATCTTTAAAGATCTTCTTCTCTGAAACTGCAAGGCCCCGGTCTTTGCTATTCGGTATGAAACTTCATCTAGTGGACCCCTACCAGGATTGTTCTAATTAAAGTGCTAGGGCCAAAAATGACCCTGCCCCGGGGCACTTGTGTTTTACATAGGCTTATATAGGGAAAATCATTAAAAATCTTCTTCTCTGAAACTGCAAGGCCCATGTCTTTGATATTTGGAATGAAGCTTCATCTTGTGAACCTCTACCAAGATTGTTCAAATTATAGCCATTGGGCCAAAAATGCCCCCGCTCCGGGGCGCTTTGGTTTTACATAGACTTATATAGGGAAAATCTTGAAAAATCTTCTTCTCTCAAACCACAAGGCTTAGGTCTTTGATATTTGTTATGAAGCTTCAGCTAGTGGACCTCTACCAAGATTGTTCAAATTATAGCCCTGAGACCAAAAATGCCCCCGCCATGTGGCCCTTTGGTTTTACTTAGATTTATATAGGGAAAATCTTTAACAATCTTCTTCTCTGAAACCACAAGGCTTAGGTCTTTGATATTTGTTATGAAGCTTCAGCTAGTGGACTTCTACCAAGATTGTTCAAATTATAGCCCTGGGGCCAAAAATGCCCCCGCTCCGGGGCCCTTTGGTTTTACATAGACTTATATAGGGAAAATCTTGTTTTACATAGACTTCTATATGCAGGGTAAACCTTTAAAATCTTCTCTGAAACCACACAGCCCAGGTCTTTCATATTCGACATGAAAGTTCATGAATCTTGTGGACTTCTACCAAGATTGTTCCAATTATAGTCCTGGGGCCAAAACCGACCCTGCCGGGGGCCCACTTGTTATACATTGGATCAGGTGAGCGAACCAGGGCCCTCTGGGCCCTCTTGTTCATACATGTCAGAGAAAAGCCAGGGAAATTTTTATTTTTTTTATAAAGTAAGTCAACACTGTATAGGTCATTTTGGAGACGTTGGTTCCAATTTTGTGGAAATTTTACCCGACATTGAGATGAAATGACATCTGAAGCCCAATGAAATCAATAGGGTTTATAAAGTATGGACGGTCCGACTCGCACCGCTTTGCCTGGGAAGGCTTAGATCCTCCAAGCGGTTTACCAATACTCGTGTGCGGTCGGTTTTAGCTCTGCGTGGAAACATCATGCAGCCCATCTATTTCTTCAAGCCTCGGTGGGACTGGGATGGTGGGGGGTGGTGATAAGACGCATTCAGTGACACCAACCTGGGGTCCCCCGGGTGTGCTTGGGCCCTACCCCGAACCCTCCACTTTGTAAAAGGTCCAATATCTCATAAACCGTTCAGAACCCAACCCCTAAAACATATAAATATTACTGTTCCTTATGATAAGACGCGTTCAGAGGTACCAACCTAGGGGTGTCTCGGTGTGCGCCGGGACAATCCCCCACCCATCCACTTCACAAAAGGCCAAATATCTGAGAAGTGTTCAGAGCACCACCTCTAAGCCATATATATTCATGTTTCTTATGATATGACGCATTCAGGGTCACAAACATATGGGACCCAGGGGTGACCCGGGTCATGTCCCGGGTCATGCCTCACCACTCCACTTCATAAAAAGCCATATACATCTCACAAACTTATAAAAATCCCCAGTCCTAATCCATATATTTTCTTGTTCCTTGTGGTAAAGCTCATTCAATCACACCTAAGTTAGGGGTCTTTTTGTGCTGGGGCAATGTGCTGGGACCATGCCCCGCCCTGGGGCCGTGCCCCGCCCCTCCACTTCATAAATTGTCTTACATCATAGAAGCCATTTTGATCCCGGACCCAAATCCATAATATATTCTTGTTCCGTATGATTAAATGCCCACCTGAGTTCTGGTGAGCATAGTGGCCCATGGGCCTTTTGTTGTTTGTCCACATTAAGTCACACCAACTTGTGGGGTCCGCATGGGCTGTTCCCCTCCCCTTCATTCCATAAAAAGGGCCTCATATCTAAGAAACTTTTCAGATCCCCACCCATAAACTATATATAATCTTAGTCCTAATGACAAGACAACAGTGAAAACAATCTTGGGCTTTCCTGGTGTCTGGCGTGGCCTTGCCCCAACCCCTCCACTGCCACAAAGGCCTTAAATCTCAAGAACCGTATATTCACGTGTATATTATTGTTCCTTATGATGTGGCGCAATCAGTGATACCAACCAGGGCTCCGTTGGGTCCATGCTCCACCCCTTCACTTCATATAACGTCAAATATTTCAGATACAGTGTCCACATGGGTGCTCAATTAGGCGTGGGGTTCGTTTTTGGTTGATTAAAATTATGTCGGCCCACCTGAGGTCTGGTGAGCATAGTGGCCCATGGGCCTCTTGTCTTTTGTCGTTCATTACGAAAACACACCCGTGTGACTAGTGCATTTTTTCACATCTACAAAATGGCTATTTTCCTGATGAAAATCAGTGATATTTTTCTTATAAATACTGCAAACTTAGGTCGTAGGTGCTCGTTAGAACCGCCTCATCTAGGCGAGCAGTATAAAACGGGGGGGGGGGGGATAGGACGTCATATCCGGCGGCCATCTTGAATCACGTGTTATCCGGTCGGCCATCTTGGATGACGTACATCCGACCGCCATCTTGAACCGTCGTCACGTCCTGTTAGCCATCTTGGATCACGTCATAACGCGCCACTTTTATCGCGGTCGAATTTATTGCTTTAAAAACACGCGCCATTTTTTTCGCGCGCTTTCGTGTGCTATATTTTCCATGCATCTTCTAAGCGCAACTTCGGTCATTACCCCTTCTGATCCCCTGTCTAGGGTTTAAGCATGCGGCGGGGTGGGGGGACGTGACCTTTTTTCGAACCCTAGAGCAATACTGTATTAACTCCTATGACTGGCGGATACTATAGCCGTGTTTATTGTTTTAACACGCTCGTGCTGGTTATCCTCACTACCACTTCACTGCCACCTCACTACCTCCCCACCGCCTCCTCATCGCTTCTTACTACGGTAAATTAGTTTAGGCTTGTTCGGCGTTGCCCTTATCGTCCCTTTTAAACATCTTCAACAGTCATTCAACACGCATGCACTGGTTACCCTCACTGCCTCCAGGTTACCGGCTTGCACTGATAATCCTCATTGCCTCCTCACCGCATCCTAACTTCCTCCTCAAAGCCTCCTCACCGCCTCCTCATTACCTCCTTATTACCTCCACATTACTTCCTCACTGCCCCCTCACTACCTCCTAACTGCCTCCTCACCGTCCTCACTACCTCCTCACGGCCTCCTCAATTACTCCTCATCGCTTCTTACTGCGGAGAATTAGTTTGGGCTTGTTCGGTGTTGCCCTTATCGTCCCTTTAAAACATCTTCAACATTCATTCAACACGCATGCGCTGGTTACCCTCACTGCCTCCAGGTTACCGGCTTGCACTGGTAACCCTCATTGCCTCCTCACCGCCTCCTTACTTCCTCCTCAAAGCCTCCTCACTACCTCCTCACCGCCTCCTCATTACCTCCTCACTGCCCCTCACTACCTCCTCACTGCCTCCTTACTGTCTCACTATCTCCTCACGGCCTCCTCAATACTTACTCATCGCTTCTTACTAAGGAGAATTAGTTTGGGCTTGTTCGGCGTTGCCCTTATCGTCCCTTTAAAACATCCATAACATTCATTCAAAACGCATGTCCTGGTTACCCTCACTGCCTCCAGGTTACCGGCTTGCACTGGTCACCCTCATTGCCCCCTCGCTGCCTCCTCAACGCCTCCTCACTGCCTCCTCTTTGCCTCCTCATCGCTTCTTACTATGGAGAACGAGTTTGGGCATGTTCGGTGTTACCCTTATCGTCTCTTTAAAACAATCACTAAACACGCATGCGCTTGTTACTCTCACTGCCTCCATGTTACCGGCTTGCGAGGGTTACCATCACTGCCTCCTTACTACCTCCTCACTACCTCCTGGCAGCCTCCTCGCTCCCTCCTCGATTCCTCCTCATTACCTCATCGCTTCAAGGGCACTTGGACGAACCAGTTGGGCATGTTCGGTGTTGCCCTTTTCGTATCCTTAAAACATCTTTAGAATTAGCACTCAACACGCTGGCGCCGGTTACCTGCACTACCTCTGGGTTACCTCTCACTATCTCCTCACCATCTCCTCGCCTCTTCCTCAATACCTTCCTATGCCTCGTGCATTCTAGAGCACTCTGGGAAGCGAATTTTGGTTTGTTTAGATTTCACAACAACGAGCAGTATTGCATCATTCCAATGTCGATTGATAGCTGTCGGAAACTCCATGATTATTATGATTGATCTTGATCGACCCGGACTGATTCTGACCGATTTCGAAAATTCCCTCAGTTTTCTGATCCATACTAGCCCCCGTTACAGTCGGATGCCATGGCTATATTTGTGCCTATTGTTTTAGCATGCTCGTGCCGGTTACAGTCACTGCCTCCTGGGTACTCTCACCAGCTCCTCACCGCTTCCTCACTACCTTATTACCTCCTCTGCACTATCTCCCCTTAACGTCTTTAGTCATTCCCCCGCATCCTTCTCTTCCCATATGTGGGTGTATGGAGGCTATGTGTGTGTGCTAGGTGGGGGCTCAATGTTTCTACCTAGTCATAATGGTTGAGAACAGCCTCGATCCGGTTTGGGCAAGATTCATCCGGATTTTTTGTTTTAATTTAAAGTTATGTATCTTCCTCCTCCTCCTCAGTTATGCGAAAATCTCCGAAGCGGCCACATCGAGTAGCATTTCAGGACAAATTAATATAGTTTCTTTTTAACACAAAAATAACAAAAAACGTATCATGTATGCTTGCAAAATTTGTTCCAAACAGTTCAAAAGGGGAGACAGCATGCGTCGATACGTTAAAGCCGTTCGTGGGGACTTTAAAGATGATGACGCGATAGACGATAGTGAGAGTCTAGAAACCTTAGAAAAGGAAGAAGGCGACGATAAAATGGTGTGCGATGACACAAGTTTACAGGATTACACGGATGAGGAGGAGGAAATGGAGGAGGAGGCGGAGGAGGAGGAGGCAATAGAAAACAAGGAAGCAGATTCAGATGACTCTTGACGTGTATTGATTGAGGAGGTGTTTGAGCGTTGTCAGTCAGAGTTTAATGAGAGTCGCCAATTACATGCTGGACAAAGGGAAAGACCTAGAGGCAGCTAGGAAGAAAGTGTACGACATTATGTTACCCACGTACAGAAAAGCGCTGGCGAACGTTTTTGTCAACGAAATGTTGTGGTTTGAAGCCATGAAAAAAGATCGTACTTACCTTACTGTTAAAAATACGGTATCTGATTTGAAACTTTACGGCGATTACGACACCGAGGAAGCTTGGAAATCTGCCGTCAACAAACGCAGATTTTTGTTTAACAGAATCTTAAAAGAATACGATCCGCCAGAAGTATCAGATACCAGGGACTATGATAGAAAACCCGAAAAACAAGGAAAAACAGCGGAAAATAACAATTCAAAGGAAGGTAGGGGAAGCGACAGATTAAAAGTCAACTTAGTGAGTCCATCGGAAGCGATCGCATTGAGTTATTACGCGAAGGCAGAAAACGTGGATTCGATGGTTTTACGCCGGAAGACACAGCCGAGATAGAAACGATGAAAAAACAAAGAAGCCGAACACCCTGGACAATTGTATAGAATGTGTAAAAAAACATGTGAAACTGGACTCGACATAAAATATGTCACATTATTATTGTCAAATATGTACATGCACTATGTTTTTTTCCCCCTATTTTTGGAAAACCCAATACAGAAAAAAGCAATGTTTCGTCTTATTTGATATTTCTTTTCCGATATCCGGTCAACATTCTATGTTCGTCCTTGCCTCCTTAATTTCTTCTTGAACAGTCATTTTGTGTTATTTTAACGTTTAAAACATTTGATATATTTGCAGTTGTTGAACAGAAACCCCAGTGCCCAAGTGACAGAATATCGTCTGCTCAATACTTTCACATCACGTAAACAAGTCCGTGAAATGAAAACCCCCCTAAACCCCAGTTTATATAGAGAAAACTGGGGTTTACGGGGGTATTCATTATTTTTCCTATTTCTGTTCCAAGACATAGGTTGTGGGTACTCGTTAGAACCGCCTCAATGAGGCGGTTCTAACGAGCACACACAACCTATGTTATGAGCATTTATAAAAAAAAATATTAAGGATTTTCATCAGCAAAGTAGCCATTTTGGAGATGTGAAAAATGCACTATATCGTACGGGTGAGTTATCGTAATGACTAAGTCTTGTGTATTTTAAGTATCGAAAAAAAAAGTCGCCAACAAACATTTTATAATAATTCATAATTTTACAAGGTCATATACTGAACCGAAAAAGAAACGATACTTTTTAACCAAAAAGATTTTATGCAACCATCAAGTTGACTGAAAATCATTTTGCGATTGTCTTTCATACTTTTTGGGCGATTTCTGTACAGTTTAACGCTCCACTTGGCAATTCGTTGTTTTCAACATTTCCTCGTGCAGTACATTAAATGTATACCGTAACCTCATCATATTGGCATATTGTCTTACCTGGAGTTTAGGTTTCAAATGTCCGGTAAAATTTCTCTACGGAATATGGTACGTTTGACGCATGATCAACGTAACGTAGCGGTCCAAATGCTTCTACGTGGGACGTCTCAGGCTGTCATCGCCAGGAACTTCCAAGTGAGTAAATCGACGATAACTCGCTTGTACCAGCGTCTACGTCAAAGGGAAACGACAAATGACAGGCCCAGAAGTGGACGTCCACGCGTCACGACACGTCGACAGGACCGATACATCCGTCTAACCAACCTTCGAAATCGGTTCCGTACAGCCGTCGAGACGTCTCGGGTGACACCAGGAACGCACAACAACCGAATTAGTGCAGATAGCGTCAGGAATCGCCTTCGAGAGTTTGGCTTACGTCCTCGTCGTCCGTACGTTGGTCATAGAGAACAATCCTCGTAGTTTCTCAAAAATATCCGATATCGATTTGCGACAGTCGCCGCAGACTTACCTGTAAACATCACCACCAAAATTATATAGAAATTAATAGGAAAGCCGTATTAAATTGATTAAATTACAATTTTAGAAGAATGCGACAAAAAATTATAAGTTATTTTCAAAAAGTTCTGTTAATAATGAGGAATTAGATATAAAATTTGTGAAAATTAATTAACGACTTAGTTCTTCCATTTTACTTTGAAGAGTGGAAGTCGTATTCCTATTCATCTTATATATCTTTTGGCAAAATGCTCCTGAACCTACATTCCAATGCTAATTTAAAACTTATTACTTTCTCATTGATTTTTTTATAAGTCATGACTAGGAAGAAAATTTCTCAAAGTTTGCCATGATATATACAATTTTATACTCAGTTAAAAACATAGTTCTTCCATTTTGATTTGAAAATAAGGAAGTCAGCTTTTCGGCACCTGCATTTTCTCTCGTGAAAATGGCTAAGTCCACGAGCGCCAGCAGGACAAGCTAGTCATGGGTAAAATTTACTTTAGCGCAGTCTCATAATGTTTATTTATTTATTAATTTATTTATTTATTTATTTATTTATTTATTTATTTATTTATTTATTTGAAGATTAATCAATTAATTAATTAATTAATTTATTTATTCTATCTGTAGAAAGAACTCGGGATCTGCATGATAAAAGCTGTAAAACTTAGGAAAGAAAGACATGAATGAATGAATGAATGAATGAATGAATGAATGAATGAATGCGTGATTTTCCTTAATTCTTGGTAATGCATGGCATCATGTCTTAAATATAAAATAAGATCGAATGACTGACTGTGAGACAGACAGGCGCACAGACGAACGGAAAGAAGAAAGGACGGATGAAAGAAGACTCTAAGTTATATATATAATTCGTAGAAAAACTACAATTGGTTACCATTATGTAGAATGTGAATTAAAAGGCATTGAGAAAAAATTATAATTAGATGTTTGGCATGATAATTAGGAGCGTGATAGCTCAGTGGTTAGTACTCTTGCCTCTGATGCTAGAGGCCCCCGGTTCGATCCCCGAACACGCTCCATTTGCATCATTTGCAGGGACGTTAACTGGAAGCCCCCTGTGCCATCTCTTGTGCAGGTTAACCCATTCAGTACCAGAAACCCCTAAAGGGGTACCTTTGCAAACAGTGCAGGCCAAGATCAGACGCCACAGAATGCGGCGTCTGCTCAGAGCCTACACTGTTTGCAAAAAGTTAAGCCATTTCCCGAATCAATTTTGAAGAAAACACAACCTGACACCCCTAAATATCGAAATGGACTCCTGCCATATATAAGGTGGGAGATTCCATTTGATACAAAAGGGGTTAACGACCCCTACCGTAATAACATGATTACTGTGTAGGCTTTCAATCCTGCAAACCTGGTATATATGTAATGTACACCTGCGAGTGATGGTCAAATGTGACCGATCGCAGTTTTGGTAGAAAGAAAGAAAAAAGAAAGAAAGACAGTTTTATTGCAATCATTTTTAGTAGGCCTTCGCAGAGCCGAACTTTGTTTGCCGCTTTGCCCGGCGGGCGGACTTATCAGATGAAGAACATCATTAATTGACATATTGGCTCATTAACAATGTGTTGACCCAAAGTTGCAGACATGAATTCAAAAAACTTTAACACAATGAAAACACACCTATACAAATACATTGTAAATTTTACCGCCGAAAAAAAAGGAAAAATTTAAGATGAAAAATTGTGATATTTTTCTTATTTTCAAAATATAAATTGTACGTACATGAGAACCCACAATCTATATTTTAGAGCAGAATTAAGAAGAATAAGGTTACCCCATATAACCCCCAGTTTTACTATAAAAAGTGTGTTTAAAAAGAGATAAAACCTATTTTTTCTCATTTCTTCTCTAAACTAGAACAGATTGTGGGTATTCGTTACAACCAGTTCCAACGAGTACACACAGTCTATATTTTGAGCAGAAATAAGAAAATAACCGAATTTATCATCCTAAACTTTACTTTCTGTTTTTTTTTTTTTTTTTTGTTTTGTTTTTTCGGTGTAATCTGCAAAAGAAATTTCAGACTTTTGGGAGAGAGAAAAGGCTGAAAATCAAAACTGAAAAAAAAAGAAAGAAAAGGCTGAAAATCAAAACTGAAAAAAAAAGCAGAATACATCACGTGAACAAGTCCGTGAAATGAACACCCCCTTACACCCCACTTTATATATAGAAAACTGGGGTTTACGGGGGTAAACAGTATTTTTCTTATTTCTGCTCCAAGACATAGGTTGTGGGTACTCGTTAGAACCGCCTCAATGAGGCGGTTCTAACGAGTACCCACAACCTATGTTTGCAGTATAAATAAGTAAAATATCACAGATTTTCGTCAGAAAAGTAGCCATTTTGGAGATATAAAAATTGCACTATATCGCACGGGTGTGTTATCGTAATAAACAAATGAAATAAATACTGCACACCACAAATATCAGCAATTACTAAAAGAAAATGAGAAATCTAAGGATATGACAATTTCAGAATTAAAAAAAAAAAAATAAGACTCTTGGGATTGTAACAAAATTAAGAACACGCGAAAAATTGATTCCACTGATTAAGGACACCTTGAAAGAGAACCAATAATTCGCAATAAACACAGTTTATGGTCAGGCGACCGAATATCTTAACCCATCAATGGCAAAGGAATCCATCCAGGTATAAAGTTTATAGTGGTCCATTTTCAATGTTTGGAGTGTTAAAACGATTTCTTTTCTTTGTGAAAAGTTTCACAATAGTATGTAGAATAAGCAACCAGTGTAGACCTTGATCAGACACCAATGTCATTATATCGTTTACACTGCTTGCGAATGCCTCCCAAAATAGGCGCGTTGCCGAACCAAGTTCAATGGACAAAAACATACCTCACCGTCATATCGGATGAAACTGGTCTCAAATTAAAGATAAATGACCCTACTTTATTTATAAATTGGTCGTACGCTCCAACATGGGTAGCATCATACTAAAAATGGGGAGATAACTCTTCATTCGTTGAAACCAAAATCAAAGAGATCGTACTTCAACAAGAATTTTACTAATTTCAAAACTGTCTTTTTTACGCCTATTGTCCCGTTTTTGTCAAGAACATTTCAATTTTGTACTTTTTGTATGCAATTTTGGCACTATTTTAGATTGGTTGATATTTTATTAGGAGATAACTCTTCCTACCATATGAAATCGAATTTTCCACCTGTGATCGTTCTTTCTGCTTACTTTAGTTTTCAAAACACAGCATAAAACTTGTAATTTTCTAAACATGTAACCATTTCGCTAATCAAAACATTACATTTGGACATCCTGATACCCATAGTGGCTTTGAGACCCACTGTCAAAGATACACACCCTGTGTGAAAAGGTATAAGTTTAATGCGTTTTTTCCAATACATTTCTTAAGCAACTTTAAGAAAGTCATTTTACATCCAATTGTCGGCGGATTTATCTCCGTGAAAACAAAACGTCGATATGTAACAGTTAAATCAACGCCGAGTCGACGTTATGGGGTCCAAAATTTCACATTTAGTCAACGTTCTGTGAATTCAGTGAGTCCAGCGACTCTCTGTTTGATCAGCCAGTAGACTTAATTTCATGGGCAGCTTTTAATGAAAATGCGAGGTTTTCTAAAAGAAGATTCTATATGTAGCATAAATTTTGCACCAGGTTGTGCTTGCACAAATTTACAATGTCGTTACATTAAGCAACGAAAGGTTCGGTAAACCTCACCTCGGGAAAGTGAGGCCTACCAAAACTCCGTCAAAGTGGGATTAACAGAAAACAATAAAATTATCATTTGTTTTTCTTTGAAAATGTTTACAATTTAAAGTTCTAAAAATCACTCTATACTACAAAGTCGTGTTAATAAAATGAATAGACTCGACTTTCGAAAAATGAAAGAGCCTTCAGTTAAGCATATTATGGAGTGTTTATAAATTTCGGTGCGAAATCATTTTAAAATATTTTCATTGACTTATAATACCTGCCCCCTCCTCAGTCTCTGTGCACTCCTCCCCGACACACACAATCAAAGGCTATGGAATGGGGGTAAGTTTCATTGTGGCTTGCACGTAGTTGAGTCTGAGCTCAGTATTGCCGTCTTATTCAGTCCTATGACTCTGTCTTAACACATCGGAATTACTATTCACTGGGCCATAAAACGTGAATAAAAATCAAGCCAACAAAATGCAGTTTTTGTAAAAATAGAATGTACGCATTCGAGACTGATCGTTGTCGTTGTAAAAATACTATGTACGTATTTCGAGATATTCTTAATTTTGAGGGAACTTGGTAAACAACGACACAAAAAAATTATGTAGATCAAGTATCTGACTCCTTTGACAGCAATGACCAAGCACCAGCATCAAAAATACTGAGGTGATCTATCACCTGGCATCTGGCAAGCCCTACAAAGGGTTCACCATCCCAATTAACGGCCAAAGACTGCAAATGCCTGCCTTGGGGTACACTCTCAACAGCCGTGCATATTGATGATGAAGTCAAAATGACAGGCTTGCCAAGGCTAGTGCAGCATTTGGCCAGCTACGTGGTCGTGTTTGGTATCGAAGTAGAATCCGACAGAAAGCTGAAAGCCTACATATTTGTGGTGCTGCCAACACTATTATATGCATGTGAACCAACGGCACGCGAAAGGACTGAACCTCTTCCATACAAGCGGTCTTCTAGTTTTAAATATTAAGTGGAAACACAGAATTCTAGACATAGAATACGTCATGAAAAGGTCAGGGATGCAGATTGTACATGATCTTCTTAAACTGGCACAATTAAAATGGACAGGCCATGTTACCAGGATGGTTGAGAACCGTTTGCCGAAGAAAATCTATTTGGAAAACTAGAAATGGTCAAACGCTCCTAAGGTGGTCAGAAGAAGCTTTACTATATCCCCCTGTAAGCCTCCTTCCAAGACTTCGGCATAACAGCAGATTCGTTGGAACAAACTGCACAGGGCCGAGTAAAGTGGCAAGGCCTCGTCAGAAGGGGGGCTAGTGAAAAGAATCAGAGAAGCCGAGAAGAAACGTGCACAGCGCAAAGCCAAAGCTCATGCATAACCAATAGCGCTGTCTTCCTCTAACCTCTGTTGCTTTATCTGCAACAGAGCAACAGACAGTTCAGAGCTAGAATTGGTCTCATCAATCATCTAAAAACACACGAAGCGTAGCATTTCTCTCATGCGAATAAGATTGGCCACTTTCAGTTATGATAGACGAAATATTACTTTCAAAACTAACTGTCAGGATTTCGATCTTAATAACACCGTAAACATTTCAGATAGGTGAGAGATTTAATACTTATATATGACCACTTGTTAGCTCAACTGAGTATGAAGTGCTTACAGTGAGCTATTGTGACCTTGGGCCGATTTGATTCAAACTTCACAGGAACGTACGTAGGTGGATCCCCACCAAAATGCTAAAATCCTTTCGCTCCGATGAACAGGAAAGCCGCTGGAGCTCAAAATAAAAGGAAAAACTTCAAACGACAGCACCCCCTTTACCTCTGGGCCAAATTTAATCTTGCTGTTGCTGAGGTGACCATCCAAAATAGAAAAGCGTCAACAATTTGATATATATGTTAACTCCTCACGAACCTATGTGCCAATTTGATTCAAACTTTGCAGAAATATTGCCTATTGTCTCCCTACCAAAATAGCTAAAATTGTTATGCTTTCATGACAAGATGGCTGCCAGAGCTAAAAATAAAAATATATTCAATCGATAGTTCCTCCATTATCCCTCAGCCAATTTTAATTCTAACCAAATGTGAATGTTGCTGAGATGAACCTCCGAAATGTCAACAATTTGCTTTGTATGCATATTCCTCCTTAACCCTAGGGCCAATTTGATTTAAACTTCACAGGAATGTTGCCTAGCGGGCTCCCTTCCATAACCGGTAAAACTGCTCCACTCCGATGAACAGGATGGCCGCCAGAGGTAAACTAGAACAAGTCTTCAAACAAAACTCCTTTACCTTGGGCCAATTTCATTCAAGCTTCATAGGAACGTCGATTAGGTGACCCTTTACCAAATAACTAAAACGGCCCTGCTTTGATGAGCAAAATGGCCATGAAAGCTTAAAATAGAAGCAAATTAATTTTGCTTTAAATGCTAACTTCTCCCAAACACTTTTGCAGATTTGATTCAAACTTCACGGGAACATTGCCTAGATGGCTACCTACCAAAAATTGCAAAAAACGTTCCGCTCTGATGAACAAGATGGCCGCAAGAGCTAAAATAGAAAAAAAACGTCTTCCAACGACAACTTCTTCTTTATCATTGGACACTTGCATAGGTGACCCTATACCAAAGTTACTAAAACGGTTCCGCTCTGGTGAGCAAAATGCCCATCAGAGATAAAACTAGAGTAACGTTAACACGTTAATTTAACGTTGCCTCAAAAGCTAACTCTTCCTAAAGCCTTGAGCAACTTTGATTCAAACTTCAATATCGATTAGGTGGCTCCCTATATAGCTACCAAATATGTGAAATTGATCCGTTCCGATGAACCAGGTGGTAGCAGGAGTTAAAGTTAGAAACATATTTGAACGACATTTTTTTTTCAATTTCATTCAAATTTCATAAGAATGTTGCTTAAGGAGGCCGACCTTAATTTTTTTCTGAGACACCTGCCCTAGAGAATTTCCTTATATATTATAACAAAGTATCCAGGAAGGACTTAACTTTAGATTAAACTCATAAAAATATAATGTCACCGAGACTGGGAAAGAATGGGGGTCAATCCAAAAGTAACGCCATTTTACACATATTTTGCATTGATTGTAATGGGAAATCGCTAAAATTTGACACAAATGCGAAAATTAAAGTGACTTCTGCCCTAGAGATTTTGGACTTACTAAATTAAATTATGTATATTCATATGGCATTCAAAAACATGAAATAAAAATGGGTGGTCACCGGCCATATAAGAGAATGAGGGCCGTTTCAAAAGTAAAAATTACAGGCAAAATACCTTTTTTCGTGAAGATCGCTAACATTAAAATAACTGTTTTGCTAGAAATTATAACTCCACCCAAATAGATGATATTTATGCTTATTATCTGCCGCAATATGATGAAAGAATTTGGTTATAGTGTTATTTCAAGCAAAAAGGGTTGTTTCATAAGTTATCATAACAGGCAAAACTTATTTTTTTGAAAACATCACAAAAATTATAGTTGCTTCTGAGCTAAGACATGATAGGTGATGTATCTGTATGTAATCCGCAAAACTATGAAATGAAAACAGGTCGACAGGTTTCCAATACGATAATGTGGGTCGTTTCAAAAGTAAACAGAAACTGAAAAATATGAACATATATACACATATTTTTCAAATTATTTTAGGAATTTCTGCTATATAAATGATATGATCACTAAGAAAGGTCTTATATCTAAATGTTATATGCAAAACCTATCAAATAAAAACAGTAGACCGTTCATACAAAATGGGGGTCGTTATAAGAGTAAGCTTTTCATGCAAAATATCATATTTTTTTTTTTTTTTTTTTTTTTTGGGGGGGGGGGGGGGGGGGGATCAAAATCTCTTTTTTTAAGTTAATTGTATACTTAAACAAAGGTGTCACTCAGATAGGGCATGCATCTACATATGATTTGCCAAACAGAAGTAAAGGCAATGAAGAGGTATCAATAAAATTACCTAACACCTCCCATTCAAGACACAAAAGGGAAAGAAACACCAACATAATACAATTTCGCTCTTCAGTGAGCAAATGGGGCACCAACCTAGCGCAAATCTTTCTCAAGCCCAGCACTTTGTCAGAATGGTTTGAACACCGCCTTCTGATAAGCCAGTGCATTAAGATATCTCTTTCACTGACAGTCGCGCATCTTCTTTGACCGCTGCCTTTACAGCAGCGATGGTTGCCTTGGTGATGGAGGTCTATGGCCTACCAACACGGGCATAATCTTTGGTCGATTATTTACAAGCTTTGTGCGCTTTGAATTTACAAGAGGTTCCTTTTTGCCACACAATTCATCAACCTATGTCAAGCCTAACACGGCATTTAATTTAGGTGCGAGTTTCAGTCTTTCTGTCCATTTTACAATGTAACTCGTAAATTGGCCAGTGTATTTGACTGCATGCATTTCATTTTGACAAATCTCGGTCATTATAAAAGCAATTTGCTAGAAATAAACTGTTATCGGTGGCTATTTGAAAGGCTATTCAAATGCAATGATGCGTTATCAGAAATATACTTACGATAAAACCAGGAAAACATATTAGTGACAAAACTTTTTGAAGGACCCTCGTACACCAACTTCTATTTAATGATTGGCTCGAAATTAGCGAAATATTCCTGAAAGGTCTTTAAAGCTAGAAACAACAACAACAACAAAAAAAAAAAAAAAAAAAAAAAAAGAGAGAGAGATCATTTGTGATTTCAAATTTCCATTCCATGCGTTTAGGATTTAACCGTGAAGCTTTTACGATTCCAGATTTTGATTATTTTGACCAAAATCTCTCTCACTCTTTCGCTCCATCTCTTAACTATGAATGACCTTACTGTGTTTGAAATCCGCCCACTCAAATATATCATAGCCCCCGCCCATCGGGGCTTGAAGAAATAAATGGGCTGCACGATCCTTCCACGCAGAGCTTAAACAGACGGCACACGAGTACAGGTAAACCGTTTATCTAAGCCTGCACAGATAAAGCGGTGCGAGTCGTACCGTCCATGCTTATAAACCCTATTGGTTTCATTGGGCGACAGGGTTGAGATGTCATTTCATCTCAGTGTCGGGTAAAAGTCCCACGAAATTGGAAGCAACGTTTCTAAAATGACCTGTAAAGTGTTGACGGGGACGTTAACCTCAAATCAAACAAACAAACAATACTCAAATATAACAAAATTTTATCACCACAAAACGAGAATTTTCAACTTTTTTTTTTTTTTTTTTTCATATTTCTGCGGGCATAATTGTCAGTTCCGCTTAAACGAGAAACAGAAATTAGAAAAATAATGTTTACTCCTGTAAACCTCAGTTTTACTGTATAAAAGTGTGGTTTTAGGGGGTTAAACTTAGACAGGCGTGTTTTCGTGATGCCGAGTGCGAGCGTGATAACTCAGTGGTTAGTGCGCTTGCCTCTGATACTAGAGGTCCCGGGTTCGATTCCTGGCAGTGGCGATAAAATTTCGGTGTCCGAGCACGCTCCCTTGGCATCATTTGCAGCCCTGGATCATGCCATAAAGTGCACCGTCCTGTGGATCGGGATGTTACCTGGGGGTGTGGAGGGAGAGTTATGCCCTGTGCAGGTTAAAGACCCCTACCGTAATTACACGGTTACTGTGTAGGCTTTCACCCTGCTTACCAGGGGCCAGTTGTTCAAAGCATCGTTAGCTTAACGAGCTCGTTAATAGTGGGCATATTGTTAAGTGTTCTAGCAAGAACAATATCTAAAATTTTGGTATTTTCGCTGAAAACATGTGAGCAGCTTTTGCATATGCAAATGGTCAAAGTTTTAATGATACGTTAACTAACGACGCCGTTTGTTTCGAACAACTGCCCCTGGTGTGTATGTAATGTACACCTGCGAGTATTGGTCAGATGTGACAGATCGCAGTATATAAGTAGAAAGAAAGCCAAGGGACTTACTGGAGAGAGAGAGAGAGAGAGAGAGAGAGAGAGAGAGAGAGAGAGAGAGAGAGAGAGAGAGAGAGAGAGAGAGAGAGAGACTGCCATCAGTTCTCGACCACAATAAAATTTAGTAGTAGGCCTATGCAGACAGAATGATTCATTCTACGGGCATACTTGTCAGTTCTCAGCCAGCAAAAAAAAAAAAAAAAAAAAAAATCAGTAGCATGCGGACTTTGGTTCAATCCATCGGCTGTTTATCGTGACGTCATAAATATGATTACGTCACAGCAAACTAAAAGTTTACACACAGGCCGTGTGTAAACGTATATCCAAAGAACTATCATTTTAGTGTGTTGCAAGCGTAAACAAACAGGATAGCAAATGGATTGTACTTTAAAGGAGATATAGTATGGCGTTCAACATGTTGTCCTGTTGAGGGATTGACTAAGGACGTGTCACCAGTAAACAGTTCTGATTCTTAGATCTATACATTTTACAAATTTAACTGTAACTGCCATTATGGAAAGATGACACACTTTCGGACGGGATTTCCAATGTCAGGTAAGGTGCCTTCAGGAGCAAAAGATATCTTTGAGAAAAAGACGAATAAAAAAGGAAAACAGTTCTGCTATTGTAAATGAGCTGCTTTATTGGCTCAATTGTGGCCGACATATTCGCCATGATTGA